>CM031962.1:9704143-9706643 GCA_018749465.1 Paracanthobrama guichenoti | reverse complement strand
TTTAATCAAATTGATGCATCCTTGCTGAATAAAAGTATTAATTTCCTATATTTCTTTAAAAAAATAAAATAAAATAAAAAAAAAGATTTTGAACGGTAGTTTAAAATGTTACAAAAACTTGAGCATTTCAGATAAATGCTTTTGAATGGTACACTGTAAAGAAATATTGTTGGTTTAACTTAAAAAGCAAGTTTCCTGGATGCTTTTAAAATTTGAGTTAATGACTTATGAGTTAATGCAATGAAGGAGATTGGTTTAATAAACAGAAATTCAACATATTATGTTAATTTAGCTGATTACTGTATATGATGATCAACAGAATCATATTGCTTAACACAGCCGTGTAGGAGTGTGTGCTCATTTGTTATGGATATTTATATGTTTAGATGTGCAAATATAATAATCGGTCCCTTCATTTGTGATAAATCTCTAAGTCTTTATTCATTATTAGTGAATGTTCATTCAAGCTGTTGTTTCAGTGGTTCAAAAACCCGTTCAGTGATTATTTTACATAATTATGTACATCACATGGACTTGACGTGACATATTACATCCTCTTAAATGTTCAGATTAAGCCATATGTAGGCATAAATGTACAAATGCATAGCTGTTTATTATTGTTTTCTGATTAGGTTTTAGATGCTTATGACATGTGTCCTTGTTCAATTTGTTCAACCTATAATTTGTATTTACATTAAAAAGTAATAATGTTAATTTACTAATTTTCAAATGTTTGAGGTCGATAAGATTTTCTAATGTTTTTGAAAGTAGTCTCATTTTGCTGCATTCACTTGATGAAAAATACAGTAAGAAAAAAGTAATAGTAGTGTAAAATATTATTTCAATTTAAAATATGGGTTTCTATTTGAATACATTTTAAAATGTTATTTATTTCAATGATGTCAAAGTTGAGTTTTCAGCATCATTACTCCAGTCTTCAGTGTCACATGATCCTTCAGAAATCATTTTAATATACTGATTTGGCACTTATTTTTTAATTATTATTACTTTCCATGTATTCATTCAGCAGATTATCAATGTTTTGAAAAAAATGTTTTAATAAAATGCTTGATGCAGTCTGATATGTAAACAAATCTTTCCAGATCAAACCAAGTAATTGGAAAGATGTTACTCAAAAGAATGTTTTGTTCATGAATCAGACATCGCTGTTTGGAAGAAAGAAAGAAAAAAAGGTACACAGCTCTTGCCACAATGACAGATTGCAGTGTACAGGTCACTTGTTAATGTCTACCAAATGCATAAATGTACAAATTCATGTTTGTGCTCATTGTTTTCAAAAGCACTTTTATAGCTCTATTTCTGAATGCCCCTTAACTGGGGACAAAAAAAAAAGATTAAACTACACTCAAACTAGCTAACTAATATGGCATTGGCATTAAAGGGCCTCAACACAAGGGCTGCCAACATCAGAATAGAAATAAAAGTGCCACTCTCCATTTCTTTTTACCACATATGCCATTTGAGGTTTAAAGGCACAAAATGTAAGATTGTTTTATTCAAATATCCAAAAACCACTAGAACAATGTTATAAATTTTGTTGACTTGTGTACTTACATTATCTCAAATGTTTCCAAGAATGTTGGAAAACAATGTCGGACAACACCGTGTCTGTGAGTTGCCAATCAATGACATCAATACCCGGTTTTATGAAAACACCAAAGACACTTTAATATATTATGTGTTTTATTAGACAGGAGAGCAACTGTTTGGATACATTCATCGACAGAAAACAAATTATTGTTATATAACTCAACACGGTTAGTCTTTTTGTTTAAAGGGGTCATGAACTGAGAAATCATCTTTCCCTGTAGCTTTTGACATATAAAAGGTCATCATACTATAAGAATATCCTGTAAGTTTCAGAACTGAAAACTTCCTTGTTAGTCCAATGAAAGCTTTTATTGACAAACAACACTTTTTTTCAAAGTGGGGATCTATGACGTCAAAGGGAGGCAAGCACCGCCTCTGCAGAAGAATATCAATGCCTACTTCATCACTGCCTGTTTAGCCCCGCCCACCAATTCACGCATGACGTGCAATAGAATAGGTAGCCTAAGTAGCACTACGTGGTGTTAAACCAGATTGAGCTACCAAGTAATAAACATGCCATTGAGGATTACAAATTATTGTGCAGTGCCTGGGCTCAACAGTAATGCAACATGTAAGTAACTGTTAATTCTAATGCCTGATCTGAAATGTAATGATTCATGTAGTCAGATGTTCTTTGTCTGTGTGTCAGTAAATCAAACCAGTGACTAAACGTTATTTAACGGTGATTAAATTCTATAAAGAAAGCGATCGAAGAAAGATCCCTTTGCAATCGTTGGAGCAGCGCGCACTGCAGCTGTCAATCATACAACGAGAGTTTATCAGTGACTCCTGTTTTATTCACGAATCTCTTTACCATATCACGTTTGCACTGTTAGTGAAGACGAAAGCATTTCGTCAAACAAACACTTTTCACAATTAGTTAACCATG
>CM031962.1:9592587-9704043 GCA_018749465.1 Paracanthobrama guichenoti | reverse complement strand
TCAGCTACATAAATCCATCAACTAACCATTCAGAAAGTATGTTGCATTCAACATGTTGTCACTCTCCATCATTGATCGACTCCGGTTTGAACATAAAAGGTTGAACAGTTGCTCACATTTTCAGTGTGTGTCTAACATGAGGAGTATGAGGTCTCTGCAGAACAAAAGTGAGCGTTTCTAAATTTGTGGGTGTTTTCAAACTGATGGGTGTTTATAAATCACGCAATGAAAATGATCCCCTTCATCCGACCCCACCCCTAAACCTTACCCAAACTGTCTGTGACATGGGCAAATCAGGTAACACAGTACCACTGATGTGGTAACTCCTATTACTAACCTGCAGAGACCTATACTTGAACATGAGCTCTTGAAGCTCCGCCCTCTTCCAGATGGAGCAGCAGCTCATTTGTATTTAAAGGTATACACACAAAAACAGTGTGTTTTTGCTCACCTTCAAAAAGTGACAATTTTAATATGCTATAAAAAAAATATCTGTGGGGTATTTTGAGCTAAAATTTCAACATACAGAGATTTTCTCATCATGCTGTTTTCATAAACACCAACGTGTTAGAATGTAAAGCCCTTATCAGCAGCTAAACTCTGTGCTAATCTCTCACAATAAACAAATAAACTCACCAAAATCATTAAACACACATACACAATTACATACACATTAAAACAGACATAACTGAGCCCGAAATAGAAAGTCGCAAACGCAAACCCATCAGCCCGACCAGATGGTATGTGTATGTGTGTACGTATGAGCGTGTTGAAGAGTGTATGTGTGATATTTAGCAATATTTCACCTCCCTCAGAGATGATTTTCAGGGATATTTCCCTCCCTCTGAAATGACAGATTGTGTGTGAGTGTTTCTCTTTATGACAGCGAGAGGGTGTGTGTTTCATTATTTAAAAGTATGCTCCCGTTCACACTGACAGCAGATGAGAGGGGAAAGAGAGGAAGCATTGCTTTCTGTGGAGGCTGTGTCTCTTTTTTCCAAACAGTGATTTGCATTTCAGTGTACTGCCAAGAAGCATGTAAACACACACACACACACACACACACACACACACACACATATTACCAGAAGCACTCTGAATTCAAATGCAGCACTGGAAGTTAAGTAGCATTTAAAGTTTTGGAGTATTCACTTTAAACATTTTTACCTCACTGGTGTTTATCAAGTTTATTGTGTCTTAAAGCAATTCAGATCTGACGGACACACACGCAGTTGTGCGCCATCATCCTTCATCGTGCCAAATGATTTTTGTCCTGTATGAAAATCTGTGGACTTTTATAAGTCAAATTATATTATGTACTAGGATTTGTAATAAAGGGAATATAAAAGAGTTTGTGAATTACATTAAATACAACAAGGATTACAGCAGGATTGCTAAAAGACTTTACTTCTTTAAAAGATTACTTCTTTTATGAAAATCATTCTACACACCAGGTCTGAATTTGAAGGCAAAGCTGAAGTGCAGAGTAATCTAAAAAATTAATTTGCAAAAGATGTAGTGGAGAGCCGCTGGTGCAGGTCAGAGAAAAAGAAGGATGTGAGCCACCTGAACGAGTTGGTAACACTTTGCAATAGTGATCAATTTGGTAACATTAGTTTAAGGAATAGTTAACCAAAGAATTTAAATTCTGTGAGCCTCATGTTGCTCCAAAACATTTTTTCTGCAGAGCACAAACAAAAAGGTTTTGTTTAGAAAAAATATTGGTAACCAAACCATTTTGGCGACCATTGACTTCTATTGTATGGAGGAGGGAAAACAGACATTTATCTTCTTTGAGTTCTGCAGAAGAAAGAAAGTATAGTTTTGGAATGATGACCGAATTGTTTGGGTAAATTAACAATGAATAATACTTTTACAGCTTTTATTAATCTTGGGGTCTACATGCTAATGAGTCAATGAGGTGATGCTTTTTTTTTTTTTGTCTAGATCTATTAATTTATTCATAAGATAATGACTTTAAAAATGTTATTCGCACATAATGAGCATGGAGCACATTGTTAATTTCTGAATTAATATTCATTTTGATATTTTTGTTGGGTGATAATTCTTGATATGATAATGAAGAGAAAAAAACTCATTAAAAGGATACAATTCTTGAAAAAAAAATGAAAAAAACTTTTAAGTAAGTTTTGCAAAAATCTTTACTCTTGGAAAAAAATATTTTAACAGTTAAACTTATTTGTCCAATATGGTCCAGCCAACATTCAGAAACATGCTCAAAAAAAAAAAAAAAAAAAAAAAAAAAAAACCCTGCAGATCCTCATGAATGTGTCTCAAGGTCAGTAAGTCTCTGATAATACAGTGCATCCGGAAAGTATTCACAGCTTCACTTTTTGTTGTTACAGCCTTATTCTAAATTTGATTAAATTAATTATTTTCTTCAAAATTCTACAAACAATACCCCATAATGACAACGTGAAAGAAGTTTGTTTGAAATCTTTGCAAATGTATTAAAAATAGAAAACGAAAAAAAAAACACAAGTATTCACAGCCTTTGCCATGACACTCAAAATTGGGCTCAGGTGCATCCTGTTTCCACTGATCATCCTTGAGATGTTTCTACAACTTGATTTGAGTCCGCCTGTGGTAAATGCAGTTGACTGAACATGATTTAGAAAGGCACACACCTGTCTATATATACAGGTGCTGGTCATATAATTAGAATATTATCAAAAAGAAATTTATTTCACTAATTCCATTCAATAAGCGAAACTTATATATTATATTCAGTTGTCCAAAAGATGACCATTGACACCTTGCACAAGGAGGGCAAGACACAAAAGGTCATTGCAAAAGAGGCTGGCTGTTCACAGAGCTCTGTGTCCAAGCACATTAATAGAGAGGCGAAGGGAAGGAAAAGATGTGGTAGAAAAAAAGTGTACAAGCAATAGGGATAACCGCACCCTGGAGAGGATTGTGAAACAAAACCCATTCAAAAATGTGGGGGAGATTCACAAAGAGTGGACTGCAGCTGGAGTCAGTGCTTCAAGAACCACTACGCACAGACGTCTGCAAGACATGGGTTTCAGCGGTCGCACTCCTTGTGTCAAGCCACTCTTGAACAACAGACAGCGTCAGAAGCGTCTCGCCTGGGCTAAAGACAAAAAAGACTGGACTACTGCTGAGTGGTCCAAAGTTATGTTCTCTGATGAAAGTAAATTTTGCATTTCCTTTGGAAATCAGGGTCCCAGAGTCTGGAGGAAGAGAGGAGAGGCACACAATCCATGTTGCTTGAGGTCCAGTGTAAAGTTTCCACAGTCAGTGATGGTTTGGGGTGCCATGTCATCTGCTGGTGTTGGTCCACTGTGTTTTCTGAGATCCAAGGTCAACGCCGCCGTATACCAGGAAGTTATAGAGCACTTCATGCTTCCTGCTGCTGACCAACTTTATGGAGATACAGATTTCATTTTCCAACAGGACTTGGCACCTGCACACAGTGCCAAAGCAACCAGTACCTGGTTTAAGGACCATGGTATCCCTGTTCTTAATTGGCCAGCAAACTCACCTGACCTTAACCCCATAGAAAATCTATGGGGTATTGTGAAGAGGAAGATGCGATATGCCAGACCCAACAATGCAGAAGAGCTGAAGGCCACTATCAGAGCAACCTGGGCTCTCATAACAGCTGAGCAGTGCCACAGACTGATGGACTCCATGCCACGCCGCATTGCTGCAGTAATTCAGGCAAAAGGAGCCCCAGCTAAGTATTGAGTGCTGCACATGCTCATACTTTTCATGTTCATACTTTTCAGTTGACCAAGATTTCTAAAAATCCTTTCTTTGTATTGATCTTAAGTAATATTCTAATTTTCTGAGATACTGAATTTGGGGTTTTCCTTAGTTGTCAGTTATAATCATCAAAATTAAAGGAAATAAACATTTGAAATATATCAGTGTGTGTAATGAATGAATATAATATACAAGTTTCACTTTTTGAATGGAATTAGTGAAATAAATCAACTTTTTGATGATATTCTAATTATATGACCAGCACCTGTGTATATAAGGTCCCTCAGTAAAAGGCACATGACAGCCTGCCTAGAGTTGAAGGCACCTGAAGGACTCTCAGACTATGAGAAACAAAATTCTCTGGTCTGATTGAACAAAGATTGAAAATCTCTGGAGAAATCTGAAAATGGCTGTGCACCGACACTCCCCATCCAACCTGATGGAGCTTGAGAGGTCCTACAAAGAAGAAAGGGAGAAACTGCCCAAAAATAGGTGTGCCAAGCAAGGTGTGTAGCATCATACTCAAAAAGACTTGAGGCTGTAATTGGTGCCAAAGGTGCTTCAACAAAGTATTGAGCAAAGGCTCTGAACACATGCACGTGTGTTTTTTGTTTTTGTTTTTATAAAATGCAAAGATTTTAAACAAACTTCTTTCACATGGTCATTATGGGGTAAAAAAAAGTGAAGCGCTGTGAATTAAAAGTATTTTTAATATTTAATAAAATTACATTTTAATATATTTCAAAATTAAATTCCAAATTGGTAACACTTTGCAATAGCGATCAATTTGGTAATATTAGTTTAAGGTATAGTTAACCTTTTTTTTTTTATTATTCTGTGAGCCTCATGTTGTGCCAAACCTGTGTGACTTTCTTTTTTCTGCAGAACACAAACAAAGATGTTTCGAAGAATGTTGGTAAGAGTTTTGGCAACCATTGAATTCTATTAACTCTTTCCCTGCCAGCGTTTAAAAAAAAAAAAAGTTGTCAGCCACCGCCAGGGTTTTTGATCATTTTCACAAAAATGTAATGGCCCATAGAATATTTTGTTGTATGAATATCTGAACATGCACTATAGAAAGAAAGAAAGAAAGAAAGAAAGAAAGAAAGAAAGAAAGAAAGAAAGAAAGAAAGAAAGAAAGAAAGAAAGAAAGAAGACCCTGTGCTTTAAAAAAAGAAAAGAAAATCATCAACACTTAAACGGGTAAGCTTCATTTAAAAAAAGCAAAATTTTGAACAAAATGCTGAGAAAATCACATTTGTCAAAGACTACATCCAGATCAGATTCAGAACGATGATCAAACACAGATTCCATCAAAACCCCTAATGCTTGCACAGTCCTATAGCTCATTCTGGGTCGACATTTCATTCAGTAACATTAGATAGTTTTGATTTATATGATGTTTAATGTTGATGATTTCATTCAGAAGATGTATAATAGCGTCCCCTAGCGTATATCAGTGAAAACTCGGAAACCCAGAAAATTCTGCGTTTGGCGGGAAAAGAGTTCACATTAAAGCGGAAGTCTGTAAGTTTGGCCTCTGTGTCGCCATCTCTGTTTAAAACCTCTCTTTGCAGAGGTATCATCTGTACGTGAGCTGTGCATCCGGCTCCTCAGCGCGGATGAATCTAATGTTTTGAGAAGTTTGTGCGGCTTGTTGTCAGTCACTGATTCTACGTCTTGGTGTATCACCTAAATAAGAATTTTCACCGGAAAATGTACAAAACATTACAATAAATCGTACTACCAACGGTGATTATATCTACCGATCACTCATATATAACATCAAACCATGCAAATTATTATTATTATTGTTATACTTTGTTCTCAAATTGTTAATGTTAACAGCCTTAGCATTGCGTGACTATGTGTATTTAGTGTGTATTAGCGTTACCTGTAGATTCTGTGCAGTCTATTCTTTTGCTTTTGACTACGGGTGAATCTCCAGTTGTCACTGATGTCATTTGGGCCTTTCTGGATTACAATCCGCCATCAAAATTATAAGTGTAATTACTCCAGCTGCTGTGAAAAAGGCTATAAATAATCTGCTGAAGAACATGTTGAATACATGCTCCTCACGTGCGTTACCACTTCTAGCCGGACTCTTTCTTTATGTATACAGACGTGACGTAATGACGCAAAGACATGCTTGAATTTCCCGTATAAATCCACCATACCACTCAAATTATAACGCATTATTACATGAGGAGATAGTTTTGAACACTGGCTTTTGTGTACTTGCTCAAATTTATTTTGGATAATTTTTAACCAAAAAAAGTTGAAAAAAAAAAGTTGTTAGTTGATAACTAATACATTAACTTGAACCTTGAAGTGTTACCAGAGTTTAAGAAAATGTATTTTGTCATGGTATAAAGCATTCCGACCGCTTCTCTCATCTCCCCTCGGATAGCACGGTCGATTTCTAAGTTACGTTACAGTAGCAGAGTGCATTATACGTTAGTCCCGCTGTTGAGTTTGGCCTCTGCTGAGGACACGGGTGATGCGGTGCTCCGCACTTTTGGGCAGAAATCCCATTACAGAGAACAAGCTCTCACCTCAGACGCTCTCCAACAAACTGAAACTCAATATCACAGGGTTACAAGCAGTGTATCATCCACACTCACATCCACACACACTCAGTAGGCAACGTATTGGGTGGGTGAGCGGCGCGCATCAGCGGATTGTACCGGAGTTCAACAGACACGGCAAACGGCCCACCTGAAGTTATGTTTACAGAAAGAGAACGGAATAGGCAATTTGGAGAGCGGGCGAGTTAGAAAGAGAGGGAGTGAGTGAAGGATGAAAAAGTAAATCCGTATTCATCTCGCATCGATTCTTCTCTTCTCTTCTCTGTTTCATCATCTCAGGCAGGAATATGTCTCTCTCCCCCCGTTACGAGTTCCTCTGATGGCAAGATCTCCCTGTAAGACGCTGTGTTGCCAGCGATTGGGTTGAGCTCAAGGATGGGAAATGAGAGCACAGCTGTCAGGCTGACTTCTCTTCAGTGCGCCTGCCAACTGATCTCAGAACAGCGACCTAAACTCTCTTCCAGTCAGTCTGTGAGTCAAACAGAGCTTTGGATGCCTAATTGAAACATGTTGTCCTCGAGAATACGCTTTGAAATTAAAGGAATAGTGCAGCGAAAATGGAAATTCTGTCAATATTACCTCACCTCTGTGCTGTTATTATTTTTATTTATTTATTCAAAGACATCTTTAAAGCTTTGAAAAAGCTGTCTGTTAGCTTTCTCAATCATCTAAAAGATAACACCCGAAGAAAGCTAACTATTAGCATTCCCATTCATCTAACGGCAGTTGTTTGGCTGGTGCATGATCCTCAGAAGCACATGAAATCTTCCATCTTTCATGGGCACTTTTGCTGCCAGGATGTTTTGAACTAGATTTGAACCAGAGCCATAAATGACGTGACAAATCAATCTAGGGCTGCAGGAAAATTAGGTTATGTTGCAACATCTACTGTTTAACTTAACTTAATCTGAACACGGAAGAAAAATAAACTTGGAAAAAATTATCAGTGAATAATTGGAATACTTGGATAATACAAAAACTTGGAATCAGGTTCGAAAATCAATGGAGGCTTGTGGTTCTTGTTTTATTTATTTATTTATTTATATATATATATATATATATATATATATATATATATATATATATATATATATATATATATATATATATATATATATATATATATATATATATATATAGAAGTATATATAATGTATGTATGTATATATATATATATGTATGTATGTGTGTGTGTGTGTGTGTCTGTGTCTGTATATATATATAGCTGTTTTACTCTAAAATGAAATTTAAAAAATTGTGTAACATAGCGAAACATTATTAGCGGTTTTGATAATGTAGTCAAGCAAGAGGCTAATCATATTAATTACCATTATGTGTCCGACGAAAAGAGCGATACCATTGCGCAGCGATTACCTAAGTACATTGACAGAGTGGATCTCTGAGCTTGTATATATGAGTGGAGGCGGGGTTAATTAGCATATTCACGGATCTGCATAAACTAAATGAAGCAAACTTACATTTAAGCCATTTTAAGGCATGATTTAAATGTTATTTTGGTGATCAAAGATGAGTTTTAAGGGATAAAATTATTGACTACAGGGGGACTACAGGAGCCATATCACACAAGCAAGGGTGCTGTTTTTCCCCACATATGAGCATGATTGCAAAGGTGTTATTGATTTTACAGTTCAATAGACAAAAGTTATTATTAAGTGAGATACATTTTAACCACAGTATTGTACACAGTCTTTGCATAAATTGTTCCAAAAGCCACTGCAGAGCCATTTCACACCTCTGAGCAACACAGTGGGGTTTAGTTACTGAATGAAGCGGTGCTTTTGAACAAATTGGTTGAGTGAATGATTCAATGACCCAATCATATAGAGCAGGGTTTCACAAACTGGGATTTGGGAGGGAACTGCAGGGGCTTTGTAAGTTGATGAAAAACCATTGAGAATAAATCATAAAAATGTTAAAATTAAAATGAATAAAATATTTTATTTTAACATTTTCTCAAAAAAAGAAGGAAAAAAAGAATATATTTTAAATAAAATATGAAATTGTTTTCCCACGTCATGTGAACAACCTACACCAGAGAATTGTAAACATGTTATGTTATTGAAATATTAACTGATTATTGAAATATTAACTCTAAGAGGGCTACTTCAAGTAATATTTTAGCTTTATATTTTGGGCAAAAAAAAAAATGTTTGGGAATCACTGATATAGAGTCACTTGAATGAATTGTTTGAATGAATGATTAATTGATTCACTCATTAAGACAGTGACTTGCCCCATTATTTATGCAGTAGTTAAAATTGTACATATAAATTATACAGTTAAAATTGCCCTTATAAAGGTAAAAATCATCTGGAAATCAATTTAAGGTGGTAAAAGTTTCCTTAAATGGAAATGTGTATTTCTGTCACTGCTTGTAATATAGTGCATAAGGCTTATGGGCAACTTTCAAATATATATATAATTTTATGTGTGTGTTTTTGTTTTGTTTTAGAGCCTCTCAGCCACTCCTCTGCATGTAGTGGCTGTCAGTTTTATTGAATAGCAACGGCGTAAACATTTCTCCTTTTGTATTCCACGGACAAATGTTGGCGACACGAGGGCAAATAAATAAAGACAGAATTTTCATTTTTGGGTGAACTATTCCCTTAAGCAAAACACAGTTATCAGAGGCATTATTACATATTTTAAATGATGTTATGCATCATTTTAAAACAGGGCTGAAGCGTTTTTGGACGCTGGAACAGTGCAGGACGCTCACCAACTATGCATGTATTGCCTAGAGCTGTGATTAAACCGTAATCAGCCATGGAGAGGGTGAGAGTATCCTCTCTGTGTGTGTGTGTGTGTGTGTGTGTGTGTGTGTGTGTGTGTGTGTGTGTGTGTGTGTGTGTGTGTGTGTGTGTGTGTGTGTGTGTGTGTGTGTGTCCGTCCAAGCAATTTTTGAATTCACCAAGGACGGAAGATAAACAGCAACTCCAGGATTAAGAGATTTGGTGGACGAGAAGCAGCCAGCCCTGTACTGTCTAATGCTGAAAGGTGCCTGTTTTTGCTTAAAACCCGAGAAACAATGTCCACATCCTGCAAACAATGGCAATGTTTTAATCCTTCTACTTCAGTCTGAGTACCACTCATTAATATGGTAATATCAGTCATTTAATATTGGACAGAGAATTATATAACTTGCTGTCAAAAAGCTGCAGTGCTGTGCATGTGTAAAAGGCTGCGTGTGTGTGAGTGTGTGTGTTCTAATACCACCGTGAAAAGTGCTGATTAGCTACGGTCTGAGAATGATTAATTAATACCAAACACACTTTCCATTTTATAGTTTCCTATCAATTATTGAGGTAAGATGCATTTTAATGAACTGCGGGTGGAGGTGCGTTTTCGTGTGCCGTACACATTTACACGTGTGTGTGTGTGTGTGTGTGCGTAATGCACTGCATGCAGAAGCTCTTATTAAAACACTTTTCTCTCAGCTAATGTTTATCTTGAGAAGTTGAAAATAATGACTTCATTTCTTCTATCTTTAACATACCACCCACACCCAGTTTGATTAGTTGTGTGTGTGTGTGTGTGTGTGTGTGTGTGTGTGTGTGTGTGTGTGTGTGTGTGTGTGTGTGTGTGTGTGTGTGTGTGTGTGTGTCCATGCAACCTCATTACTTTACTAGGTTCATTAATTCATGTCCTTTAATGCGGCCTGTGTGACTATATGTTGTTTTTCTAGAGTATCCCTGTGTGTTGTCTGTGGCCTGTGGAGTATAATTGTTTGATGGGAGAAGTCTCTATACAGTTGTGTTTCAGTGCAAAACCAGCCGCACTAACCACCCACAATCTAGTTAAACCAGGCACTATCTGTGATGGAAAAAATAAAGCTGGCTATCAATGTAGATTCCAGTTCCATTTCACAATTTTTGTTTCATTTCAGTTTGGTACTGATTCATCTATATTTCACTTTTACTGTCCATTTTGTCTACATATGAAATAAATTATCTGCTATTTGTATGTTACACTCACCTAAAGGATTATTAGGAACACCTGTTCAATTTCTCATTAATGCAATTATCTAATCAACCAATCACATGGCAGTTGCTTCAATGCATTTAGGGGTGTGGTCCTGGTCAAGACAATCTCCTGAACTCCAAACTAAATGTCAGAATGGGAAAGAAAGGTGATTTAAGCAATTTTGAGCGTGACATGGTTGTTGGTGCCAGACGGGCCAGTCTGGGTATCTCACAATCTGCTCAGTTACTGGGATTTTCAAACATCCAGTATGCGGCAGTCCTGTGGGTGAAAATGCCTTGTTGATACTAGAGGTCAGAGGAGAATGGGCCGACTGATTCAAGCTGATAGAAGAGCAACTTTGACTGAAATAACCACTCGTTACAACCGAGGTATGCAACAAAGCATTTGTGAAGCCACAACACGCACAACCTAGGCTACAATTTGCACAAGCTCACCAAAATTGGACAGCTGAAGACTGGAAAAATGTTGCCTGGTCTGATGAGTCTCGATTTCTGTTGAGACATTCAGATGATAGAGTCAGAATTTGCCGTAAACAGAATGAGAACATGGATCCATCATGCCTTCTTACCACTCTGCAGGCTGGTGGTGGTGGTGTAATGGTGTGGGGGATGTTTTTTTGGCACACTTTAGGCCCCTTAGTTCCAATTGGGCATTGTTTAAATGCAACAGCCTACCTGAGCATTGTTTCTGACCATGTCCATCCCGTTATGACCACCATGTACCCATTCTCTGATGGCTACTTCCAGCAAGATAATGCACCATGTCACAAAGCTCGAATCATTTCAAATTGGTTTCTTGAACATGACAGTGAGTTCACTGTACTAAAATGGACCCCACAGTCACCAGATCTCAACCCAATAGAGCATCTTTGGGATGTGGTGGAACAGGAGCTTCGTGCCCTAGATGTGCATCCCACAAATCTCCATCAACTGCAAGATGCTATCCTATCAATATGGGCCAACATTTCTAAAGAATGCTTTCAGCACATTGTTGAATCAATGCCACGTAGTATTAAGGCAGGTCTGAAGGTGAAAGGGGGTCAAACACAGTATTAGTATGGTGTTCCTAATAATCCTTTAGGTGAGTGTATATCTCTAAATTATACAGAGCATTTTTTTTTTTTTGGAACTATTAAAAGAACTGGCTCATAAGTTCATTCATTTAGGAACATGGCTACAAGGTCTCATTGTATTTGTATTGTATTTTGGTTCACTGAAAAACGGATCATAAGACTCTTGTTCATGACTCATGCTACAATGTTGTGCTGGATGTTTTTGATTCACTAAACCTAACCAGTTTTTAACATTAGAGTCATTTGAACCAGTTGAATTTTATGTTTGTTTTTGCACACAGCTCGCAGGTTTAACCCAGTTGACATTCCTTACCATTACTTTGGGGTAGCCACTTGAATATAATTACCAAAAATTAATATAATTGTCATTGCGTTAAATATTTAGCAGCAAGGGACCTTCGAAAACTACAGAGAACCTTCTAATTTGGTACATTACATCAACAGGTCAAACTTTGCAGTTTAGTGAGTTATGGTGCGTTCCATTTGTCCTCAGAAGTGGGAAAGTCTGTGTTCCTAGTAGGAACTCTAAACTGAGTTGTGATTAGGGGTTACAACTGAGCTGAGTTGTGCAACCCTAGTCTCATGTAGCCAGACCTTCAGACTGATAGCAGAAGGTCTGGACTCTTTCGCAGCTTTCATTGGTCAAGGACCGCCCAAGAGGACCTTTGACTGACATGTAATGCAATGCCACGCTGTTTAGGGGCGTGAAAATGTAAAGCCAATGTCCCTGCAATAACAGACTAATTCAAGAATGTTGTGCAAGTTTACTGCAACAATGGAGCCGCAATTTCCACATACTTTTGAAAATCCAGTATTTAGTTGATTATGGTAAGCGCTCACTGTCACAGTTGTAAACATGATGGCGTTTTTCTTCAACGAGGGGGTTTGGCGTCACTGCATTTATTTCCAGACGGACCATTAATGAACGCAACACGCACGTCTCACGGACATCCTGTAGAATTCAACCAATCAGATGATGACTTTGAAACTCCTGAAGTTATTTCCAGATAAGTGTGCCATATGTATCAGACGTTCAGCCAACGGTCCGTGGGCCGTCTGAGGCTGAGACAACAACCCTGACTTCAGAGTCCAGTATGGCTGCTCAGAGCAGTGGTTCCCAACCCATGAAACCCTTTTGTCCATGAAGCACCCCTCCTTACTACCCCGAAAAAAACATGCAAATTCACTCTCTACCAGAAAGAAAATGTCATCGAAACTTTTGTGAAGTCAATCAGTTCCCTTCAGAAATGCATTCATATAAACTCCCACCCCAATAATTTTTTTTGTTCCAATATTCCGAGCATCGCAACAGTGAGCATACACTGCCTGGTACAGTATTTTCTCTGCTCTTTACATCCGTCTTTAGCGTGTCCCATGAATGATTGCAATGCATTTTGCGTGCAAGTCCGGAACAGAGATTGGCCGAAATAAAACAAAAAACGGAACTGGCCAGTTCTGATTGATGGTCAGTAGACCGGTGAATCTCTACTTTTGGCAAACCTTGACCTGAAGCTCTAATGAGGAGAACACGCTTTTGTGAGAGGAAAATAGTTCAGACGAGAGTGGAAGAAGAGCAGCACATGTATGCAGACTTAGTAACAGCAGCTACTGTTAATGTTGATTGGTTGGGAGTGTTTTTTTAGTTTGTAGTTTGAATTATACGCTGCAGACTCTGTTTTGAAAACCCCGGGGTTGCATTAAATGGACCAAAACCTTTTGAAAACGATAGAACGTTGAATACAGAAGGCAGTCTGGCAGAAGCTAGATATTTTACTTTATAACGTGTTAATTATGGATATTACTTGTATACTTATATATACTTACACAAGTGCATCGCTTCACTTCAGAAGACCTTTATTAACCCCCCAGAACCGTGTACATTTATGATGGATGGATGGACGGATGGATGGACGGATGGATGGACGGATGGATGGATGGATGGATGGATGGATGGATGGATGGATGGATGGATGGATGGATGGATGGATGGATGGATGGATGGATGGATGGATGGATGGATGGATGGATGGATGGATGGATGGATGGATGGATGGACGGATGGATGGACGGATGGATGGACTTTTATGGGCTTCAAATTTTCTAATTTACTGCCATTATAAAGCTTGGATTAGCAAGGACCTTTTATAATATAACTCTGATTGTATTCGTCTGAAAAAAGAAAGTCATATACACCTAGGATGGCTTGAGGGTGAGTAAATCATGGGGTAATTTAAATGTTTGGGTGAACTATCCCTTTTAACGCTGCATTGTATAATGCTGCAGCTGTCTACATGCAAGTGTTGAAATGTTTACACTTTGTACATGCATGCCCAGTGTTCAAGAATGGTCATATGACATGCGTTTTCGGTCATGTAGTGTGGACGGAGATCGTTTCTGAAACAAAGTGTAAATGCCAGTATAAACGCCATTTTAAAACAAAAACGCAGTATAAACAGGGCCTGAGATGCAGCCGCACTCATTTTTTCAGTTTAGCTGCACCTCTCACGGCTGGTGTGACCAAGCTCGCATCTTTTGCATTGTAAAAATGTGATCAGTTTATGTGATCGGCAAGCTGAGAGACCACATAATGGAATCAAAGGAAAAAATTATCAACTGGTTCCGATCAGTGGCCGATCATTTGGAGCTTACCTAGAAACTATATCTATATATAGGCTATATCTATGAAAAGGTTTTTCATATCCATATTTGACCTTAGAGCAGGACCCCAGATTGGGAACCACTGGCTCAGAGCAGCAAACATAGTGAAACAGTAGTAAAATATTGTTTATTAGCATTTCTGTTTATCAATGTCTCACTAAACTGTGGTGCACAACCTCTATGTGTGGTAGGCCTACTTCAGCATTACCGGTGTAAAATATTGCTTTTTAATGTGTTTGTATTCTGAAAGAGCAATCAAAACATAGGTTTGCCTGGACGCGTCTAACTTAGTTTTTCTGACCTGTTTACTGGAAAGCAGTCAACTCGGGTGTAACGTGATTGCCAGCTCCGAAGTAAATAGAACACAGCATTAGTTCAACAGAACGCAGTGACATTCGTAGGACAGGAAGTGTTGTGTTTTCATGCAGCCACTGCAGTAAAAGAATGATCTGAATATTATAATAATCAGGATCGTTCTTATCAATGTATCAGTGCAAGAAATACAAATTACCTTTGAGTGAGAAACAAGGCAGATGTGTGTGTGCATGCAAACTCTATCAGTATTATTCTTAGTTTATTCCTCCTTGAATGTTGAGGTGCATAGTGTAGTCTAGTGGCTGAAATCTGAAAGGCTGAAGGTTCAAACCCCTTAAGGCTCGATTCATGTACTTTGACCATTGTGTCCTTGATCAACACTTAACCTCACCTTGCTTCAGGGGAAATGTCATTGTAATGAGTGCACTGTAAATCACTTTGAATAAACTGTCAACTAAATAACTAATTAGAGTGCTTTTGCAAATTCTTGAGGACTACACTTCTGAAAATTGAAACCCCTTAAAAAAAACTTGTCCTTGATCATAAAAAGCTTCATAAAGGCACAACATATTTTATTTCACATCTAAAAGGTTAGGTTCAGTGCTGTATGTGCTGTAGCAGTTATTACATAGCTTACACTAAGAACAACAAATAAACTGGACATCCTCCATGGAGAATTTTAATGTTGGTTCAAACTGGTTCATGATGGTCAACACTGGTTTGATACTGGTAGCTGATGAACCTAGAATTTTACTTTAAAAAGCACTTGGTGTCAGTGTGTGTGTTTTGTGTGTAAAGATTGCTGTCTATGGTTGAGCTTTACCAGTGAGGGAGGCATAAATGAGTGAGTCGTCATTGAGGCTGTAAAGATGGGCTGACAGGTTTAACTTTCGCCTGCTGTTTTATTTAACAGCACAGGGTAAAGTGCAGCCGTGCTTCACTGTCAAACCAAATCCACGAAGAATCAGACAGATGGGCAGATTTAGCCCATACTAACGAGAGCCCTGTGGTTCTCACTGCGCATGTGTGCGCACCGAAGCTGAAGAAATGGATGACCCCCGCTTGCCTTTATCATTCTTCTCTCATTTTTTCTCTCTCGCTCTCTCTTTTTCACCCTGCAAGAATTGCAAGTCTTTGTTGTGAACTATCTAATATTTGTTATCGTAAGATTCCATAGGCGCAGCTCGGCCTTGCCATACACAGACATAATGAATCCAAATAAATCCCTTTCACTGGATACTGCCATCCTAGCGCCCATCCTCGAAAGCAGACGAGTGTGCAACAGCTAGATAAGATGAGCCGGGGTGGTAGAGAAGGGATGAGGTGGAATGGAGGGCGGCAGGAAGAGGGTTTAGAAATGTCTGGGAATTCCAGGTTAAAGCTTTTTCACCTGGAGAATGAGGTCTCATAGGCTTTATGGGTTACATGACAAATCCAATGCGATGTAGCTTCTTCTATCAGCAGCTCCCCTGTCATAGTTCTGTGAATACGTGTTTAGGACATATCTGGTGCGTTTTGCTCCACTTAAAATATGTTAGGGTCACTGCCACATGGAGCGAAAACATCCATGCAGGAATACTTGCGTTGTGTTCACTTACGAATGTGGCTCAGTTTGTGCAGATTGGATGCTGATAATCTCTTATACATACACTACTTGTCAATAATCTGATATTTTACAGGTATTTTAGGTCTCCTTTGTTGTCCTTTTTTGCCCCAAAAATTTAAATTCTGACATTTACCCAGTCTCATGTCTTTTGAAACCTGTATGACCTTTCTTTTTCAGTGGACCACAAGGAGTTTTGTAAAATGTCCAAGTTACTATTTTTCATACAATGAAAGTAAATATTGAGCATGTTTACATGCACACCAATACGCTGACAGCCACCAAAAATCAGTTTATTGAAATTAACACGATTTACTGGTTTACATGCAAATCAATAACCTGGCAATGCAAGTAAACTACGTTTACAAGACTGTAATGCATTAAATGCATGAATGTTTCACCAATCATTATTACATATTTTGGTCTTTAGCTACCCGGGATGTACACTCACCTAAAGGATTATTAGGAACACCATACTAATACTGTGTTTGACCCCCTTTCGCCTTCAGAACTGCCTTAATTCTACGTGGCATTGATTCAACAAGGTGCTGAAAGCATTCTTTAGAAATGTTGGCCCATATTGATAGGATAGCATCTTGCAGTTGATTGAGATTTGTGGGATCCACATCCAAAGCTCCCGTTCCACCACATCCCAAAGATGTTCTATTGGGTTGAGATCTGGTGACTGTGGGGGCCATTTTAGTACAGTGAACTCATTGTCATGTTCAAGAAACCAATTTGAAATGATTCGAGCTTTGTGACATGGTGCATTATCTTGCTGGAAGTAGCCATCAGAGAATGGGTACATGGTGGTCATAAAGGGATGGACATGGTCAGAAACAATGCTCAGGTAGACCGTGGCATTTAAATGATGCCCAGTTGGCACTAAGGGGCCTAAAGTGTGCCAAGAAAACATCCCCCACACCATTACACCACCACCAGCAGCTTGCACAGTGGTAACAAGGCATGATGGATCCATGTTCTCATTCTGTTTACGCCAAATTCTGACTCTACCATCTGAATGTCTCAACAGAAATCGAGACTCATCAGACCAGGCAACATTTTTCCAGTCTTCAACTGTCCAATTTTGGTGAGCTTGTGCAAATTGTAGCCTCTTTTTCCTATTTAGTGGAGATGAGTGGTATCCGGTGGGGTCTACTGCTTCATGGTTGCCACGTGTGGTAGGGACGGAAACCCGGTCTGACCACACGGTCGCAGGCCCACCATCTCAAGCCTTGTGGAAATTCCTTGACCATGACGGAGTCTAAACTAACCGTGCAAGTTCATCATATCTTCAGTCCAGATTTGGACCATCAAATCAGGAACTTTACGAAACTGCTTCAACTGCCACGGTAATGCAAGTATCGCCTATTTTAACTAATCAGAGGGTTAGGATAAGCAGTAAAATCCTCCTAACGAGGTGCTTTGAAAATAACAAGCTGATGGTTCTTTTTATGGTTAATGACTCTTTTTTTTTCATAGTTTCATTCCCGTTTTCATTCTGTCACTTTCCATCTTACCCATGCATGTGATTCGTGTGTATGGGTTTCTGTTAGTTTAGTTGTGTTCGTGATTTAGTTAATAAAAATTGTGCACAATATATAATATTGGTACACAATACACAATATCTGGTTCTGATTCCCTGCCTGCAAACAAATTGTCACTTAAATGATCGATTTTGTTACACTCCTTAGCGCTGTAAATGCTAAGGAAGAATTATTTTTCTGTGGCCATGAAAAATATCCTTCTCTTAGAATTAATTAATAATCAGTACTGAGTGTTCACAGGATGAATTGATTGATTGATTGATTGATTGGTTGATTGATTGTAATGTTAATGTAGCTTTTTTTAAGCCGTTTATGACCTTATGTCAATAAAGGAAAATGGTTTAACGTGTTTATATGACCACACGCGTTGTTGGCTTATTAAGTATAATCGCTTTAAGAACGTGTATGTACACCTCAACCACTGCCTGTTATTTCTCAAAGACTACAACAACTAATCTATAAACTTGATAATTATGGATGATGAATTTGATTATCTATGCATGTCTGCAAAAATAACTGCCTAGTAAATAATGCAGTAAGAACAAAATGTATCTGGAAATTTGACAAAATTTGTTCACAACTGATTGCGTTCAATTCAATCTCAGTTTGAATCATTGCCTTAATTAACAGCTCACTGATTTAGAAGATTATCCATAAAAAAAAAAAAAAAAAAATAATTTAAAAAAATAGCTCTGTTCTTCACACAAATGTATCAGATTTATATTCATCTTCAAAACATTTGGAATATAGTGTGTGAGTCATATGGTATATTTTTATGTAACTTTAAAGAACTTTTTGAATCTTAAACTCCATACTTTTGTTTCACAGAAGAAAGTCATTCATACAGGTTTGGAACTAGTGATCAACCAATATGTCGGCTGATATTTGTAATTTTTCACATAATTATAACTGTAGGTCTATACATATTTCTGGGGGCAGGATGGGGTCTATCCGATTAATCAAATTAATAATCAGCAAATTAATGATCAAAATAATCATTAGTTGCAGCCCTACTGTTTAATAACATTTTCAAGGCACGATTTTCAAAGAATAATAACTTCAAATATCATCTGAACTTAATATAGGAGTAGTCTTAACTACTTTTCTGATGCTATATATTGTGTTTTTGTTTTTTTGTTCTTTTGGAAGTTTTAGGCCCATGGTTCCCATTCACTTTCGTTGTGTGACAGCTTGGATTTTCTGGTAAGCTTTTGGTGTAAAGAGAAAGGTTGCAACAACATAAGGGTGAGTAAACAATGGCAGATTTTTAATTTCTGTGTGAATTATCCAGCTTTAATAACTATGTGGATAATAACCACGCTGCAAGCTCTGGTGGTGAAAATATAAAATAAAAAAACCTCCAAACAGAAAACTGTTTAATTAGACTGAATAGGCTGGAATCAATTCATTCCACTATAAATGAAAACAAAGTCTTAGAGGCTAATGAAAGCATTGATATTAAACCCAAGAACTCCCTCATTGACATTCTTCAATGCTTCAGTCAGAAAAGAACCACTTTGAAGTAACGCAGCATTAGCATAGCATAGCATCTGACTATGAGGAGGAAAATGGTGTGCAAACAATATTAAAATGATCATTAAAGAATCATTGCAGGTTGAGAAGCTCTACCACATGCCCTACCTTCACCGCAGTCATTATCGCAACATTTATGCCACCCGCTAGCGCAAATGCTAATGCTTTTTAATTACGCCATTATCCATCAGGGAGACGGGCCATGCAGAACACAACTGAAGTCATTATCTGATCTAAACCTGGGAGCGAGACCAGTGTCCATCCATCACCTACCAAATACACACATAGCAGTCTGAAAAGGGCATTTGTCTTAAAGATGAAACAAGCTAGCACACACATTTATACTGCTGTGTTAATGTATCTACGAAACATTGTTAAATTGCAATCATTTCTTTCTCAAGCAGACAGAGATATTGATTAATGCCTTTATTACTAGACTTCTGTAATGCTGTATGAATGCCAGAAGGTAGACTAGGAGAGTTCACTTTACACTTTGTTTTTAGTCCCTTCAATGATGGCTTAATCATTTTAGAATTTATTTGAAAAGTCTTTTTGTGGTGTTCAAACTCAGTGGGTTTGCAGATAAATACATATCTAATATGCCCCAAACTACGAGCTGCCTTATCCAAAGGTCAAAAGATTTATTGGATACAGATTTTATTGCCTTTAGTCTTCACCAATAGGGCAGGTTATCACAGTCTGACAGTTTCTGTTTAAAGAAATTCTAAGTGCTTACCTTTGTGTATATTTCATTGTCATCTGTTTTTTTATTTATTTTTTTTTTTTTATGAATACTTTTATGTGTTAAAAGAACAGTATATATGATAGTTTGATCATCTCCATTCAGTTGTTACAGAATATTAGTTTTTTTTCATGCCTTTTGTATAACATTGCACCATTTCAGAAAGATCTTTCTTCCTCCCCATATTGCATGAGAACTCTGACTTGCTCAATAATGTGGAACAACCTCTTTAAGCAGGGTTTCTATTTACCTAAGTAGACCTTGCAAATTATTAAGGCATGAGGGTGAAAAACTGATTATAGAATTTGCACTTTAGGCTGAATTAATTCTACAAGTCATTCACATTTGTATTAATTTAGTTAGTAATCTTTATATTGAATTCTTGCCTTTTTTATTGACTGTCTTTGCTGTTGATCTTTCATTTTGTCATGTCCCTCGTATCAAGATATTTCTAATGCATTGTTTGCATAATGTTCTCTAATTAAACCTTGAACAAACCGAAATAGCAGCGTTACATGAATGTCTTAACATTTTATGCCATTTCATAAGCATTCATGCACCATGACTTTCAGCAGACCATTGGGAACTATGACCTCCTGAAGTACCTCACTACTCTTCATAGCAGGATTTAAACTTCAGTAATTCTTAATTTGCTGACTCACTTCCTTACCTGGAAGGCCCTGGGATTCAAACCTATTACCTTTCAATTGGCAACTAGGTTATCTCCGCCCCCATAGACATATTTAATGCACTCATTGATTGGATGTAACAGCAGAGACACAGTAGAAAGGAAGGGAAGTAGCTCTTAACCTCCCCGTCCTCTTCCTCCCTATATATCTCGCCTCGCGCTCTCTCTCATAACCAGTCATTCAGCCAAGGATAATCACTTTTGTACTCCAGACAGAAAATGATGTTCAGTAGAGAGCAAAAGCCTACAAGAGGAAGAAGAGAGAACACTGATATTAGGTTCCTGCAGTGCATAGCAGGACACTCATCTCCTCAAGTGGAGAAGTTGCAGTGGGAGTAGAGGTGTGCTCTACCAGAGGAGAAATGGGGGATTTATTGACAGAGCTTTTGAGGACAAGTAGAAAAGGGGTGACTAGTTCAGGCAGGAGGGCTTCAGAGATGAGAAGCAGAAGTTTTGCTGTCGAGTACAGAGCTTGTCCCCATGGTTACAGTGCTCACGGCTTTAGAACACCATGGGGAGTCATGAGTCCAATGGGACTAGATTACCTGGGTCCTCTTATTATTATTATCTGACCATTCATCTCACTTCACACACACTCACAACTAGCACCTGTGGCTGCCTATTTGAGAGTAACCCTCTGATACACCTCCTACAGAGTACATAGCATCTTTCTAACCATACGGTATCGTACCATATAGAAAAGGCATACCTCACTTATACTAGGGCCCATGTTCAGATTTGTTATGTGGACCTTCAAAAGGGATTAAGGAAGATGCTGAATTGTGAACCGTTTTATTTTCTCAGGAAAGGTATTAGGAGACGGACTCGACTGAACGATAAGTCCACCAGAGGCTTATTTAAAAGGACAAGTGTAAGCGGACAGCTTTATCTAGAATGCGGCCTGCATACACAACCGGAAAAACGCATGCACGAACCTGAACAACATCAAAATTTGTCCACAATTAAACAGAACAAGGTTCTCAAACACTTGGGTCACTGATTGGTATCTTTAAGCGCTTTGTTCTTTTGTAGTCTGAAGCGTTTATGCCAGAATACTCCTGTAGTGTTTTTTTTTCTGAGCCTTGAAAATTAAGAGTCATGTACTTGGTAGTTTAGTTAGGCGATGTTGGGGGAAAGGGGAGATAAGATCTGATAAAAGCAACCCAGGCTCTTTGTAAAAACATGCCTGTAGCAACATTTCTGTAAAATGATATTACATTGCTTCTGTGAATTGCGCTAAAAGTGCATCCATGAATGTGAATCTGGCAACATTTTATAATTTGGCAGTTCATGGCAGTTCAGAAATGAAATGTCCAGTGAGTGGTTGGGCTAAATTGTTAATGCTCTATTGTGTTTTATACCTACATTGAACCTTAAACAATAAGCAAAAGCAAGATAAAAACACATTTGTTGAAGCAACCCTTCCATTTTATCTTGTAAGTCATGTGTGTCAAGTGTGTGGCACTAAAAGTGCTTTCAATTTTGTGTGAAACGCGAATGTGGCAATGTTTTATTGCATTGGTTGTTGTACGTATCGCAGCAGTTTGGAAATTAAATGTCCGGGTGAGTGGCACTAAAGGGTTAATCGTGTTTGAAAATAATGCTCCATATACCCTAAACCTAACGAAATCAGTTTTGTTGAAGATTCCATGCATTTTAGCTTGCATCAGTTTTTTAGCTCTTTTATTTTGACTTGACCAGGTGAGTTACCGAGCAAGTTTACCAGAAAATCCATACATATGGAGCTGCATATGTGATGCAAATGTCAAAATATATTAGTTTACAAATCATGCACTGGTAAAAGTGTTTTGAGGTCAATGTGCAAGGAACCGTGTGAAACTAATGTATTAATTGATAATCTGCCCCTGCAATCATAATTTACAAGAAATATGTAATAATATGTATCTTTTACTGTCACTAATGAATGCATGTATGGTTATGTTTTGAAAAATTTTAGGTAGAGGAATGTTTTTCTAATGAGCCTATATGTTGGCTTAAAGAGTTTTAAGAGCACACGGATCACCATGGAAATGTGAAAATAATGAGGGAAATACTACACATGTAATGATACAAACGGAATATAAATACCTCAAGAGTGCAAGGAGAAAAGAGTGTTTGCTGACAACTTTCATTCCAAAGCTTTGATGAGCTTCCATGTTTGGGTTCGCCATTGGAAATGGTTTGATCACTTTACGTCTTTTATTTATTAGTTATTTATTTTCATTTTCTAGGTGATGAAAGCAACCAGGATCCCCTGTGATCACAACTTGGAGTTAAGCATGCACATTTTCCGAATCATGAAAAAAGCCCTGTGATGGCAAATAATTAAACCAGCCCTGCACTTCATAAAAGCCAAGTAATGAGATGCAGACTCCTTGAGCTCCTTAACCAGATTATTAAGCAGTGGTGTAGCAATAATAGAAACCAGCAATCTACTCATGTACCAGAGCTGCTTTACATATTTGCAAAATTGCATTGGTCGACAGAATCGTGCATGCCCTCCAATTAGCAGCAAAAGCACAAAGAACTTGAATGCAGTATGAATTGCCAGTATGAATGCAGTATGTTTCAACTGTGTGTGGGGTGAAATAACACTGTATCAAGGTTTACAGAGCATTAGAGCAGTGAACTCATTCCTGCTCAGGCTACAAAATGAACACTCACACACAAGTAAAAAGGAGTCTTTGGTGGGTTAATGGGGTTGTCCGCCAGTTGGCTGGTAATTAGGAACTGCAAAAATAATAGTCGAAACTGTAGCATGATAATCAGATCCTCGCAGATGGAAACGAAAAAATAAGTTGTTTTCTCACGATCTCGACATAAATAGCCGTTTTCTCATGATCTCAACATAATAAAAGTTGTTTATTTGAGATCTCTACTTAATTTTCTCGTGATTGTGACATAACAAAAGTTTTCTTGTGATCTTGACATCAAGAGAACAAATCTGAGCAAACAAGCTTAGGGTACGTTTACACGACAATAATGTACTAAAAACAGAACGTTTTTCCTTTCAGTTTTTTTCGCATACAGATGACAACGTTGTCAAAATGATCCCCGTTCACACGGATCCAAACGCTGTATTCTGCTGCCAGGCCAGTAGTTGGCGATGTTACTTTGTAAAGAAACACTATGCTACCATAGATTGAGCAGTTAATAATCATACGTATAACATCACCGTTTTGTAGTTTGCATGGAGATGATAATGGTATAATTTCAGTCCCTTTTTCAAAAGTTTACTTTTTCAGGCCTCCAAAACATCATTGCCGTTTAAATGAACAGCCAAAACGCATAAAAAGGTTTAGTTGAAAATGGTGAATTTATGATGCCTGGGAGGCTAACAGCATATTCTATACTGTGATATTAATGTTAAAGACTGTAAATAACATACACAGGATAATGAATCTTTTAAGCCTAATCTTTTCTTCATCCCTTTGAATGGAAACAAATGTATGATGTCCATTTGTTTAAAGTGTCATAAACCCCCCCCTGTTTTAGCCTGGTCGTTCACACCTCAGACTTGCAAAAAGTCTCTAAAAATGGGCGTGTAAAGCTGTGGAAAAGTGGAAGTGTTGAGGGGGAAAGAGGAGAAACAACAGCCAATAAAACAGACCTCAAACACACTCATACAGATACATGAATATTAAAATATGACCACGGGGAGAGACCAAAAAAAGTTGAGGGCACCTTGATGCATTTGAAAAATCTAACCCTATATAACATCAAACTGCCAAAACGAAGGAGAAACATGGTAGAACATTTAAATGTCTAATAATATTTTCAGTACATTTACGAGCGCTACAGTCTCTGAACAAAAGACACGTGTCAGTTTAACACAGAAAGAATAAAGGCATAGTTACTTTTTTTTGCCCATTCTTCTTTGAATTTTCAGGTTACATCATTGTCTTCTGTGTATCACAATAATCCATTGTGTCATTGCGTTCATGATCAGACGTACAGCTGTATCATTGTCCTTATTTGCACATTATATTTCATTTGAAGAAGACGTGATTAGATATGTGCATATACATGGTGCTGGTCCATGTTCAGAACATTAAACATTTTTTTAAATGCGCTCACTCCGGTCTGTATCTGATCTATATGATCCACGTGGTGAGTGTTTTTAAAGGGTTAGTTCACCCAACAATGAAAATTAGCCCATGATTTACTCACCCTCAAGTCATCCAAGGTGTATATGATATTCTTCTTTCAGACGAACACAATTTGCGTTATATTAACAAATGTCCTGGCTCTTCTAAGCTTTATAATGCCATTGACTTGATGGTTAATTTTTGAAGTCCATAAAAGTGCATCTATCCATCATATAACTGCTCCACGCGGCTCTGGGAGATTAATAAAGGCCTTCTGAAGCAAAGTGGTGCGTTTGTGTAAGAAAATATCCATATTTAAAACTTTATAGACTAAAATAACTAGCTTCCGGCGGTCAGCAGTACGCAAGTTGACTTGCTCTAAAAGAATCACCCCTGACGCGATGTATAGGAGCATCGCAAGCTTTGACGCCTCTCGCGGATAGGGCTAGGTGACAAACTCAAGCCCCTCTTCTCTTATATTGAAATCCTCCGCCATTTCTCTTTAAAAATTCTTGTTTTAGACTCTAATTCATGACCGCTGTTTTGTTTTGCTCTATCGTCTGCACTTCTGTGTTCGTCAATACACATGCGTCAAGGGTCAGGGGTTACTTTTTCGCCGTAAGTCAACTTGCGTAATACAGCACAGTGATTGGGTTAAAAGAGTTCATGCCCGCAGCCAGAAGGCACGTTTCTACCTCACATTCTGTGACATTGCTTCGACTTTGTTTTTCAACCCGGAAGAACGATATTCCAATTTCCACTTCTTGGTAAAATAAAGTGCTTTTAGTGTTTTTAGCGATGTGCAGCCTGTACATAGCTGTTCACAATCTTAAAGGTGTCATGAACTGTTTTTTTTTTATTTATTTTTTATATATACTGTTGTCTGAGGTCAACTTATGACGTTTGTGTGGTTTTTACATTCAAAAACATCATAATGAATAAGTAATAGGCTATTTTCTACCCTGGTTTTAAGGCTTTCTCCGGCACGCTTGGTTTTTATGGAGGCGTGCCGCACTGAAGACTTGCAAGTAAATGCCCACGGCTAGGATTGGATAAGATTTGCATATTTAATGAGCTTCAGCTCCCTCATCAGTACATGTGGGAATTGTTTTGAAAGCGCGTGGGAAAACGGCAACCGGAATGAATCGCCCACAGGGCACGCAAAACGTCTTAATCAAACAAACAAAATGATTTATCTCTCATCCACCCGCGATTGATTGGAATGTTATTTTTGTATTACTTGGCCCGCCCGATCAATGGATATAAGCGCGAACCGTGCATCACACACAAACACAAACACACACACACCAAGTACGTTGCAGACAGCATGATCAAAACTTCTGCAATTTTATTTTTCCTTCAAATATCACGTTAAGAGAGTGAACAACACACATCAAGAAAGGAATGTTATTTCATTATTTAAGATAGCCAGTCGGCAGGCCGGGCTTACGTTTTGGTAGCCCGTCTGGAAAACACATAGCCCCGGGACGTTGGGCTTTGCGAGCCCTGGCCCATTCATACCCGAGTCTGATCCCGAATCGCAATGAACCATCAACACCACAAATAAAGGATTCTCCAGCCTTTGACAGCGTGCTAAGGTATGTTCTGTTAGACACAAACACATAATCAATAGATCTATATCAAACGATCTGTAACAATGCAGTACTGTCACATATTTAAAATATTTTTACTCACATTAGTGTGTTGCTTCATTCATTCATGTAATCTCATCCTGTCTGCAAATCCAGTCTCTTGTTTACAAACAAATCCGTGATCAGAAATGACGGAAAAAACGCGCAATGTCTTACCCACGTGAGCTGGATAGTCATTAAAAATAAAGTTCATCCATGCATTCATAATATTGGAATCCGAATGAAGCTTATGCGGTATGTTTATTGCTTCTAAGATGTATGATCTGGTTTAGCTCTATGTAGGCCTATGTCATGTCAGTGAGCGGTGATCTTATGTTGAGGCGGTGTTTCACCACACGATGATGTCAAGGTGTGGCACAAGGTGTGGAGATCGATTGTTTGCTGGGCCTGGTGTCAAAAAAGGTTTTTCTTTGACTAATAAGGAAGTTTTCAGCTCTGAAACTTACAGGATATTATTATATTTCCATGACCTTTTTTATATCAATTCTCAATTCTTCATTCGTTATCAAGTGCACTCATTCAGTTCCACAGTGCACCGCTATAACACAGCCGATATACGCTCAACGGCTGTCCGAATTCACTCACTCATGTTTACTCACTCCTTCAAGTTAACTGTATTAGTGGACTAACATAGAGAATAGTGATTGAGGGTTTAGGGGGCAATTCCCTGTGTATTTAAACCCTGTGTTCTTTCTGTTTTTTGTCTTTGGGTCTCTATCTCATTAACGCTTAGTGGTTTTGCTAGTATCTCTCTTGCGATTCTCCTATATGTATGTTTATTTTATTAATTAATAAAGTGTTTCTTTTGGATTCTCTATCGTCGTGCGCTTTATTTGGCATAGCCACCCATGACAATTTGATTAAAACATGTAAGTGTTAAACTGCAAGCATTAGTAATCATACAGACAGCATATTCTCATACAGTATCCAGCACAGCAGCACAATAATTATTAAATTTACTTTTTTCCTAACATAATGTTGTAAGTTATATGATAGTTTGTTCCATATAGTATTTCTGCATTCCAGTATTATTGTCATGATCCCAGCCTGTGTTTCCCTATCTTGTGTGAGGACTTTCATTATTTCCTGTCTTGTGCCATGTTTTGTAGTTATTTGTAGTGTTTCATGTTGATTAGTTTTCCCAGGTGTTTCCCATTTACCACACCCCCTTGTTATCGTGTTAACCTTGTTTCCCTTTGTGTATATATACCCCATTGCTTCCATTGTTGGGTGTCAGTCGTTGTACTCCTGTATGTGTGTTCTTGTCATTGCGCTCCTGCCTGTTTTGGATACCCTTGTTGTTGGACTTTCTGTGTGTTGTTTGTTATTAAATCATTCATGCTGCACTTGGATTCTCACTCAGCTTCATCCCTGCTCACGCGTGACAATTGTACTATATTATAATTTCTGCTAAAATATTTAAAATGGGCCATTGGTGCTTGGACCGAGATGAGGTCTGTATAGGCCTATTTAGTTTTGAGATGCATCATGAACCGCCACTATTTTGTGATCACACATATCAATTAATGTTGAAGAAAAGATCAAATGTATAATATCAAACAAAATTTACCGTTAAAATTACACAAGAAAACGACTTTTATCATGTCGACATCACAACGAGAAAATTAAAGGAGATCACGAGAAAACAACTTTTGTTATGTTGAGATTATGAGAAATCAAGAAATAGAAATATAATAATGCATGGCCTCTTAAGGCCTCCGTATATACACTCACCTAAAGGATTATTAGGAACACATGTTTCTCATTAATGCAATTATCTAATCAATCAATCACATGGCAGTTGCTTCAATGCATTTAGGGGTGTGGTCCTGGTCAAGACAATCTCCTGAACTCCAAACTGAATGTCAGAATGGGAAAGAAAGGTGATTTAAGCAATTTTGAGCGTGGCATGGTTGTTGGTGCCAGACGGGCCAGTCTGAGTATTTTACAATCTGCTCAGTTACTGGGATTTTCACGCACAACCATTTGTAGGGTTTACAAAGAATGGTGTGAAAAGGGAAAATCATCCAATATGCGGCAGTCCTGTGGGTGAAAATGCCTTGTTGATGCTAGAGGTCAGAGGAGAATGGGGCGACTGATTCAAGCTGATAGAAGAGCAACTTTGACTGAAATAACCACTCGTTACAACCGAGGTATGCAGCAAAGCATTTGTGAAGCCACAACACACACAACCTTGAGGCGGATGGGCTACAACAGCAGAAGACCCTACCGGGTACCACTCATCTCCACTACAAATAGGAAAAAGAGGCTACAATTTGCACAAGCTCACCAAAATTGGACAGTTGAAGACTGGAAAATGTTGCCTGGTCTGATGAGTCTCGATTTCTGTTGAGACATTCAGATGGTAGAGTCAGAATTTGGCGTAAACAGAATGAGAACATGGATCCATCATGCCTTGTTATCACTGTGCAGGCTGGTGGTGGTGTAATGGTGTGGGGGATGTTTTCTTGGCACACTTTAGGCCCCTTAGTGCCAATTGGGCATTGTTTAAATGCTACGGCCTACCTGAGCATTGTTTCTGACCATGTCCATCCCTTTATGACCTCCATGTACCCATTCTCTGATGGCAACTTCCAGCAGGATAATGCACCATGTCACAAAGCTCGAATCATTTCAAATTGGTTTCTTGAACATGACAATGAGTTCACTGTACTAAAATGGCCCCAACAGTCACCAGATCTCAACCCAATAGAGCATCTTTCGGATGTGGTGGAACGGGAGCTTCGTGCCCTGGATGTGCATCCCACAAATCTCCATCAACTGCTATCCTATCAATATGGGCCAACATTTCTAAAGGATGCTTTCAGCACCTTGTTGAATCAATGCCACGTAGAATTGAGGCAGTTCTGAAGGCGAAAGGAGAAAGGGGGTCAAACACAGTATTAGTATGGTGTTCCTAATAATCCTTTAGGTGAGTGTATGTTATGTACATATATCGTTACATGCCTGTAATTCATTTTTGAAGTTATTATTTTATTATATTTTAATAAACTAAATACATTTATAATAAAATGTTTTATTTAATTATATTCTTTTTTACTTTAAGCAAATATATGTGAATCTTAAACTCATATAATATATGAGGACACAACAAGCTTTTTGTCACAAATAGGCAAAGAGAAAGCAAAAATGTTAAACAATTCCACTGTCAAAGGGAGAAAAATCCAAAATGCAGTTTCATGGCCGTTAAGAAATATTAAATGGTAAAAAAATAATAAAATTGGCAGGTAAGGCCAAAAAGGTAATTCTGGCCCCTGATCCTGCTTGTCCCGAGAAGGGTTCTCAACCCTACACTCTATAATAAGGTCTAGAAGATGGACAGGGGAGCAGAATGAAGAGATGAGGCGCAGGAGGGAGACAGAGAGAGAAAAGCGCAGAGGGTTGGGGAATGAGTGTAAGCTGGCAGCATTTGCAGCGCTCTGGCAAACAGGCTGAGCAGAATTCCATCAGAGTCAGGCCTGCCCAGAGACTCCACTTATCTATAGAGAGCAGGTGTGTGTGTGTGTGTGTGTGTCTGAAAGCATGAGGCATGAGGTATGAGTCAACAGGGAGTGTGCTGTTCCCTTTGAGCCATAGCTTGGCGAGGAGAGGGGAGCAGAGCAGACAAACTGTTTTTTAATGCTTGGTAATCAGGCAGTCAGGTTTTCTCTCATAGCTTAGCAGAAGATTTCCATGTGAAATGAGCTGCAATGTTCATCTAGAGTGCATCTACCCTCAACCGCAATACACACGCAGCACATACGCTAACACTAATGCAGATTTTCTCTCTTATACGCATGACTATGTGTTGTCGTTGATGTGATGTTCAGACCACTTAGAGCAGTAAGAATAAGAATCTGTAGCTCAGATTTCAATTAGAGAACTAAAATATAAAGCATGACATGACTATCAACAGTGCAATACTGGTTAATTTAACTGATTAACTCTAATGATCTCTTGATTTACTTTACTGTGTTTGTTAATGCTGTTTGCTTAAAAATAATAATAGCATTTTTAAAAGTTATTTTCCCTTTAAATGCTTTTATATTTCTCTGATTTATTCAAAGCACAGTAGGCAGATATTATTGATGTTTTAACCTGTTAAATCACAAATTAGACTTGCTCTTTTCAGAAATGTGACCGTTATGTATAGTCTTTTTTTTTTTTCTACAAAAACAAAAAAAAGATTGTTGAAAAATACCATCAAAATTCCTGACAATCTACGCATGTGAAAATGCATTGTTTTTAGTCAAGCTTTGCATAAGAGACCCCAATCTTCCGTTCAAAAGTTTGGGGTCGCTAAGATTTTTTTATGTTTTTGAAAGAAGTCTCATAATATGCTCACCAAGGCTGCATTTATTAATGTAATAAAAACGGTAGTATTGTAAAATATTATTTCCATTTAATATATGTTAAAATGTAATTTATTCATGTGATGGCAAAGCTGAAATTTCAGCATCATTACTCCAGTCTTCAGTCACATACTCTTTCAGAAATCATTCTAATTTGTTGATTTGCTGCTCAAGATTTTTTTTTTTTATTATTATCAATGTTGAAAACAGTTGTACTGCTTAATATTTTTTGTGGTAAACCTGATACATGTTTTAAGATTCTTTGAAATAGATTTTTTTTGTTGTTTTTTTTGTAACAATGTCAATTTTGATCAATTTAATACGCCCTGAAACTGTGTAATGCGACCTTGCCCCAAAATTTGTATCGGTAGAATAATTAAAGGGGATGTCTAATGCTATTTCATGCATTCTGACTTATTTACGCTGTTAAAGAGTTGGATTCTCATGCTAAACATGGCCAAAGTTTCAAAAAATGAGATGGATGTTTCTGTTCCAAATGCACTCCTTCAGGATTCGTATAAGTTTCGGAAAGTTATTTTTTTTGAAAGTATGGCCCTGTATGACGTCATAAAGGGTGGAATTCCTTGTATGGGCACTTCTCTCGGATGTTCTCTCTTCTTTTGGTTGTTAGGCAGAGATCACCTTTTTCAGCTTCCCAAATAACCCAGCGTTAAGGAAACAGTGGATGCAGTTTGTTTTTCAGGAGCAGCGTTTGTTTGTTCCCGGCATTTCAATGACAAATGTTTTATAAACAAGGCCCAGTTCGCCGCTGGATGATGTATTGTGGTGTGTGTGTGTGTGTGTGTGTGTGTGTGTGTGTGTGTGTGTGTGTGTGTGTGTGTGTGTGTGTGTGTGTGTGTGTGTGTGTTCGTGACTCTTTAGCTCTGCCTGCTGCACGCCTACAAGAGCTCGGCTGTTTTCGGAAAGAATCAGAACAGCATATCCATCTTTTATGAATCTGATAAAACTAAATACTCTTCTGAGATATGAAGGATGCAATACTACTCTATAGGTACTCAAGATTAACATGATATTGGCAGAAACTGTGTGTGTGATGTACCCTGTAATATTTCTGTAACTTCTCTTTACTTCTCAAATGGTGTTGGAGCATGAGGGTTAATTAAAAGTAACTTATACAGCACTTAAACAGATCCAAAAATAATAGGAATAGCTGAAGGCCACAGGTGCTGCCACAGTCTGAGGGGAGGACGACAGTAGAGACTCATCCAGCAGGAATCTGCTTTCTTTGTCTTGAAGAGTGAGGCCAGCGGCTGTAGAGTGTTCTGCACTGCTAATGTATACAGTACGTAATGTAAATGTTGAACAATGTTGGAACTCTTTTCTGTACATTCTGAACATTTGTCACCAGTTTTACACATTTTAATGCATTGATTTGATTGCCAACTTTACCCCCTACGCCCCCTACTTGGCAGATCCATCATGCCAAATCGAATCAATAAGGCATGCAAAGATTTCTTTTTTTTTTTTTTTTTTTGTGGATTCATTTTCCTGACAGTCTGAACTAAGTCCAAGTTTGAATAATTTGAGCACAGCCCACTGCAGCTCTAGTATTTGACCATTTCACCAATCATACTGTCAGACCAAGAAGATTTTTTTTTACATTACATTTTTACGTTTTGAGTTTTCATGCCAGGTCTTCTTATATATTTGGCAAAGCAAGTCATTTAGCGTATTCACCATGGAAATGTTTCTCAATTTTGTATGACTTATTTCTTTAAATAAGTTTTTTTTTTTTTTTTTTTTTTTTAAATAGAAATCCCAGCCCAGTTTCGGTTAAATTTAAGTTAGGCTAAATTAAAAGAAACAAGTTCATAAAACTCAAAACAATGAAACAATTCAGATTACTTAAAATGTGTCAGTTTTGAGAACTGAAAAGAAAAAAAAAGTTCTAAATACTCATAAAAGTTCATTTGTATGAACTAATTTTTTAAATTTGAGTTGGCTCTACTCAAACCAATTAATTATTTTGAGCTTTAGGGTTTACAGTTTACATGTGGATTCCACGCGTACCAGATGTGGGCCGGATCTGGGTCTGGGTTGCAATCAAAATGCTTGCGCGCTTCAGTCGATTGTAGAGTTAGACTAAATAACTGGATAAAAAACATTCTTGGAAAAATAACTCACAATAAGGTCTATATGGAAGCTCGTCTTTGATTTTGGAAGATTATGCAGTTTGGTTACATCTCACTGTTAATTTGCCATTGGATAGTGAATGCACTGAAGGAGGAAGGGTCATAATCCACAATTGCGGATTCAAGTACACTAGCTCCTAGACCTAAAGAACATCTGAACCTCCCTAAAGAGTCCCCTCTGATTCTGCCATTACAGGCCTAAGGCTCAGCAGTGGTGCTCTAACTTATTTACAGTGCACTCCAGATTGTTTCTTTTTGGGAAGGTTTAAGTGAGACTCAAGGGTTTTGACCAAATATTGTATTATGTTTGTTGCCCTTTGGGTCTTTATTATCAGCTTCAGTTCTGGTTCTTGCGTCATAGTCGCCACACAGCAGCCTGTTTCCCTGAGCCTGTAAATGGCTGATCAAAAAACACCACTCCACACTGCTCACAAACTCTGGTCTGAAACATCCAAGTCTGTGATGTTGAACTGGACCCATGGAACGCCATTTGACCAATCAAATTACAGGACCAGAAACAACTGTTTTTATATATATACAGGTGCTGGTCATATAATTAGAATATCATCAAAAGTTGATTTCACCAATTACATTAAAAAGTGAAACTTGTATATTATATTCATTCATTACACACAGACTGATATATTTCAAATGTTTATTTCTTTTAATTTTGATGATTATAACTGACAACTAAGGAAAATCCCAAATTCAGTATCTCAGAAAATTAGAATATTGTGAAAAGGTTGAATATTGAAGACACCTGGTGCCACACTCTAATCAGCTGATGAACTCAAAACACCTGCAAAGGCCTTTAAATGGGCTCTCAGTTTAGTTCTGTAGGCTACACAATCATGGGGAAGACTGCTGACCTGACAGTTGTCCAAAAGACGACCATTGACACCTTGCACAAGGACGGCAAGACACAAAAGGTCATTGCAAAAGAGGCTGTTTTGATGATATTCAACTTTTTGATGATATTCTAATTATATGACCAGCACCTGTGTATGTGTATATATATATATATATATATATATATATATATATATATATATATATATATATATATATATATATATATATATATATATATAATATAATATAATATAATATAATATAATATAATGTATGAAGGCACTAAGAAAATCTCTGACAGTTTTGCAGTTACACTTCTGATTTAGCTCTGTAGTGTTCTGCAATGCGGCCCTGCTCATATTGTTGCATCCGTATGATTAATCACTTTACTCATTTTCTTTCTTTCCTAAAAGTGTCAGCTCAAAGAATTAATGCAAATACTACTATTACATACAGTAAGAAAGGCACACTGACTGGCTCAGCAGAGATACACATCCTTGCAGCAGATTGTGCGAGTGTGTGTTGGTGTGGTAAAGTGTGCATGTTCAGTGGAGTGACTCTGCTCACATCATTCCTCTGTGGACCGGCAGTTTGTCAGTGGCATGGTAACGGGGTCATACTCCGAAAATGGGCATCGATTGGATGAGCTCTGTGGTCACGCTATGCCGAGTGTCAAACACACATTCACACATAAATGCAGAAAATGCACCAGTACACACACCCAACAAACATAAACTCAACCAATATAGAGAGAGAGAGAAAAAAAAAATATTTGTGCTGTTTTTTTCTTTTCTTTTTTTTTTTGCTAACGAACATCACAGTGTGTATGTATCAGTGTAGCTCTCGGGTACATTGTAAACAAGACTGTATCCTGGTGGACTGATAACAGCTTATGCACCCCAGTGTTGGGAAAGCAATTTTGAATCTCTATCTTGTCAAGCTACTATCTACCCGTAATTTAGCTAGAGTCAAACTGCTCTTCTGATAGTTAGCTACAATGGAAACTAATATAATATGTAACTGTTGAAACATAAATATAGAAATGTAAATAACTAAACTATTGGGGTTACAGAAGCCAACATATTAGGGTATACAGTTGCAAATGGGCAGTTACAAATACAGTTATCCTCTGTATATTCCTGTCTGCCTCTCTGTCTTGTTCTCTCTCTTTATGTATGTGTCTCAGCTGCTGTTATATGGCTTCTGGCTACCGTATGTGAGTGATGGACACTGACATGTCCTTAAACAGTCTGTGTTCAGTGTACCAGGTCATTTGAAGTCATTCCGAGTTCCTGCTTGCTGCTTGTGTATGTGTCTGTGTGCGCACAGCAGTGTTGGCGAGAACAGCTAAAAGTAGCAATGTTTCTAATTTAAAAAAGAAAAAAAGAAAAAAAAAAAAAAATTCAGTACTGTGACAGACGCTCAGCTGTTTTTAAAGAGTAACTTTTCTCATACTTTTTCCACAAGTATTTGTTTTTATATTGTATTGCACACACAGCTTTACAGCCAAGAAAATGGTAAGACACTAAAATATCTCACTTGCATTTGAGAGTTCTGTTCAGTTAGGTGAATTATTTTAGATTCATTTTTTGATACTATGATACCGATAGTACCGATAAAATCTCTAAACTAATGCTTTAAAATATACAGGGAACCCTCTCATTTGGTATATTGATATAATATTTTCAGATATAATATGATGACGCAGCTCTGCATCAACATGCACCCATGCTCATTTCTATATGCCCTAATCATTGTTACAACATGTACTCCTATTTCACTTAATTCTGTGCCTTAATTTACTTATTATTTTGATTAATAATACATTGTTGCTAATCTGTGTGCTTTGTATATGTACATTTCTGAAATGCATAACGTGGACAAATCACTTTATATTGTAATGTGGACGCATACATTTTCTGTGAAGCTGCTTTGAAACGATATGTATTGTGAAAAACGCTATACAAATAAATGTGAATTGAATATAATAATTATACTGAAATATTTGTATACAACTTAGCTGCACATAAGGTGGTTTTCATAAAGATTTGTCTTCATGACAACCCTGACAAAAAAGAAGTTTATAAAAGTGTGCTATTAGTATACTTATAAACTAAAAATAAGTATACCTTCAGTCTATTTTTGTACTTCTCAGAAATACACTTTATGTACTTCTTAGAAACCTCTTTAATAACTCTTTTGATTGAGTATACCATTCATTATTTTTTTCACATAGTTTTACTTATAAACTAAGTGTTTAAAAATATTGATTTATAAAGAAAACAGATATGTTCTTAATTCTAAGTATGTGATTTGTTTTTCCACTCTATTTACTGATTTTTCCAGCAATCCATGTTTTCACTGTTATACAGTAGAGGGACGCTATTGCACGTTTTCTAAGAAAGTACAGAATCTCTGGATAAAGCTTGGTACATATTCTGCAAGAACAAAGACATTTTTCGTTTTCTCGAGGTGGCAAGAACAAGAACAAAGTTCGTTCTGGCCAGTACATTCCATACTGTACGAGAAAAGCAGCTGCCGGTCATCTCCGTTTCTCCGCATTAACCCCGCCTACTTTAAATTTCTGACCAATCACACAATAGTTCTTGGACACCCACAAGAAAAAAGTTCTGCTCAGACGATGTGTCAAGAACAAGCTGCGAGAACAAAATTATGTAATTTTGTTCTCGCAGCCCTGGGAGAGAGAACTTTTTTCTCTGTTCTTGCAGAGTATGTAACGGCCTTAAGAAAGCTTCTGGGTTCTATGGCAGAACGCCGCCTCATTATTGGCCAGCTCCTACGTCAGCATCACACACATGCATCGTGGTGCTCACATTAACAGCGTCAGCCAATGTTGAGCTGGCGTTCTGACATCGAACCCGGAAGCGCTGTACTGTGTTTACTATGTCAACAGCATAGGAGACTGACACAGATGAGAATGAAATTAATAAAATCACTATTTTTGTTTTGTTTTTGCTAACAATTCTCATCCCGTCATAACATTAAGGTTGAATCACTGGAGTCACATGGACTATTTTAACAATGTCTTTACTACCTTTCTGGACCTTGAAAGTTGCAGTGACGTTGCTGCCTATGGATGGTTCAGAAACCTCTCAGGTTGTGATCATAGATGTAAACACCATTTTCTCAGCTTTTTTTATGAAATAACCACATTCAAGTATTGATAGAAAAATAATATGTGAAGTGTTGATTGGATTGATACTGTATGTGAAGAATCTAGTAACTAAGATAAGTTGCCTTACTACAATGACAGGTTACATTTTTGTCCGATGAAATCCAAAGGTGGGGTTACAAGGTCGCCATAGGCAATACATGACTCCTTAATTAAAAGTTGCCACTGTGTATGTGTGTGTGTGTAATTTGAAAGGGCTTGCAAGGCTTTCTAATTAGCCTAGGCCAGATAAAAGCCAAAATACCTGCTCCCGGTGACATTCACTCTCTCTCTCTCTGTCTCGGTCACTCTCTTGCTATCTCACTCTCTCTATTTCTCTTTGAATGTGTCAGTGTAATTACGGTTCCTGTGATCTGCCTGACAGCTGTTTAATGTCAGGGAATCAAGAGGGGAAAGGTCATCCTCTTTGTAAGTGTGTGTGTGTGTGTGTGTGTTTGTGTGTGCACATGCAAGTGTATTTCTCTCTCATTAAGCACTGAATCTCCTTTTCTTGCCTGATACCTTTTGTGTTTGTGCATACATTTGGATCAAATTTGAGGAAGGTATTGTTGGGGAAACAAGATAACAAGAAAAGATTGATTCTTTTGCCCCGTAATTATCCTTTAGACACTTGATACAGAGAAGTGGTGAGGGTCACTTACCAACTGATCATGTTTCCACAGGTACTGTGCTATTAGGGCAAGGTTTCTTCATTTTTTATTTTAATTAGGGGCCCTGTTTATAACTGGTATTAAGATGCGTTTTGGTCGATCGGATCACAAGTAGACGAGGGAGACACATGCATCTTTACACCTTTACACCTCTTTACACATCTCTTTTGTCCACTTTCGACCACTTCTTTCGACAAAATAAGCTCACACAATTTACATATGAACACACCAAAGATGATGGAAAAACACAGACAGCAGCAGCTTTCATTTCTGCTCTGACAGCCGCAAAACGACACCAAACACTGTGAGTGCGTGTTAGAAATCAGGAATGGTGAGAGAACATTGTGCTTGGTACGTTTTTTCATCATCAAACTAAACTTGGGTCTTCAGCCGACAAAATTTAAATCCTGTCTGGCTAGCGTGCAGCCATTTTATATATATATATATATATATATATATACATACACACACACACACACACACACAGTACTGTGCAAAAGTCTTAGACACATTAATATTTTCACACACACAAAAAAAGGTTTTAAGCCAGTTATTCATATATTTTGCTGTAGTGTGTCAGTAGGAAATATCAGTTTACATTTTCAATCATTTCTTTTGCTATTAATTGTAATAATTCAGTGAGATTTTTGTATGCACAAGTAGTCTGACAATAGCCGGTATGATCTGATCTCACCATCATCGAGTCTTTCTGTGATTACGTGGAGAAACAAAAAAAAAAAAAATCCATTACTAAATCCAGAAGAACTAAATCCTTTGTTCCCTGAAGAGGGAACGAGACACTGCATGCATTGATGCTGTGGGAACGCTCTGCGTGATTGCGTCATGAAGCATGTGTGAAATCAGTCCAATGGTGTGACGGGACGTCAGAGGCAGGTGATGTCACGACCAGGAAACTATGAAGCATGCCCAAACAGTGCAACGTTGAAGTAAGTCGCTGACAAGCACGCAAGAAGTATGGCAGGGTGATACAGTGTATCATTCCCTCTATAGGGAAACTGCAGCATGCGCTTCCGAGCTCTGGGAGAAGGAGCAGGATTTAGCAGGTGAGGGCAGAGATAAGGCCAGGCCTGTCTCTAACCCCTCTGTTACATCCATTTTCGAGACCTAGTTCACCACTGTGCCTCTGGAACGTGAGCTTGGGCTCCCTCCTCAAAGAGCGCCAGGTGGGAGTGGAGGGTCCATAATGGAAGCTGTTCACAATGCTCACAGCCAGTCCCCTCAAGAACTTACTATGTGTGTTTGAAATTATATATATATATATATATATATATATATATATATATATATATATATATGTATGTATGTGTGTGTGTGTATTTTATATTCATTCATTACTCGCAGACTGATATATTCAAATGTTTATTTCTTTTAATTTTGATGATTATAACTGACAACTAAGGAAAATCCCAAATTCAGTATCTCAGAAAATTAGAATATTGTGAAAAGGTTGAATATTGAAGACACCTGGTGCCACACTCTAATCAGCTGATGAACTCAAAACACCTGCAAAGGCCTTTAAATGGGCTCTCAGTTTAGTTCTGTAGGCTACACAATCATGGGGAAGACTGCTGACCTGACAGTTGTCCAAAAGACGACCATTGACACCTTGCACAAGGACGGCAAGACACAAAAGGTCATTGCAAAAGAGGCTGGCTGTTCACAGAGCTCAGGGAAGGAAAAGATGTGGTAGAAAAAAGTGTACAAGCAATAGGGATAACCGCACCCTGGAGAGGATTATGAAACAAAACCCATTCAAAAATGTGGGGGAGATTCACAAAGAGTGGACTGCAGCTGGAGTCAGTACTTCAAGAACCACTACACACAGACGTATGCAAGACATGGGTTTCAGCTGTCGCACTCCTTGTGTCAAGCCACTCTTGAACAACAGACAGCGTCAGAAGCGTCTCACCAGGGCTAAAGACAAAAAGGACTGGATTGCTGCAGAGTGGTCCAAAGTTATGTTCTCTGATGAAAGTAAATTTTGCATTTCCTTTGGAAATCAGGGTCCCAGAGTCTGGAGGAAGAGAGTAGAGGCACACAATCCATGTTGCTTGAGGTCCAGTGTAAAGTTTCCACAGTCAGTGATGGTTTGGGGTGCCATGTCATCTGCTGGTGTTGGTCCACTGTGTTTTCTGAGGTCCAAGGTCAACACAGACATATACCAGGAAGTTTTAGAGCACTTCCTGTTTCCTGCTGCTGACCAACTTTATGGAGATGCAGATTTCATTTTCCAACAGGACTTGGCACCTGCACACAGTGCCAAAGCAACCAGTACCTGGTTTAAGGACCATGGTATCCCTGTTCTTAATTGGCCAGCAAACTCATCTGACCTTAACCCCATGGAAAATCTATGGGGTATTGTGAAGAGGAAGATGCGATATGCCAGACCCAATAATGCAGAAGAGCTGAAGGCCACTATCAGAGCAACCTGGGCTCTCATAACAGCTGAGCAGTGCCACAGACTGATGGACTCCATGCCACGCCGCATTGCTGCAGTAATTCAGGCAAAAGGAGCCCCAACTAAGTATTGAGTGCTGCACATGCTCATACTTTTCATGTTCATACTTTTCAGTTGGTCAAGATTTCTAAAAATCCTTTCTTTGTATTGATCTTAAGTAATATTCTAATTTTCTGAGATACTGAATTTGGGATTTTCCTTAGTTGTCAGTTATAATCATCAAAATTAAAGGAAATAAACATTTGAAATATATCAGTCTGTGTGTAATGAATGAATATAATATACAAGTTTCACTTTTTGAATGGAATTAGTGAAATAAATAAACTTTTGATGATATTCTAATTATATGACCAGCACCTATATATATATATATATATATATATATATATATATATATATATATATATATATATATATATATATATATATATATATATATATATATATATATATATATATATATATATATATATAAATATATAAATCTCACGAATTGAGATTCTTTTTTTTTTTTTTTTTTTGGAGTTGATGCTAATATTGTTATACAAAGGCTTGTTCATTCATTTCTTAATCTAATACAGAATCTTTCTTCAGGCCTGATGAGATGTTGTACCACTGAGGACCATAATGCGGCCCCATCAACACAGGGCTCCAGACAACATTCCTAGTTGTCCTGTAGAGATACAATTCGTGAGATTCATTACAACCACCAGCTTTTATTGATACCCAAAAGGTACTTAACTGACATTTTGGCCCAATTAATTTCCATTGCCAAATTTTTTAAAACCTCACAACATAAATCTTTCTGTTTGGTTATGTATTTATGGCTTTTGTCCTTCACCCAAAAGATATTTGGCACTATTTTTGTAAAAATGGTTTTCTTTTAGGGTTGTTTTTAATTAACTCACTAGTTTCTAAACCACCTCCTTGGCACAGAGACGCAAGAATCAAGATCAGTATCATCTTGAAGATACAGCCCAAATGTAGCATTAAGGGGGTGTGTGTGTGTGTGTGTGTGTGTGTGTATATATATATATATATATATATATATATATATATATATATATATATATATATATATATATATATATATATATATATATATATATATTAAACTGTCTAAATAGGGGCTTAAATCTATTGATGCTATCTTTCTATTATTGATTATTTAGTGTCAGGTAGGAGGAGTGTGTGTGTGTGTGTGTGTGTGTGTGTGTGTGTGTGTGTGTGTGTGTGTGTGTGTGTGTGTGTGTGTGTGTGTGTGTGTGTGTGTGTGTGTGTGTGTGTGTGTGTGTTGGATGCAGTGCATGCATTTCCTCTTTCATTCCCCAGAGGGCAGTGTGACACCTGTGAGGACATGAGATTTTTCTGGGCACTGTCAGTGTTTGTGATTGCGTTTCAGAGAGGGAGATAAAGAAAGAGGCTTTTTCACTGCCTCATTTTACCATCTGTCTAATTAAATGACTGATTTCTCTGGAGTATAGTTTACACTGTGAAACCATCATACAAACCATAACACTGAGTTACACCCTTTTCATATTTATGATCCTGTTTATGCTGTTTACAGACTCAAACTGATGTATGCATGCATACGTACGTGTGTGTCTGTCTGTCTGTCTGTCTGTCTGTCTGTCTGTCTGTGGTCATGTATACCAGACGGATTCTGCTGTACCAGGAGGCTAATTAAAGCTGTTGTCCTGCCCTGCTCAAGAAAGGAGAAGGTGAAGGAAAGGTCATTCACAGCGGTGAATTTTTACTGAATCGATACAAAGACCTTTCAGCACTGGGACCCTCAAACTGGATTCAAGATTATCTACAGCCTAATATAATACTGGACAGCTGTGGTCCCATAAAATCTACTTAAAGGAAATGTAACTTTTGTCATCATTTACTTACCCTCATGTCATTCTGAACCTGTATGACTTTTTGGAATACAAAAGGAGATAATAATATCATTCTGAACAATGTTCATACTGCCCTTTTCCATAAAATATACTGTATACAGCTGAATTTGCTGCATGTGCTTGGTACTGTACAGTGTCCCACAATGCAATGCAACAACTTGACTATTTCTAAGGTAATGAATCAACCGAAAATTACACCAACCAGAACTTTAACCAGAATCTCTTTCTTGATCATACTGCCAAAAGTTATAAAAATGTTTAAATAGCCTAAATTCTAAATGTTCATTTATTTACGTTATATTAACATGACATTGAATCAAACATGTTGTGAGGTAATATGACAGCAATGCAATGTGCTATGCTGTTGTTTGAAATGTTTATTATTGCATGTATACTTAAGTAAATAGTAAAGTAATAGACAGTCTCTTGTGAAAAAGAAACGTGCTTAATTAAATGTGTTCTCATAGTGCACTTCAAGTCTTAAAAGTATTTTTTTAAACTGTACTTGTAGAAATATAATATTAATGAAATAAGTACTTGAGTACACTTTTAAGATGGCACTTTGTAATAATGTCAAATTAAAGTGCATTTAAATGACACTTTAAATCATTGTTTTAATAATCTTTTGTTGCGCTTTAAAGCAGAGATCTTCAACCCTCCTCCTGGGGACCCACTGTCCTGCAGAGTTTAGCTCCAACCCTAATTAAAGACAGGTGAAGCTAATCAAGCTCTTCAGAATCACTTGTTGAAAATACACAGGCAGGTGTGCTGAAGCAGGTTGGAAATAAACTTTACAGGACAGTGGGTCCCCAGGAGCAGGGACCTTTGCTTTATAGTGATGCAAAGTCCGAATCATTTACATAAACCAGTTCTTTTCGGACAGTTCAATTCATAGGTTCCTGAAATCATTATGCAATGATGTCACTATGCATTTCTTTTATGCTTTTTTATGCATTTCTCAGTGTCATGTTATATCAAGGAAGGTAATCTGTGTCCATGTATATTGAAACAATCAAATAAAGTTATTTGTGTTAGTGCATTTGCTGATTATTGCTTTCATTCACTTAAGTTAATAGTGTTTCTGTTCACTGATCAACAAATGCGGTTATGTTACATGTCTAAAGAATATATATATAAAGAATAAACCAGTCCTATAAATGTATAAATTTCGCTTAAATTAAAATACAATCTGCATGCACAATAAAGTACAGTAAAAATGTATTTAAATCTCTCAACAGAAAAGTTTTTGCAGGTTTCAATAAAATATTATTTAATAACAGTAGTCATAATAAGCATATTTCCAGTAGCCTACGTGCCTACTAGCCAACTCAATCATCCTCGGCAAACTTCGACAGATGTTTGAACCGGCTCCTTTGGTTCTATTTTAGTCTGACGTGCTACTTCGGCTTTTGCGTCTTGCGTCATCAACCCGGAAATAAAGTGCGATTCCGTTTGATTAATGAACTGGCTCACCCGGTTGCTTGCTGAGAACCGGCTCAAGATAACGATTCGTTCAAGAACCGAACATCACTACTGCTTTAAAGAATTTTGATTGTGTTGATTAACATGCATGCACATGTACTTGATTTCTTTGATACTCCTTTATTGTACTTCTTTGATATTACAGAAGAAATTATGACATTACATATAAAGATGAGTTCTACTTAAGTGGGTCAAAAAAGCACTCTAAATTTCAGCTAATTGCATTTAATACAAATTTGACCTATAATACATTTTAATTGAATTGCAATTAACATGCAATTAAGTGTCTGAAAATATTACATTACTTTCACACTTACTGTATATTCTTATATTATTTCTGTAATAAACTCTTTTTTTAAAAATATGCATACTTCTTTTTCACAAGGGGTATACAGTTAGAGTAAATATAAAATTTTGAACAATTACACTTTATTGTTTCCTAAATGTAGCACTTAAGAATTAGACTGGGTAAACCCAGCTCGATCTGCCGGCGATTTGATTTCGCCCTGCAGCTCTGGCTGGAAACCAAATTTCTATCCTGCTCCTGTTACAAATTTGTGGGGACCAATCACAAACCGGATTATCCACCTGACACGCTATTGACAGGATAGAGCAATGACGGATAGAGAAGCAATGGATCGTTGGTCTGACTGGTTGAAGGACTATCCAATTTTGTACAGGTTCATTTGAACTATGCCCAAGAGCAGAGCAGACCCCCCAGACCAATGTTCAGTCTTAAAATATTGAGCTTGGTCTGGTGATAACCAGACAACTTAGGAATCATATCACAACTATCAGCTCAGTTGAAGCTATTTGAAAATGTAAATTGCTGTGCTACAAGCTAAGTTAGACAACTAGTCAGTCAGTTTTCATTGTGATTTATGAAGCTGCTCATAAGAAACAGCTGAAGCAACTCAACGGGATGTTACTTCTTTGCATTCTACGGTTATATTGAGAGTCCCAATGCAACTTGAGATCAGGGATATTCTCTGAGAGTGTTCTTGATACACTTGTTCAGCTGAGCCTCTGCTCGCTTCAGTACTCACTCGGCTGTTGTTTGCTTAACAGCACCCCTACACGCTGAACTGATGCCATATTGTAAAACGTGCATGCCATAAAAACAGAGATGTAGCATTTTATTATGCTACTGCTTGTTGGAAAAAAGACTGCTACACCCTTGTATAACAAACCACAACCACATTTTGAATTCCGTCTAAACCCGAAGTGCCCAAACTTTTAACAAGGAAGGGCCAAAAATCCAACTTGATTGAGGGCTGTGGGCTAAAAGTAAATGGTGCATTATATCCAACATTATTACACGGATCTGTGGAATACTTGATTCTGATTGGTCAATCGCGCATTCCAGCGGTATGTTATTCCCAGATAACAACCGCCAAAGTGAATAACACACCGCTCATCCAGGTACTACGAGTTATCTTGACCGGTACTACTTATATGCTTAACCTGTCACTCCACTGTCGTTGACTGTCTGGTGCCATCTTGTGACTGAAAAACACTTAACCACCACGGGTTACAGTGGAAGACTTCAATGAGAAAATTAGCCAATGATTTACTCACCCTCAAGTCATCCTAGGTGTATATGACATTCTTCTTTCAGACTAATAAAATCTAAAGTTATATTTTAAAAAAAGTCCTGGGTAATCCAAGATTTATAATGGCAGTGATTGTGATGTTCTGTTTTTGAAGTCCATAAAAATGCATCTGTCTGTCAAATAACATGCTTCACATGGCTCTGGAGAGTTAATAAATGCCTTCTGAAGTGAATCGATGAGTTTGTGTAAGAAAAATATTGATATTTAAAACTAAAATGTTCCTTACACAAACGCATCAATTTGCTTCAGAAGGCCTTAGTTAACCTTCCAGAGCCGTGTGGAGCACGTTATTTGACAAACAGATGCATTTTTTTATGGACTTAAAAAACAGAGCTACAGCTACTGCCATTATAAAACTTGGATTAGCCAGAAATATAACTCTTTTTTTGTCTGCTTTTATTCGTCTGAAAGAAGAATGTCATAAACACCTAGGATGACTTGAGGGTGTGTAAATTTTTCATTTTTGTGCGAACTATCCCTTTCAGCATTAATTTCGACATGTATGGTAAAAAAAACAAATCTTTTCAGCAATAAAGGCTTAAAGCAGTTTGGAACTGTTTTTCTTCACGGAAACTTCGCGTAAGAGCTAATACAATATTTAAACTCAAGACAATATTTCGTGTCTAATTTACTTGAGACAAGTAGCTGTGTAATAAGCGGGATAATGTACACCCAGCCGGTTGTTATCGCAGAATAAACCCCTTCAGAGTGATGCAAGTCCTGATCACTTTGTTGGGTTTATTCTGCGATAACTTTCTTCCAACTACATTATCCCTTACATATTATATTAAAATGTGACATTTTTTTCAAATAAAATTCACTTATATGATCCACATTAAAAATGAACAACTGAACCATATAATAAAACCACATTCACATTGCTTATAAAATAGCTTTTTGTAGACAAGACTTCAAAATATGAGTCTATACAGAAACAGACATCTCCCCATCACACTGTCACACACACAAAAGAACCTACAACACTCAACAAATTGCAAATGCCCCAGTTTATTTTGTGCCAGCTTATGTGCTTGAAGAACATGAAGATGAAATTCAAGATTAACTTTACTGGGAGCCAGACTTTATATGTTTTTCAGTGTATCGATTGTTAAATATGCATAAATCACAAAGACGTCTAATAGTACTTGCACTCTTTTACACGTCAATCTGGTGGCACAGCAGCGGAAATCGCAGCGGGTTTGTGCCTATCCCAAAGGCTTATCGATAAACCTGCATGCTCATTAAATAGGGAGTGAGAGTCGTCCTCACCAGCAGCGCTGCACAAGCCGCTGTCGCCTAGCAAGTGAGGCCACCGAGGGAATTAGGATGCTAAATTAAAGAAGAGCACGTCTGCCTCTGCCATCTTCCCAGTCCCTGTGATAGTAGGCTGATAACTTCATATCTCTAAGGATACTACACCAACAGTAATGGGAAATGTAAAACCCATCAGACAAACTCAGATGTGAATGAACATATACTTTGGTTAACATCCACACATGATGTTTGATCTGGAGTATTTTCATCCGTAGTATATAGTATGTCTTCCTACAAGTTGTAAAGGTGCAGCATCCCTTTCCACACAGCATTCGTGTAAAAGTCAGACTACTGAGAAGCAACAATGTGCATTTTTTCAATAAAACTTTCTCCAATCTCCAATGCATTGTTCCAGATCAATATGTGCAAGATGGTAGAAAGGAAGGCTTTTATTTTTACTCCTTATAAGTTAACTCACACCGTGAATTTGGAATAGCATTACTATTCTTCCAACTGACAAAGGAGCATAGAAACAAGGAAACATATATATACTGACAAACAAGGGGAACTAATTAGACCACAGCTGAACAGAATGACTAATCATAATCTGTAACCATAGTAACTAAAGAGTGGTGGAAAATTAGTACAAAGGATACAAGTGACTGACGATAAATTAACTTAAAGTCCATGAAAATTAATGAATGAATTGAGGCTGAGGGAAGTAGGAACCCGCTGTAGCTGTAGGGTGGAGAGACTGAGCCCAGCGGAAGGCTCGCAAGTCCATGGCGGAAGAGTGATGACTGACCAAGGGGGAGCCAGAGGGATGAGAGAACCCGGTGGAGCCACAAAGTTTAGGGTCTCTGGTGGAGCCAAAGCTGCGAGGCGCAGCCGAAAGGCCGATGGGCTGAGGTGGAGCGAAGGGATCAGAGGCTGGAGTCAGAGCCACGGGATCCTTGCATGAGGCTGGTGTTTGTCACAGCAAGGCGTTCCCAGGGAAGATGAAGGGCTACAGGCATCCAGCAGAGGTGGGGCTGGAGGACTGGCTGAGCTTTGCAGTGAAGGTGACAGTGGTAAACTTGACATGATCAATAATGGGTCAGGTCAATGTGGTTGCTCTCCATCTGCAGGGGGCTCACGCAAAGTCTCCATGGTCTAGGGTGGTGGTGGGCTGGGCTTTTGTATAGCGGGCGAGTTAACTGAAATGCCACAAGTAATCTATTAAAGAAAGCCCTTCTAGTGGTAGCGCAATGAATTTAGCTGCGTATTCTATGTAGTGCTCGGTTCTTCTGTCATGCTGTGGCTTAGTGTGGTGGGAAATAAGAACAAAGGAGACAAGTGACTGACAATAAACAAACTAAAAGTCAGACTAATTTAATAGAACATAGCTGTGACAAATGAATTTGCACAAATTAGCTATTAATTAAGTAAAATGTAACATAGTTACAAATCACCAGAACTGCAAATCATAATTTGCTATTTGGAAGTTTGAAAAAAAAAAAAAAAACACTATTTACTTGTAAGTTAGAGTTGACTTTCAGACGTGGAACATTTTTATTATAGCATATTTGATTAAACAAAAATCTCTTTATTGCAGAATATTTTTGCTCCATTCCCCAGAAGGGAATGTTATGAAGCAGTATTTAAGCATAAAGTATATCTGCTTAAAGTTAATTTAGTCAAGATGAGCTCAAAGCTAACAAGATAGATAGATAGATAGATAGATAGATAGATAGATAGATAGATAGATAGATAGATAGATAGATAGATAGATAGATAGATAGATAGATAGATAGATAGATAGATAGATAGATAGATAGATAGATAGATAGATAGATAGATAGATAGATGGTATATTATATTTTAGATATAAGTTGTTGTTTTTTTGTAGAGTCTTTTCTATTACACTCTTTCACAGTTGTTCCACTGTGTCACAACTTCTATTTTTGTTCTAGCTCACTTTTGGACCTTTGTATTGCTACACTTCTCACGTTACTATCTGCTTAGGAATTGCTAATGTAGTGTTCCTCATTTGTAATTTGCTTTGGTTAGAAGCATCTGTTAAATGGATAAATGTAAATACACATAATAAAGAGGCCTTATGTGATGCTGCATGCATAGTGTGGAGCCCTGTTAAATTATACCATGGTGTCTAATTCCCAACCTGAGGATTTTGCCTCGGTAGCTTGTTAAAATTAGATCTTATGTTCCATATTTGTTTTTATAATTTAACTAACTCCATGTTTTTAAGGTGCAAAACATTGCAAATTCACCACAGATGCTTCTTTTGCTATGTGACATATGGTAATTAAAATCATTACAGGACCATAGATGTAAATCTTAGTTTAAAGTGCCTGTATTAAGGTATTTTAAAGGCTCCCTAATTTTGTTTTCGAGGTCATCAAAGGTCATCAAAAAACTTTTCATCATTTTCTCATAATATACATTGCACATTGCGAGCCTTCTCTGCTCTGATTGGCCAGACAGCCCAGTCTGTTGCGATTGGCCTACCGCGTACAGTGCGTGTTTCAGAGGCTTCCTAAAATTCAACGATTGTACACATTGTAAAGACAGTAACTATGACATCCATTTTACCATATCAATCCGAGCATGTGTCCAATGATGAAACATTGGAAGAACTAGTTATTCAACCCAAACCTCCATCACAGGGATGACTTGAGCAAGTCGTTTCTCAGTGATACACTACTCATTTTGAGGTACATTATGAGATGTTGCAACTGTAATTCTTCACCATCAGCATTAACAATTGTATGTACATCAACAAACCCATGTGTATTATTTCTAATTTATTGCGGTGCACATGTGGGAACTGTTAGACGATAACAGCGCATACGTTAGCCAAGCACTAAAGTGAACAACTGATGTAACATAAACGTTTGTAAAACAAATCTTGCTCCATCCTTTATCTTTACTCAAAGTAGTAAGAACCACAGACATTCTGCATTAATAGACACAGTTTTAGGTAATAGTGGCCCACAGAGGCTTAGCAGAAGTATTCATCCAGTGATCAATCTATTTAGAGAAAATGAATGGTTACTGTACATCAATTTCAGAAGTAGGAAATCTAAAAAGTGCATGTCAGAAGTGCACATTAACTTGGTGGCATTTAAAGGTGTTGATGAACAGTTCAACAGCACTGGGACTTTCCACTGTTTGTATTACTCCGCTTGCTGGTATTTGTGCATTTCAGACAGTGGTGAGGATATTGGTTTATTAAATCATTCAGTCAACCGATTTGTTTATTCAGGAACATGAGTCATTGAATAATTCACTCCACTTGTTAAAATTGTCTGTGAAATATCAGGAACGTGTGTTGATTCTAATGTTGCTTGTTGGATCTTCCACTGGTGTAGCAAAAATAATGCGTATAGTTATTCTATATTTACGACTTTTTTGTGAAGTGGCAGGAATTTTTGTGACTATTTCTATAGGATACAACTGACTGTCATTAAATGAGTCATTAAATCATTCACTCAGCTGATTCATTAAAACACAATAATTCATTCAGTAATGAAAACATGTGTATATATAAAGAAAAAAAAAGGTTATGATATATGTGTGTGTTCCTGGCTGCTCTATTGCTTCCCTGGAGCAGAGGAAGTCTGTTGCTATGGTAACTTATCAGGAGTAGAACTAAATTGCTAAATGAGTATTGAGTGGATCAAGTGTATGTCCTGGGTAGCTGATTTATATTTTCTCCTGCACCGTAATCTCTCTTGCTCTTTCTCTGTCTGTCTGTCCATCTGATGGTCGGAGTCTCTCTGTTGACACTAACCCATCTGGGGCTTGTTTGGTGAAGATGTAAAGTCACTCATGCAGTACGGTCCTTTCTGCCTCTGCTCTCTTGTGTTTGGGTAAAAGGATATCTGCATTCCTGCCAGAACTAGAGGAGGTTTCACAAATGCTATTGATCCACATTTTTTCTGTCCTCACTTTCTTCCTCTGTCTCGCTCGCTCTCTGAGATGAGTGCTCAGGGATTGCCCCTCCAACACCAAATGTCAGGTGTTAACTAGCCAACCATGAAGAGGAGAGTGAGCCAAGCTTTCTGGGATTTAACTCTGTTTCCCCTGTTATAGCCACCTCATAGTACTGACAGGAGCGAAACGCACACACACATACTAGCACGTGCACACTCACATAATCACAAAGAACAAAAGCTTTTGCTCACATTCAAAATGTCACCAAAGCATTTCTCTTCCAGGAGACAGCAGCAGTAGTTTCTGGCTGAAAGGGAGAGTGAGGACTGATTGGGACTTTAAAGGTTAGTTCTTTGTTCATATGCTTTCACCAGACAGGAGAACCGGGATATTGATTTGTGCTTTGTGAATGTGTTTTGCTGAGACATCTTTCTTATTTGTCTCTGTCTCTGCATTTTTTCAAAAGGATTGTTCCTCAGCCTGTGAAACACAGCTTAAATTTTGAATCCCGTTTAAACAAATTTTTATTCTTTTTTTATATATATACAGGGGAAACGAGGGCAGGTTGCCACACTCCGGTGAATGTTTCTCATTGTAAGTTTATCTTTCCATAGATACATACCAAGTCATGTCTACCCAAAAGCTACTGAACATGAACAGGCAAAATATACAGTTCATATACACATAATGGCCTTTTGTGAGAACATGTTCAAGGTTGTCACAATGGGAATAGGTTATTCAGTTTTTAAACATTAATGGGGGGTTATCATATTCATGGATAAACTAATGTATTGAAATTTTATTAACGTTACTGTGATATGAAGCAGGCGAGGCCAACAACGCAGTAACAACGCCGTAACAACGCAGTCCGGACTGCGGATACGCAGGGTAGAGTGGGCTCTATCGGGGGTCAGATCGGTGAACTTTTACGGACTGTAACCGGTCTGGCCATGAGGCTGGACGTAATGTCTAGGGAAACTGCACAGACCGGACGCGAATGCTGAGGACCAGATCTGATTGATTGATTATGATCCGGACAAATTACCGAAGATCATCAAATGGATTAAAAAATAATAAATTGTATTTGCCTGACCTAATCAACTAGCCCAACGAACCTCACTTGGTCCCTATCTCTCGGTTGGGAGGTCAGCCGGGCAGCTGTCTGCTATCTTTCCCTGTGCACTGCCTTATCTCCCTTCAAGGACAAACCATAGAACTGAACTCGAAAACATCTGAAGTTATGGCTAACATTCTCACACAACACAATCTCAGACTCACTCGCACCATACACAACCTACCCGATCCCACCCCCCCCTCCAACCGTCTGCCTGTTTATCTATCTCCTCTCCCACTCCATACAAAAAATCCCATCACGTGACCACGTGTACTGTGTCATGTTTATGTTTATGTTTATGTTTATGTTTATGTTTATGTTTATGTTTATGTTTTGTTGTGTTTGCTATGTAATGCTTGCTAAATTGCATTCTTGTATTTCTGGAGAGCGTAGGGCGGCGCCTGAATAATCGGCTGCGGCCCGGAGGCTTGCTCCAAACTTCATTTCGTTATACTGTACTTGTACATGTGTAATGACGAATAAACTTCAACTTCAACTTCAACTTCAACTTCAGGCCGAGAGCCGTGTGAGCAGAACGAGGCCGCTGGAGCGAATGCTAATGACACACTGGTCTCGATCTTTTATTATGCATAATGCTGCAGTCGTTGCGTACATGGGGTAACGCAGTGCTGTTTTACATGGTTAAAACAATCATACTCAATACATTTGAGTGCGTTGAAACTTATTTTATAATGTTACTGTGGTGCCTGGTATGAGAGACTTGTTGCACTTGCAGTGTCATTCAATATTAGACGGGTTGCTAAATGACATGAAATTCATTTTAAAATATATTGTATGATGGAGAAAACTCTTTCTGATTATGCTATGTTAGCCACTTGACAAAATAGTGTTGTCTCTGAGGCATGGTAAAAACATGGTACTCGTGGTAAATCAAGAAAACAAGCTATTCAAACAATAAGACTAACCTTGATGAGCTATATAATAATGATTAGTTTTCTGTTGATAAATGTATATCCAAACAGTCGCTTGTCTGTATAATAAAACACTGTATAATGATTCTATGGTTTCTACTAAATTAAAATCAAGGGTAACATGGATATGATGTCATCGACAGGCGACGCAATGACACTGTCAGTTACATTGGTAATTACAGATTTCGCTGATTTTAAATGTTGGAAATAAGTCAACAAGATATATAACATTGTTCTAGTGGTTTTTGGATATTTTCATCTAAAACATCTACACATTGTGCCTTTAACTTTTGTCTGAATGAATGTGTACATTTACAAAAATGACCTATTTTAATATAAAATATGATATTTTAAACTGGAGGACAGAATTTATTTATTTAAACTATAGCATTATTACTTACTTTAAACATGGTTTCAGGTGGTTTCGTGATATAGGTCCTTAATCAGATTTGTGTGCATGTGTGTGTGTGTGTGGCCTGGTAAACCCTACATTATGGGGACAAAATGTCACCACAAAGATGGCAAAATACGAAATCTTTGTCCTTGTGGGGATATTTTTGGTCCCCATGTAAATCATACAAAGTGATGTTTTTGGAAAATCTAAAAAGACAGTTTTGTGTGATGGGTTAACCTGTGATAGGTTTAGGAGTATGGTTAGTCTAGGGGGATAGAATATACAGTTTGTACAGTATAAAAATAATTATGTCGATGGAAAATCCCCATAAAACATGAAAACACAACGTGTGTGTGTGTGCGTGTGCGTGCGTGCGTTTGTGTGTGTGCGCGTTACAAGTGAGGAAGACGCTCTTCTCTCCTACTGAGCACTGAAGAAGCCATAATTAGCGTAATTCTATTCTCTGAACCCTTGGGTTTAATTAGTCACACTGACTCACTGATGACTAGAGCGTTTAATCAATTCTACTACCAAAATAAAATGACATATCATCCCGATTTTTGTCTCCAACTCTAACATCCCTGTTGACTGCACATATGATGTCATACTATCTCCATTCGTGACTCTGATGGCTCAATCTTTATTGGAGGTTTAAGTCAGGCTTAAAATCAGGCAGCACAAGAGGATACATTTTTAAAGGATCAAAAGGTAAGAGATGGCTACCTGCTCCTATTCTAGCACACTACATTACCCATGACTCATCAGTAATTGCTTCTATCAAGGATACAACAGCAGACATCAAAAGAAGACTGATGACAACATTCATCAGATAGCAAAATAGAGCAGTGGTGTCCAAAAGGGACCGCAGACCACCTGTGGCCCAACAGCATTATTAAATTCCTCCGGCAGGTTAATTTAGAAATGTAATTAGGTTTGGCGCACTAGTGCCCAGTTTTGACCATTAGGTTCCACCACTGTAGTAAATCGCATCTAAAACTGATTAGCTAGTCATTTTTTTGTTCCAACATCAAAAATGCAATTCTTAAGATGGCAAAGGTTTGATAATGTTATGTTGCCTTAGGTAGGAATATAATAATAAGATATAGGCTATATCCAGAGTCTTCCAGGAGAAAGTGATGCTGACACTGCATGGTGATGACCATTTGGATCTAGTGTGGCTTAAGTGGCTCAGCTATTTTATTACATGAATTCTGAAGTGGTTTCTAAGACAAAGACCTTAAACCTCCTTGGTTAGATCAACATGAAGATTTTGTGTTCAAAATAATTACACACATGTGCATTACAATGCTTCAATGTGTTTGAGTTTCTGTGATGAGTTTTCCAAATGCTTAAATGATAATGAACAAATATGTAACAGTGCTTTCATCTAATCATATAATTTAAGCAGCTCTTTGACATCCTTCAAGGGGACATTCATTTGTACTCAAGCTTTCTGTCCATTGTTCATTTCAATGGATTCATTGAAAGATGGAATTTGTTGGAGTGGAATGGAACTCAATTAAATGGATTTTGAAGACACTCTTGACAGTCCCAATACCAAAGCATGGAAACATCCCAATATTGACTTACGAAGCATCTCGTCACAAGAATGTTGAGAATGTTGGGCTTCATATGTGAACAAATATTTTCTTCTAATGACGCTCAACACTAACGTCATTGGAACTGTCAACTGTTGGCGCATTCCATCTCTATGAGTTTCTACAGTCCTCCGCTTCATTAACATCAGAAAGGGCTTTTGTGAGTGGCATAATTCAGCTTTTACTTTGAATACACCTTTTTCTGTATTGAGGCCTTGAACTTTTCTTCCAATATACTGATTTATTTTCTTGGTCTTTTTATTTTTGAGAAATATACATCCGTTAGACAGAAATAATTTGATCTCCAATATTAAAATAAATGTAAATGTACAGGGTTTCAAACTATGATAGATAGATTCATCCAATCGAGTCCATTCGTGAAATTTCCTCATTACTAAATACTCCATGGTCGAAGTTGAAGTTGAAGTTTATTTGTCATTACACATGTACAAGTACAGTATAACGAAATGAAGTTTGGAGCAAGCCTCCGGGCCGCAGCCGATTATTCAGGCGCCGCCCTACGCTCTCCAGAAATACAAGAATGCAATTTAGCAAGCATTACATAGCAAACACAACAAAACATAAACATAAACATAAACATAAACATAAACATGACACAGTACACGTGGTCACGTGATGGGATTTTTTGTATGGAGTGGGAGAGGAGATAGATAAACAGGCAGACGGTTGGAGGGGGGGGTGGGATCGGGTAGGTTGTGTATGGTGCGAGTGAGTCTGAGATTGTGTTGTGTGAGAATGTTAGCCATAACTTCAGATGTTTTCGAGTTCAGTTCTATGGTTTGTCCTTGAAGGGAGATAAGGCAGTGCACAGGGAAAGATAGCAGACAAAGCTGTCAGGCTGAAATCCCAACCGAGAGATAGGGACCAAGTGAGGTTCGTTGGGCTAGTTGATTAGGTCAGGCAAATACAATTTATTATTTTTAATCCATTTGATGATCTTGGTAATTTGTCCGGATCATAATCAATCAATCAGATCTGGTCCTCAGCATTCGCGTCCGGTCTGTGCAGTTTCCCTAGACATATTACGTCCAGCCTCATGGCCAGACCGGTTACAGTCCGTAAAAGTTCACCGATCTGACCCCCGATAGAGCCCACTCTACCCTGCGTATCCGCAGTCCGGACTGCGTTGTTACGGTTCAGTTCCTCAATTCCTATCACTTTCTGATCTAATTCCTTCAGACGGTCACACACAACCCCGAAGCATTCTTTAATTTCCACAGACAGCGGCTGGGTGAATTTGCTTGCAGCTGTCTTACCAATCTTCCGATAGGTCAGGGCAATCCCAAAGCCAAAGAATAGGAACCCCGCCATCAATAATCCAATCATGTATAAATCTTCCGCATCCTCCACGGACAGAGCCTCCAGGCACAGGACTTGCCAGTTGTTCCATGCGTCCCTCACGTACCCTGCGGCAAAGGTCCCGTCCGGGCAGGTGGGTTCTCCCGGGGCACCCTTCCTTAGTGAGAAAATCTTGTCGATTGCGCTGATTGACCAGTTAATCAATTCCATTTCAGTATTTTCAAGAGTCCAGCAAAGCAGCAGTCAGAGAGAAAGAGAAGAGACGAAACACTAGACAAAACAAAACAGCGCGAGAGCCAGCAGGGAACAGAGAGAAAACACGTCTGCACGGATAGAAGGACAGAAAGGAAGAGGTCAACCGGTATTATAACAAAGTGTAAGCAATTGGGAACAACACCCACAAAGTGGTAGGCCACGTAAAATCACAGAGTGGGGTCAGCACATGCTGAGGCACACAGTGCGCAGAAATCTCCAACTTTCTGCAGAGTCAATAGCTGCAGACCTCCAAACTTCGTGTGGCCTTCAAATTAGCTCAAGAACAGTTCTCTGGAGTGACAAATCACTTTCTCTGTCTGGCAATCAATTGGACGAGTCTGGGTTTGGCGGTGGCCAGGAGAACGGTACTTGCCTGACTGCATTGTGCCAAGTGTAAAGTTTGGTGGAGGGGGGATTATAGTGTGGGGTTGTTTTTCAGGGGTTGAGCTTGGCCCCTTAGTTTCAGTGAAAGAACTCTTAGTGCTTCAGCATACCAAGACATTTTGGACAATTTCATGCACCCAGCGTTGTGGGAACCATTTGGGGATGGCCCCTTCCTGTTCTAACATGAATGCACACCAGTGCACAAAGCAAGGTCATAAAGACATGGATGAGTGAGTTTGTTGTGGAGACAGACAGATGCAACTAGATGCAAACTAAATATTTGCAACTATTTGGATATACCCAAATATGCTGCCTGGCACACAAATCCGATTAGTGGTCCTTCTCTCATTCACTTTCCACATTTCTCTTGTCTCTCACTCCCTGACTTTAATTACTGTGAGACTGACTTCATACACCTTCACAGACAGGCCAATTAGGCTCAAGTGTGTTTTTATCTGCCTTGTACAAAGAAGTGTTTGCAAGCATGAGCAATTCTGACTTTACCAGTGTACCAATTTCTCTGTTATTCAGTCTTGTTTTTTTTCTTCATTTTCCAACTGTAAAAAAAGATGGATGACGCACCTTCACTCTCTTTCATTGTAGTAAGTGAAGCCCAATATGGCACTGACTCTTGGCCACATCTGAAAACCTAGGCAGCTAACTTGTTGCCTCGCTGCCTTAGTGCACAAAGGTACCTCACAAAACTGATTTCAGACTTCTGAGGCAGCATAACAGTTTAATGATGTACAGCTAAATAAAGCAAGCTTTGGTGAGAACTAAACAAATATTTAATTACTACAGTAGTAATATCTCGCTAGAAATGACATTGGTCAAAAGCTTACATTTACACACAAACTGACCAGCAACCGCAACTTTCAGACACCATCTTTCTTTTTCTAGCTCAACTGTCTGTCGACGAATGGAATGCATAGAATTGTGGGATATCAAAGGCAGTGAAAGATACATCTATGCTGCCTTCAAAAATCGATCAGATGAAGGTCTCTCAGGAGGCAGGAAGTGAAGCTAACATTGGATTTTTGACGTGCCTTGATGCCTTCCTACTTTGAAATGTGTCCTCCGAAGGCAGCATTTTCCAGTTTTCGGAGGTAGCCCTTGTGGCTCGAGTCTGCGCAGTAGTGAATTTGGAGCCCAAGTCAGTGAGCATGAACTGGAGCCGCGATATCAAGGTCCCGCCCACACTCCCGCAAAATCGGTTATTACAGTTTACTGCAGAACAACTCATTATGTTGGTGTGAAATAAACAGTTATGGAAATATAGAAATAAAAGTTAAAGTCCAATCTCCTCCTGAAAATACTGAAAAAAGTCTGTTGGTGCCTCTCACTCAGCTGTCAATCATGATGTCACACCCCCGTTTTTATAGCATCAAATAACTAACTAAAACCAAACTTATTTAAAGAATGGACACTTGAACTAAAATCAGTGTGTAATTTGATTTTTTAGTTTGTCTCATGTCCCATTATATTACATGGAGAGAGTAGGGTTTATGACCTATACTGCATCCAGTCACCTGGGGGCAATCGAGATGCTTTGGCTTCACTTTTCAGGACTCGTGTGGCACTCTTGGTATATGCACACAGTTAGGTTTTATTCTAGGTTTTTGGGGAGGGTGACAATTATTCTGGGGAAACCAGCCACCTTCCATATAGCGATATTATTCATGTTTTTAATAGGAACAATACTTTACCTTGCTAAAGGCAAACAGGAGACACTTAGAAGGAGAAACAGGTAGTAGGGTAAATTCAGGTTGATTGGGACACTTTTTTCAAGTCATCTTAATGGCAAAAAGTGTCCCAATCAACCTGAAGGTACCATTAGATTTAGTCAGAAATATACACTCACCTAAAGGATTATTAGGAACACCATACTAATACTATGTTTGACCCCCTTTCACCTTCAGAACTGCCTTAATTCTACGCGGCATTGATTCAACAAGGTGCTGAAAGCATTCTTTAGAAATGTTGGCCCATATTGATAGGATAGCATCTTGCAGTTGATGGAGATTTGTGGGATGCACATCCAGGGCATGAAGCTCCCGTTACACCACATCCCAAAGATGCTCTATTGGGTTGAGATCTGGTGACTGTGGGGGCCATTGAACTCACTGTCATGTTCAAGAAACCAATTTGAAATGATTTGAGCTTTGTGACATGGTGCATTATCCTGCTGGAAGTAGCCATCAGAGAATGGGTACATGGTGGTCATAAAGGGATGGACATGGTCAGAAACAATGCTCAGGTAGGCCGTGGCATTTAAACAATGCCCAATTGGCACTAAGGGGCCTAAAGTGTGCCAAGAAAACATCCCCCACACCATTACACCACCACCACCAGCCTGCACAGTGATAACAAGGCATGATGGATCCATGTTCTTATTCTGTTTACGCCAAATTCTGACTCTACCATCTGAATGTCTCAACAGAAATCGAGACTCATCAGACCAGGCAACATTTTTCCAGTCTTCAACTGTCCAATTTTGGTGAGCTCGTGCAAATTGTAGCCTCTTTTTCCTATTTGTAGTGGAGATGAGTGGTATCCGGTGGGGTCTTCTGCTGTTGTAGCCCATCCGCCTCAAGGTTGTGCGTGTTGTGGCTTCACAAATGCTTTGGTGCATACCTCGGTTGTAACGAGTGGTTATTTCAGTCAAAGTTGCTCTTCTATCAGCTTGAATCAGTCGGCCCATTCTCTTCTGACCTCTAGCATCAACCAGGTATTTTAGCCCACAGGACTGCCGCATACTGGATGTTTTTCCCTTTTCACACCATTTTTTGTAAACCCTAGAAATGGTTGTGCGTGAAAATCCCAGTAACTGAGCAGATTGTGAAATACTCAGACCGGCCCGTCTGGCACCGCTCAAAATTGCTTAAATCACCTTTCTTTCCCATTCTGACATTCAGTTTGGAGTTCAGGAGATTGTCTTGACCAGGACCACACCCCTAAATGCATTGAAGCATCTGCCATGTGATTGGTTGATTAGATAATTGCATTAATGAGAAATTGAACAGGTGTTCCTAATAATCCTTTAGGTGAGTGTATACTGAAATTATTCTGTCAGTGTTACTGTATAAACATTATTTTATATAAATGTAAGACATTTAAAAATCTGTCCTATTTGTTTTATTGACTGTTTAATTAGAACTGGAGCTGTTTATATATTCGAATGGAGATCTTGAATATGATCATTAGCAAGGAAAGTGCACATTGTACAGAAACTGTGCCGTTTGCCAAGTTTACTTTTCCTCCTTTTTTTTATTTTTTATTTGAGGTTCATATATTGTGTTAAAACTGAATGTTTGTTTGCAAATCACACTTTTTGCCCATTCATACCAAACACCAGACATCTCTTGCTAGGAATGTGGCACTTGGACGTGCTTTATCACAGTCTAAATGTGTCTCACTTTGCCATCTGTTCTCTAAGTAGCTTGAGTACTTGGAAGTCACAAACCAAAAGTTAAGATATGCACAAACCGTTTCTGGGGTTTTCAAAAATGTGAAAGCAAATCCCAACCCGGCATGTGGACAGCAAGCGATTTAAAATTTGCATTTGTTTTGCTGCATGAGGCTGCCTGAAGTATTTCACAAGCAAGATAATTCAGCACAATTCAAAACAAATATGTAATCTGAAAAATAAATAGCTTGCTTAGCCATTTTTTGACATTGCACCTATAATCAAATAGCACTTGTATATTTTACCATTTTGGGGCATTTTAGCAGTGTTATCAAATATTTTATATCTCATATTATTATTATTATTATTATTATTATAAAATTAATATTTAATTTGTGAAAGTGTATGTGTGTATGAAGCTGTGAGCTGTACAAAAAATATATGTACAAACCACCACCCCAACATCTATCAAGTAAATGGGGCACCTCTAGGAATACTTTTCTGTTTCACTCTGGTTTGTTTTGTTTACTGTGAAACTCTATGTTTCATCATATTTCTCTGTGTCCATTAGGGAGCTGCTGTGCCAACAACCCAGAAAAGTTTTGGGTGAATAGCTGCGGCTGATGAAGTATTTTATTTATCCTATAGAAAACATTTGTTTTGAGGCCTCATTGCCTACATGACTGAGAGAAGACACACGGGTTGCTTGCAGTTGCCATCTGCACTGATAGTAAGTTGCTCTTTTGGTTCACGTGGCCTTTAATGTGTTCTTCTCTTGATAAAATAATGAAGCAACAAATGTTTTTGATGTAGATAAGTTGGCAGTTGGCCACCCTTACAAAGAGAACAAGATAGCCAATTAATGAAGTAACTGGCGAAAGTGTAGGGGAGTACTTGGGAGATTCCAAGAAGAGAAAAGGAGAAGAGCACCTGCAAATGAGATCATTGGTTAAACTGTATAAAAGTGTGAGTTGTGAATGAGATGATCAGATGTTCAGCTGGCATCTCACTTTGTTGTTTCTGCAATAAAGTTAACATCTTCTGAGACCTGAAACTTCGACTCTGAGAGATGTTCTTAAAATGCAGAATTGAAGGAACATTGAGACTTAGAATTTTCCACAACACGGCATAAATAGTTAATGAACTGTGATTTGTTTATTTTTATGACGACAGCTGAATCTTAAGAACCTACTAAGCGTGAGGCCACACGACCATGAGAGCCCCAGTGTCTGTGAGGGCCGGATTACTGTGAATACCTGATATATAGTGAGGACCTGAGCACTGCTGAGATTATTGAGTTTTCTCAGTGGAGCAATTACAAATCCACGTGTGGGATCAGAATAAAAAAAAAAAAAAACATTATAACTGACCTGGTACCAGTGTCAGAGAGTTACGTTTTATTGTTGCCCCTTGGAATTTTTTATTTATTTAAGTGAGATAAATTCTCATTCGAACAATTATGGCTTAACCTATAAAATTAAATCAAAATAAAATGCAAAAGTAGCTGTAAATGATGTAAATGATAATTAAAAAACTAGGAGATGTGTTTAGCTATTTAGTAAAAATTTTGTATCGTATCAGCGTTTCGTCCAGACAAATCCGGCGTTTTAGGAGCCTGAAACCGGTATTTTTTGAAACCGGGTCCCAGAGTGGATAAATCTGAAACTGACACCCTTGCGTTTCAGCAAGGATATCTATGCTATCTGGGTAAAGGGCGCTATGACTGAATCTCCTGATCAAAACAAATGAGAAGAAGATGCAGAAACAATCAATCTCATGTAATCACATGCATGTAAAATAGCGGGATCATCAACAATAAACATCATATAAATCAAAACTGCCTAATGTTATTGAATGAAATGTCGACCCAGGATGAGCTACAGGACTGTGAAAACATTAGGGATGTTGATGGACTCGATTTACTCCATATAGTCTTTGACAAAAATTTTACTTTCTCAGCTTTTTGCTCAAAAAGTTGCTTTTTTTTTAACTTATCCACATTCAAGTGTTGATTTAAAAAAAAATGCATGAAGCTAGAATAAAAGGGGTTTTGTTTGTTTGTTTAAAAGCAGGGGCTCTGTTCTTTCTTTTGATATATTGCATGCTCAGATATTCATACAACAAAATATTCTGGGGACCATGAACATTTTGTGAAAAACACTGGTGGTGGCTGGCAAATTTTTTCAAAAACTCTGGCAGGGAAAGAGTTAACTAGATGTCAACAAGCAGAATTGTGTATTTCTCTCAGGAAAAAAAAAAAGAAAAAAAAACGTACTGCTAAATATAGAGCCAAAATAAACTGTGAAGAGCCACTGTGATTGGCCAGTGTGAAGTAGGCGGTTCTTGGCCAGAACAAACTGCTATGTGGACTTGACCATATGTGATTCAGTTGAAATTCTGGCTACATGAGACTAAGTAGGTTGTAACTTCTCCTGTGTCCTGAAATATATTTATCAGTTTATGGACACTGAGAGCAGATGTTCATAAGTATATTGTGCCAGAAGCTCAGTTAATTTCAAAACACTAGTATTCCCTCTAAGAGAGAAACACATAAATGTATTGCAAAAAGAAAGAAAGATATTGGCCAGAGTTTCAATCCCCATGTTATTATATAAATTTTCCATTGAATTTGGATCATTTTTGTCTGTCAATAATTCAGTGTCTATTGATAGAGAAACACTCAAACAGACAAGTGTAGGAGAGTGAAGCCTGGGTTGCTAATTATTTCATAACAGTTACAGAGCCATTTTTGTCTTATTATTGTGGCATGAATACTGTATATACTGAGCAGATGTGCTGAAAATTATGAATATTGCCACTTGGGAGAATTTTAGAAGCTGAGTATTTAGAAGCATGTTTAGACATGTAGCGATGTTTAATGGAACCGTAATCTTGCATAACTGATGGTGATTCAATATTTCAGTGCATTTTATTTTTGTCATGAGTCTGAGAATCCCTGGTTTGCTAATTATCCTTTTTTTTTTTTTATGTCTGTACCTGGAAACTGGTGTTTGCATTTACAGCGAGCAGTATGTAGATGTATGTTAATGGTTATGCAAATAAGGCCATCATCATCAGGACTTCAACATGCTGTTATCATGTTTCTGTTTTGATTATGAATCCGCTAGAGTATGGGAAGGAAATCGAAATGATGATCAAATGATAGAGGCATGGCAGCGTCTGGATAACCTCTGTCTTTAATCTGTCCACGGCTGATCCACTGTGAGCCTGATAACTGAGTAGATTACCACTGACCAGGGGCTGAATGTGTAGAGACGCTGAGCATATTGTCTTTGTAAATGGTATGTAATCCCTCTTTTTCACTATCACACTCTCTCTTCATGAGCAAACATGCACAAACACACAAGATATATTTAACTTTTTGTTCTGTTTAGTGTCTGAGAAGCCCTTAGGCCCATTTAATAGCTCAAAAAACATAATTTAACACTGAACTTTAATGTTTAATTTTGCCTCATCTTCCTAAAGACAACTATAACGATTATAAAGAACATTTCTTAAAGGGATAGTTCATAGAAACATTTAAATTACCCCATGATTTACTCACCCTCAAGCCATCCTAGGTGTATATGACTTTCTTCTTTCAGATGAATACATTCGGAGTTATATAAAAAAATGCCTTGGCTCTTCTAAGCTTTATAATTGCAGTGAATGGAGGACGAGATTTTAAAGCCTAAAAAAGCACATCCATCCATCATAAAAGTACTCCACACGGCTCCTTCTGAAGCGAAATGATGCATTTGTGTAAGAAAAATATCCAAATGTATAACTTTATAAACTAAAACAACTAGCTTCCACCAGACGGCCGTATGCATAGATTTGCAGCGAAAGAGTAACCCCTTACCTGACACATGACGTATTGATGAACGCGGAAGTGCAAAGGATAGAGCAAAGCAAAACACTGGTCACGTCTAAAACAAGGATTTTTCAAGAAATGTCGGAGGATTTCGATATAAAAGATAAGCTTGAGTTTGTTGCCTAGCACTATTAGTTTGAACTGCGAGAGGCGTCAGAGCTTACGCTACTCCTACGTGATACATCGCATCAGGGGTTACTCTTTTGGCGCAAGCTGACTTGCGTAGGCTGTCTGCAGGAAGTTAGTTAATTTAGTCTTTCAGTTTTAAATATGGATATTTTTCTTACAAAAACGCATCGCTTTGCTTCAGAAGGCCTTTATTAACCCCTGTAGTCATATGGATTACTTTAAAAATGGATGGATACACGTTTTTGGACTTCAAAATCAAGGCTGTCATTTGCTGCCATTATAAAGCTTGCAAGAGCAATGATATTTTTAATATAACTCAGACTGTATTTGTCTGAAAGAAGATAATCACCAGATGGCTTGAGGGTCAGTAAATCATGGGGTCATTTTCATTTTTGGGTGAACTATAACTTTAATTACATGGATGAAATGTCCTACATCAGAAATAATAATTAATATTTTTGCATTTTAATACATGTATTTTCACATGCTAATATTTTCAGAGTACTACTCTACACTTTGCTTTATTGTATTTTTCACATATTGTATATAAACAAGTAAATTAGATTGCTATTTTTGATGCCAGAAAAGAATGTCTGCTTATCCATACCACAGAGGAATAAAATATTTTAAATAATATCTGCCAACAGCTTAGGTTTGTGGGTTCTTCATTTTAAAAACATAACAGAGGTTTGTTTAAAACTATTTTTGACATATCTCTCAAACATGCAGACAGTAAAATAATTTTCAACAACATGATAGTTAATCATTTCTGTTCAAATGACAACAAGATGAGTGGCTTTTAGCAAACATATGGTTCTCTCTTTACCATAGCTAATAGCTTTATTGGCCAGTACAACATTTGTTTCCTGGATGCCTGTGACCTCTTGTTCTGATTACAAGAGAGCATAGTCGTCCCAAGTGACAAACTGCAAAAACATTCCCATGGAGTAACCAGGGGTTAAGAGGCTCACCATGAATGGGAATAATGGAAAACAGGAGCAGAGAGTGACAGGACTGTGATATAATTAGCTCTCCTAGAGTCACTACTACTTGTTATTGAACCTTTAACCTAAGCAGCAGAGATCATTAATCATCAGGCTACCCACTGTATTCAATAGATTTATTATAAGCAGAGAGAGTTTATTAGCATACAAGATTGATTTATGGATTGTGTTACTGCTTCTGATGATAAATATCCAACATTCAAAAAGTTTAACTTATTATTTTGTTTAAGAAGTGCTGAAAGTAAAAAAAGGTCTTATCTTTTCATGCTTATGCTTTTACTGGTAATTTCATTTGTGAATAAAAAAGTAATCAGTTACTTACATTTTTTAAGTAAAGAAATTTAAAGTTTAAGTTAGCAGCTAATTCATACATTTAACTTAAAATTATTGTGTAATCTAAAAATTAAAAATGTACAACAGCCGCAAGCCATCACTTCTGGTGAGTGAGGTCAAATGTACGCGATATGGCTTACCTCAATCGGATACAAGCAGCGGAAGTGATCTCTCGCGCGTAACTCTACGCCATAACGTGTATTTTGACCTCACCCAGCAGAAGTGATGGCGCACTGAAAACTGATGTACACAGTGTTGTATTTGAGGTAAAAAATTATATAAACACGGTTTCTCGCACAAACTGATCATCTCGTGTCTTAAGACAACAGTGTGTCGTCACGAGCCGCAGGGTTTAATATGGATTTGTATGTGTATGTTGCCATTGACATGCATTATATGACTGGCAGACTGCAACGGTTGGAGTTAAAAATCTTCATTTGTGTTCTACTGAAGAAACAAAGACACCTACATCTTGGATGCCCTCGAGGTAAGCAGATAAATATATAAATAGATCAAATTTTTATGGGTGAACTATCCCTTTAAGTTTGTCTAAATGAAAAGAAACAAGTTTATAAAACTCAAAACAATGAAACAATTCAGATTACTTAAAATGTGTCAGTTTTGTGACCCCAAAACAAAATGAAAGTTCTAAATACTCATAAAAGTTAATCTATTTAATTTGAGTTGGCTCTACTCAAACCAATTAATTATTTTGAGCTTTATGGTTTACAGTGCACTATATATACACTGTACATAACTGATAACAAAAAAGAAGAAACATAATTATTAAAATTAAAATGGAAAATCATAAAATGTGATGTGTTCACTGTAATTTTTTTTTTCTTCCAAACATGTTACATTTAACAGCATTTTACTGTAGGAATTACACAAAATGTAGGTTAGATATTACCGTTTTTACCGTTTTAACTTACTGTTAACCAATTAACAGGTTTTTACTGCAGCATTTTTATAGTCTTTACAGTTCAAATTACAATCATTTTTCAGTCTTTTCATGCAACATTTTTAACATTGCTTCATAATCCATGCAGTTAAGTGGTAGGATAACAGGTTAAAACAGTGGCTAAAGAACATGATTTAATAAAATGTGACTTGAGAGAAGCAGGTTCAGAACCATATGGAATATTAATAAACAGGTAGATTGTATAGAGCCAACTCCAGCCCTACTGATGTGAAGAGAAGGAGAACAGACACGAGAAAAGGCCACAGTGAGATTTCTACACCTCAGAATATCCTTTTAATGCACCTTTTGTGCTGTGTAATATCACTACTGTTATAGACTGGAGCTGTCTGTGATTGACACTTGATACTTTCATAAAAATAGGTAAAATGACAAAAAAATCCTAAGCAAATAAGTTAAGTGAGCTGTGTAGGAGTGATGTACTTGTTTCGACGGGTGCATCAAAGCACACACGCGCATGTGTTCTTCACACAAAGCCCCTCAGGTGAAGAGAAGTCGCGGTAATTAAGTTGTTCAGCCAGTGAGCTGTGGAAGAAGGAAAAGTTCTTGTTTCTTCTTTCATCTTAGTTTTAACAGCAAGTCCTTTTGACACAATCCCACAATCCTGCTGCCCTCTAGTGCCAAATCTCCATGATTATTTTTTTCTGCTCCTCTAGTCCACTCATGGAAGTGTCACAAAAGGTTTAGTGTTTTTGTTGTTGTTGTTGTTGTTTGTTTGTTTGTCTTTGTTTTTATCAAGTTTTGAGTTTGTAGTACTCATGCATGTTACTTGCTCCTAACTTGAAGTACTGAGTTAGCTAATTGATAGCAATTAACATAAAAATTTAATGTAGTTAATTAACTTTTTCATTTTGAATTCTTGCAAATCAAATTGAGTTATTTACATCACTGTAAACCTTAATAATTTGTCAGAACTCAAAAAAGTTAAATGAGTTAAATGAGTAAAATTTTAAGAAATTTTAATTCAAGAAACTCTTACACCCTTAAAGATTTTTATTTTGTACTCATAGATTTTTATTGTTCTTAACTTGAAATATTTGAGTTCACTAATGTATACATTTAACTTAAAATGATCAGGTTATCTCAACATAAATATTTTGCTAGCTATAACAAACTAATTCAGAAAATGCCAACTTGCTAATTTGCTAACATGTTGACAAAAATGTTCCCTTTCGTTCAGTCACTCAGAGTAACGTCAGTGACTGACGAATGGGGGTTTCGCCTAGAAGCCTATCATCTTTGAGATCTTAGAAAACGCCCAATGGCAGTGCCAATACCATGGGCATGTGGAATTTGTATGCGTAACTCTGCCCCACCACGTGGGTATATAAGGAAATATGCTGGCACATCGCATTATGTTTCTGCTTCAGAGCCAAGAGTACTTACTGTTCACTCCGCAAAACCTTTCTGAGTTAATTTTGTCAGCTTCTTCGAGACGATCCCTGAGCACCCAGAGACCAGTGAACACACGTCCTTCCTTGGTCTCCTCTGTCAGGACGCAGCTGCTGACTGTGCCCCCACACCGGGACGCTATGCCTCCCATGTTCGGGCCGGCCACGCTGCCCCGCTGCCCCACCCGGGGTACGTCTGTGGTCCGAATGACCCTGCTGGTGCAGTTCTTGGGAGCCTGGCTACAGCTTCCCGGACTGTCCCGCTGGGTCGCGAAGACCATCAGGCTCGGCTATGTGATTCAGTTCGCCTAGGCTCCTCCGACCAATCCTGGACCTGCGCGTCCTGAACCGATCCCTTCACAGGCTTCCATTCAGGATGTTGAGAGAGAAATGCCTTTTCGAATGCGTTCGTTCAGCAGATGGTTTGCAGTGATCGACCTGAAGGACGCCTACTTCCATGTCTCCATTATTCCTCGACACAGACCATTTCTATGGTTTGCCTTCGAGGGGCGGGCATATCAGTACGTGGTCCTCCCATTCGGGCTAGCTCTGTCCCCTCACATCTTCACAAAGATTGTCGAGGCAGCCCTTGCGCCGCTAAGGCAGCACCGGGTTTGCATCCTGAACTACCTTGACGACTGGCTCATACTGAGTCACTCTCGAGAGCAGGTGTGCAAACACAGATCTCTAGTGCTTTAGCACTTAGCCCGTCTGGGCCTTCGGGTCAACTGGGAAAAAGCAAACTCTGCCCAGTGCAGAGGTTCTATTTTCTCGGTATGGAAATCGAATCGAATCGCACATGAGCGAGTGTGCGCAGTCTCCGACAAATCGAGAGCAAGAGTGCGGTCCCACTGAAGTTATTTCAGAGGCTCCTGGGGCATATGGCATCTGCAGCTGCAGTAACGCTGCTCGGATTGCTTCATATGAGACCGCTTCAGCATTGGCTTTGCGATCGAGTCCTGAGATGGGCATGGCAATCGGGTACGCTCTGGGTCCCAGTGACTCAGGCCTGCCTGCAGACCCTCACCCCGTGGTCGAACCTCAGCTTTCTACGGGCCGGCGTGTCCTTAGAACGAGTTTCCAGGCATATTGTTGTATCAACAGATGCCTCTGCCATGGGCTGGGGTGCCATGTGCAATGGACATGCTGCCGTGGGCTCCTGGACAGGACCACAGAGCCGTCAATTGCCTCGAGTTGCTGGCAGTACGGTTCGCCCTGCACCACTTCCGAGCACTGCTCAAGGGTCAACACATACTAGTCCAGTCAGACAACACGGCCACAGTAACGTACATCAACCATCAGGGTGGTCTGCGCTCCCGCCGTATGTCTCAACTCGCCCACCATCTCGTCCTATGGAGTCAGAAGCATCTGAGGTCCCTTCGTGCTGTCCATGTCCCGGGAGTCCTGAACCAGCCAGCCGATGAGCTCTCTCGGTTTCAGCCACTTCCGGGGGAATGGCGACTCCATCCCCAGACGGTCCAGCTGATTTGGGAACAGTTCAGCGACGCGCAGGTAGACTGTTTGCCTCCCACGACTCCTTTGCCTTCCCATTGCCGCCTGTATTATTCCCTGACCGAGGGCACGCTCGGCACAGATGCACTGGCGCACAGCTGGCCGCGGTTTATTTCCCCCAATAAACCTTCTCGCACAGACACTGTGCAAGATCAGGGACTCCTTGCGACAGCCCCTCCCTGGCCAATTCCTCTGAGGAAGGACCTCCTCTCTCAGAGACGGGGCACCCTATGGCACCCGCATCCCGATCTTTGGAACCTCCACGTGTGGCTCCTGGATGGGACTTGGCAGGTTTGAGTAACAACCCTCTTGGGACCTCTCAGTAGTTTTAGATGCTCTGCAGAGGCCTCCCTTCGAGCCTTTGCGATCAGCCGAGCTTTAGGTTCCTGTCAATGAAGACAGCGCTCCTGGTCGCTTTGGCCTTCATCAAGAGGGTAGGGGACCTGCAGGCATTTTCGGTTGACGAAGCGTGCCTGGAATTGTGCCCAAGGTTCCCACCACACCGTTCAGAGACCAGGTGGTGAACCTGCAAGAGCTGCCTTTGGAGGGGGCAGACTCAGCCTTGACACTGCTCTGTCCAGTACACGCCCTCCGTGCCTACATAGACAGGACGCAGTGTTTCAGGACCTCAGACCAGCTCTTTGTCTGTTATGGTGGGAAGCTGAAGGGAAAGGCTCTCTCAAAGCATAGGTTGTCCCACTGGATAGTGGAGCCATTGTTTTGGCTTACCAGATGCAGGGGCGTCCATGCCCCCTTGGGGTCAGAGCCCACTCTACTCGGAGTGTAGCCTCCTCTTGGGCTTTAGTGCATGGTGCTTCGCTAACAGACATCTGCAGAGCTGCAGGCTGGGCGATACCTACACATTCGCCAGATTCTACAATCTCCGAGTGGAGCCTGTTTCCGACTATATACTCGCCTCTACTAGTGGCCGGTAATGGATTAGGCTCAGGTGTCTTCGGTTGCTCGCCATTCCACTCCTCAGACTGGATACGTGCGATTATTTCTCAGGTGAGCTTCCCGGAAGCCCTGAGCTCCTCCAGCACTGTCGACGCCGACACCAGTAAGTCAGTGGGTACTCAGGGATCGTCTCGAAGAAGCTGACAAAATTAACTCAGAAAGGCTTTGCGGAGTGAACAGTAGGTACTCTTGGTTCCGAAGCAGAAACATAATGTGATGTGCCAGCATACTTCCTTATATACCCACACGGTGGGGCGGAGGTACACATGCAAATTCCACATGCCCATTGCATTGGCACTGCCATTGGGCGTTTTCTAAGATCTCGAAGATGATAGGCTTCTAGGCGAAACCCCCATTCGTCAGTCACTGACGTTACGTCTCCGTTCCCTCCTCAGGGAACGAGGGTTACATACGTAACCGAGACGTTTCCCATGCTGTTTTAAGTTAAACTTAAAGTTCACCCTGAAATAAAAATAAAGCCATCTTTTACTCACCCTGCTGTTGTTCCAATGCCTTATGTCCTCCTATCTTTTTCGGACCTCAAAAGTAGAAATGTAAAAAAAAAAAAAAAAAAAAAAACCTCTTGCATGCACTCCATAAATTGGCAGTGAATATCGACCAGGCTAAAACTTTTCAAAAATGATACAAAAGTATCACGCAATGAAACAGTGAGACGCGCGCCATATATGGAAAGTGTTCAGGGCATACTATAAGGTTTTGCGAGAAAGAAACCTTATTGTTCAGTCAAAATAATGTATTTCATGTATTTATTTATTTATTTAGTGAATAGCCCTCAGCCCTGTATAAACAGAAATATGTACTGTACAGTCAGACGCTCATTATCACAAAACAAACCTTTATGATATTGTACGATAATGACTGACTGAGTGCATCTAAAGCTGTTGCAAGAGTAATCCATATGTTTTGATTTATTTTTGTTTCAGAATAAAGGTTTTAATTAGCCGCACTGGATTTTCAGAGGTTGTGTCAAGGGTGTTTACAGTGTGGCATTAAAAAAATCTTTCCATATTTTTTTTCTCCAGTACAAAAGCGCTCCCTGAAGGGACTGACATTTCAAATGCCTGTGTGTTTGTGTTTGCTCCTGTTTGTGTGTCTAAGATACGTAATAGAGATTATAGGAGCAGTGTTTACAGTGTACTGTATACACGCATGTGTGCGTGCAATTGCGCTCGCAGGCGTTTGCATGTGTGTGTGAGATGCCGTCCTGTGGGTGGAATATTTACCTCCTTCCCTGCGGGTGAGAAGTTCAGTATAAAGCACTCTGCTTTCTGATTGGTTTGAGTGACTTCTGCGAAATACAATCTAACCTCAATAATGGTGCAGGCCATTGCTTATAAACAAAACTAATGGAGTATTGAACTTTGATACAGCACCGGCCAGGTCTAATCTAACATACAGTCACATGGTATTAACAGACGGAGTCTGGAGCGGCCCGGTTTAGCCCAGTCAGCCCTACCGAAGAGAATGTAGGCTATTCATGCCTCCTCCTGCACGCAGGGGCTCTGTCTCATCAAAAGCTATCAGCATAAAATCAGTTCCCTTTCCACAGCTCTGCAAACACACTGTAAATCTAAGATGAATAAAACATCAGACACGCCAACAAACACCCTGATCAATGAGGGTGGGGGGTGGCTGAGCCGAGGGTATAGGCTGGACAGGGTCCTATATGTGTGTATGTGTGACAGATAATGAGCCCTAGATAAAAGTGTGTGAGGATGTGTCATTTGGTCCGGTGTGTTTACAGGACTAATTTTGTCACAAACACAAACATACACACTGAGAGATATCACAGGATGCCAGAGATAAGCAGTTCCCTGTGCTGAAACACACACACACACACTCATGGCATTGTGACTGCCTGGAGAGGTGGATAAAAGGAAGGGATTGAGTTATCACATAAGAGAATGAGGCTTTGATAAACGAATGAATCTTTTTTTCTCTGAACAGTGTTCAGACAGAGGGACAGTTCAGGGAAAATCATGCAGAGAGTCCAGTGAGAGAGAAAGATAAATAAAAGAAAGTTTGAGAGTGGTACTTTCTTCTTTAAAGAAAACTACCAAATATATAGCTGACTGATTGTACAAACATTAAAAATGGCTAGTTAATCTGAAGAAAAATAATAATGATTTAATTACAAAGATTTCTTAATTAATTAAACAACTTAATTAGGTCAGACCGCCATGTGAAAAACACTTAAGTTAAAAAAAAGTTAAGTTAAATTAAATTAAATTACCTAATTATTAAGGTTTTTGTTTTTTTAATAAGATAAATGTACTATATTTTAGTTCAATTATATATATATATATATATATATATATATATATATATATATATATATATATATATATATATATACACACACTCACCTAAAAAGGATTATTAGGAACACCTGTTCAATTTCTCATTACTGCAATTATCTAATCAACCAATCACATGGCAGTTGCTTCAATGCATTTAGGGGTGTGGTCCTGGTCAGGACAATCTCCTGAACTCCAAACTGAATGTCAGAATGGGAAAGAAAGGTGATTTAAGCAATTTTGAGCGTGGCATGGTTGTTGGTGCCAGACGGGCCGGTCTGAGTATTTCACAATCTGCTCAGTTACTGGGATTTTCATGCACAACCATTTCTAGGGTTTACAAAGAATGGTGTGAAAAGGGAAAAACATCCAGTATGCGGCAGTCCTGTGGGCAAAAATGCCTTGTTGATGCTAGAGGTCAGAGGAGAATGGGCCGACTGATTCAAGCTGATAGAAGAGCAACTTTGACTGAAATAACCACTTGTTACAACCGAGGTATGCAGCAAAGCATTTGTGAAGCCACAACATGCACAACCTTGAGGCGGATGGGCTACAACAGCAGAAGACCCTACCGGGTACCACTCATCTCCACTATAAATAGGAAAAAGAGGCTACAATTTGCATGAGCTCACCAAAATTGGACAGTTGAAGACTGGAAAAATATTGCCTGGTCTGATGAGTCTCGATTTCTGTTGAGACATTCAGATGGTAGAGTCAGAATTTGGCGTAAACAAAATGAGAACATGGATAAATATATAACATGGATAAATATATATATATATATATATATATATATATATATATATATATATATATATATATATATATATATATATATATATATATATATATATATATATATATATATATATATATATATATATATATATATATATATATATATATATATTTATTATTTGTATTTTTAGGAATTTTTATAGTACTAAATAATATTTTTGCAGTAGTTACAATTCATTAATTCACTTTTTGAGCATAGACCTGAAAATGAAATTTCCAAACTGTCATATATCTTGAATCTCTTTGGAGCACAGACTTTTGTCTCTTTTGGTCTCAGAGTTTGGTCTCTTTTGAAGAAAACACCTGGCAGATTATTGAGTGAACTTAAAATATATATATATATATATATATATATATATATATATATATATATATATATATATATATATATATATAGACATTTGAAATTATTGTTATAAAAATGCAAAAATACTATAAAACTAAAAACTTTTGTTTGCTCTAAAACTGCGAGAAAATTAAATAAATCGTGTTCCATTTGAGGTTGATATCTCAAAAAAACAGAGCGTTCAGTAAGATTTTGTTTGGGCATCCACAAGATGAAATTTGTTTCCTATTAATTTTCAAAGGGGTCATTTTTGACCGCGAGGAGTACAAGTACTATTTATTTTTTTTCAGGGCAGTTTAACCTTTTCAAATCATGTCCATGATTTTTTTTGTGTGTGTGTGTGTGTTCACATAGCAAGTGCCAAAACCTTTACCACGTTTTGTACAATTCAGATTAAGTAAAAAATTCAAAAAGGCAATCTAGGCAGTTAATGCAGACAGATGGATGGATGGAAGGAAGGAAAATCCTGAAGACAGGATGTAAGTGTGTTGGGTTAGGTAAAAGAATGTTTCAGTGCAGTTATAAGTGGCATTTCTGCCAAATATGTGGCTGACTGATTACTCAAACACTTTTGTAGTGTGTGTACATACAAAATGTCTAATCACACAAAATTGCATAGGTGATGAAAATTTAATTATTCCCATTAATCTGCCATTCATCAAATATAATCACTTAATCCTGATGATTTGGATTCTAGTTTTCTAATTGGATTATCTGATTGTGCCCAAACATTCTAAATTATTTAATTCATGAATAGTGAGCCAATGAGGAGTCATCCAGTTTGAATTAATGAGCAAATGCAATCCAGCAGACTCCAAACAGACCGTAGAGCCAAGAACTCCCCACACTGACCTGAGAGCTGTTCTAGATTCATATGTCATATTCTTTTACTTTTTATCTGTCATCTGATTCCTAAGGTTTTATTCCAAGAGTAATGGAAAAAGCAAATGTTGCGTAAAATAGGCTAATATTGACAAAACATTTATAGTCTGCATTCGATAAGGCTGGATTCTCTATATGCCGATTAATAACTGATGCAGTAAATTGTGATAAAAACTATTCAAAGTGTGATTCTTTAAGGAGTGAAGTTCTAATCACAAACCTACAGACTTTGGGTGAACGCACATGGAAGATATTTGTATTCATTATGAGTTAATTGTTCCTTTTGTCATTATTTTTATCTCGTTTATATTTGCATCAGCACGTTCCGTCGCTCTGGGGCAGACCGCTTGTGTAAAAAACTGTGAGTTGAATAAGATTTAAGCAAAAGCCCGCCAGGCAGACGTGTACTCTTTCCAAAATTCTTATCAGTAAAACTAACAAAACATCTCTCAGTAGACCAAACCCAAAATCCTCGGTTGTATAGTGCAGATTAGTGCTTAAAATCATGTGAGTTTTGAAATGTGTCCAGATCTGAGTAAATGATGTTGTGAAATTCAGACAAATCTTAGTAGCGAGAAGTTGTTTAACAGTTTTGATTTGGTCTCAGATCCATTGATTAAAGTTGTGGCAGTTGTTGTTCTGCATTTTTGTGATGTTACGGCTAGAAGAGTATCTTCAATAAAGCTCCAGCAGGCATCTCAAGAAATTACAATAGAGAACTTGGGGTCTAATCAATAGTTATTATGTGCTGAGGACTAAAGTACCTTAAATTACGCTGCACAGTGCACAGTACAGTACAGATGATGGACACACATGGCAAAGTGTTTTGAATCTTAGGGTACGTTTACACGACAACGATGTACTAAAAACGGAAAAGTTTTCCCTTGCATTTTTCATGTACAGACGGCAACATTGTCAAAACGATCCTCATTCACACGGATCTGCGAAAATTAATAAAAAACACTGTATTATGCTGCCATGCCAGTAGTTGGCGATGTCACTTTGTAAAGACATTATGCACCTATAGACTGAACACATATGCATGTGCATGACATCACCATTTTTGGACCACAAGACAATAATGGTATCATATTCAAAAATGTGCACTTTTTTTCAAAAGTTTACGTATGCAGGCCTGGTTTCCTCTGGTTTCATGTACGATCCCACATGGAGGTTTTCTAGTCTGTGTTGCTATCTCTCCTGAAGCTACAGCAGAAAATCTAATTCTGAGATAAGAAAGTAAAAAAAAAAAACTAACAAGATAATATTTTGTTTAGTTGAAGTTGAAGTTGAAGTTGAAGTTTATTTGTCATTACACATGTACAAGTACAGTATAACGAAATGAAGTTTGGAGCAAGCCTCCGGGCCGCAGCCGATTATTCAGGCGCCGCCCCACGCTCTCCAGAAATACAAGAATGCAATTTAGCAAGCATTACATAGCAAAACACAACAAAACATAAACATAAACATAAACATGACACAGTACACGTGGTCACGTGATGGGATTTTTTGTATGGAGTGGGAGAGGAGATAGATAACAGACAGGCAGACGGATGGAGCGGGGAGGGAATAAGGTCGGGTATGTATGGTGCGAGTGAGTCTGAGATTGTGTTGTGTGAGAATGTTAGCCATAACTTCAGATGTTATTCGAGTTCAGTTCTATGGTTTGTCCTTGAAGGGAGATAAGGCAGTGCACAGGGGAAGATAGCAGACCAGCTGTCAGGCTGAAATCCCAACCGAGAGATAGGGGTCAGGCAAATACAATTTATTATTTTTTAATCCATTTGATGATCTTCGGTAATTTGTCCGGATCATAATCAATCAATCAGATCTGGTCCTCAGCAATCGCGTCCGGTCTGTGCAGTTTCCCTAGACATTACGTCCAGCCTCATGGCCAGACCGGTTACAGTCCGTAAAAGTTCACCGATCTGACCCCCGATGGAGCCCACTCTTCCCTGCGTATCCGCAGTCCGGACTGCGTTGTTACGGTTCAGTTCCTCAATTCCTATCACTTTCTGATCTAATTCCTTCAAACGGTCACACACAGCCCCGAAGCATTCTTTAATTTCCACAGACAGCGGCTGGGTGAATTTGCTTGCAGCTGTCTTACCAATCTTCCGATAGGTCAGGGCAATCCCAAAGCCAAAGAATAGGAACCCCGCCATCAATAATCCAATCATGTATAAATCTTCCGCATAGAAATAGACCTCCCCTTCGGGGAATCGAACCCCGGTCTTCCGCGTGACAGGCAGAGATACTGTCCACTATACTAATGAGGAGTTCTTTAGTACTTCTACCGTTGTAGATAATGTTGTATGAGTTATCAGGTCAAAGTGTAGTTTCTCTAGTAAGGAATGGTGGATCAACCTGCTAATTTCAAAGCACCATGCTAATACAGCTAGCTAAACAATGAGTGACAGTGGTGGGGTAGGTTGTAACACGTGTTTTGAAACAGCCATCCACTTACATACAACTAAGAACATTTTTGTGATTTTAATAATTCTATAGAATGCCTATGTTTATGTTAATTTGCTTTCACTCTCACACACACACACACACACACACACCCATATGAATGTGCACATACAGACATGTACAAACACACACATGTGCATGCACAAACACACAATATGCACATACACTCCCCATATTCACACACATTTTATTGTTGCAGCCATTCATTTAAAATAAAACTCTTGTTGTGGCATATCACTAGGAGTACCCTTAGTTTCTGTGCATTTTGTCTGCCTGTTACAACTTACCCCAGTATGTGTTAAAACATACCCCAGTACTGGGGTAGGTTGTAACAAAGGACCAATTTGTATTTGTCATCGTCTCACAAAGTTTAATTTTAATTGTTGCCATTTGTAGTAGACAAATGTGGGTACTTTACCTAAAAGTTTCAGACATGTAGCTAAAAAAAGGGTAGTTTTAGGTGTTTCTGTAATTTAAGAAAAATGTGTTACAACCATACCCAGTCTCCCCTACTTGCAGCCAAATCAAAAACACTGTAGTTGTATTAAAGAGTTTCAAAACATTCAGATTTAGCGTCATAAAATGCTCCTGAAAATGTATTTAGGGGAAAGATGTGGTAATCTCATATAAAAGGGTTAGTTCACTTAAAAATGAAAATTCTGTAATTTATTACGCACCCTCATGTCGTTCCAAACCGTAAGACCTTCATTCATCTCGGAACACAAATGAAGATATTTTTGATGAAATCCAAGAGGTTTCTGACCCCACAGACAGCAACACAACAACCACTTTCAAGGCCCAGAAAGGTAGTCAAGACATCATTAAAATAGTCCATGTGACTATAGTTGTTCAACCTTAATGTCATGAAACGATGAGAATACTTTTTGTGTGCAAAAAATAAAAAACATTAAACATTAAAACATTAAAGGTTCCGTATGTAAGAATGACAGCTTTTGGTTGAAATGGGTACTGCAGTCCAAATTCAAAATATTGTTTCCCTGCCCCCTAATCTTCAGACTCAACATTCACATGGGTTGCCTGTAAGTTGATGAGTTGATTTATCTGCGTTTTAATGTGCTTCCGTCCATAGAGATTTTTAGATGGATGCTGAGTCTTTTTAGGTCGGGTAGAATCTGCAATCTCTGACCCAGTTTGTTTGCTGGCTTCAATGGCTGCAGTATGTTTTCTGCCAACTGGCAATCTGTGGTGTTGAAATTCTATTGGGTAAACTGGCAACGTGCATTATCGCACAGACCAAAACAAAAACAGACATTTCGACACGGAACGCACATTTCAAAGTAAAATAACTGGCTGTTGCATTGTTTTTCAGAGAAATGAGTATGTGAACTTAGCATGTTTCCTTCATATCTGCAAACATATTATGGTATTTGTATGCTTTAGTAGGCCTACAGTCAAAAACTTACACACACCACCTTTAAGGTTGAACCACTGTAGTCACATGGACTATTTTAACGATAACTTTACTTTCCGAGCCTTGAAAGTGGTAATAACGTTGCAGTCTATCAGGGGTTAGAAAGCTCTCAGATTTCATCAAAATATCTTCATTTGTGTTCGGAAGATGAATGAATGTCTTACAGGTTCTAACGACAATGAGGGTGAATAATTAATGACAGAATTTTCATTTTTGGGTGAGCTAACCCTTTAAAGTGGGTGATACTTTGTCTCCAATAGATAGAATCCTGCCTTTTAAAGTAACACCAAAAATCATCAGTTTCTAATTATATGATGGTCTTTAGATGGTTTGACTGATTAAGAGATATATATACAGTACCGTTCAAATGTTTTTAAGTCTCTCATGCTCACCAAGGCTGTATTTATTTGATCCAAAATACAGTAAAATAGTACAATTGTGAAATATGAATACATTTTAAAATGACTATTAAATATGTATTACTAATGTATTAGTGTTAATATATTTTTATTTATTCCTGTGATTGCAAAGCTGAATTTTCAGCATCATTATACCTGACAGGTAAAATGTACTTTTGAAGTATTATCATCATATCATATAAGAGGCGATCAAATTATAATGCAGGATATCAAATCTCAATAGATATTTATAAACCCACATGTCACTCACCTATCTGAAACATCTCTCCTGATTGATATATCATGATTCCTTTATCTTAGCCATATGTCCTATGTGGGTGTAAATTGACAGCTGTTCTCCGAGCATGTTTTTGTGTGTCAGTCAGAAAAGATTCTTCACAGAATTCTGGCAGATTGGCTAGTGTTTACAACAACACAGGACCTGTCATTTTATCCGTGGGAAGATTGAGGGGAAAGGGGTGAAAAGGAGGAGGAATAAGGGTGGAGGACAGAGACGCAAAGCCAGAAAAGAGGGAAAGTGAGAAAGCGAGAGAATTTGAGGTGAGGGTGCAATGAAGTTAGTGACGGGTGTGCCTGTTACCTGTCAACAGCTTGTCTTGGCTGCCAGAGCCGGAAAGGCGTGCATGCGAAGTGTGTGTATGTATACATGTGTGTGGGGGTGTGTGAATGATGGGTCCAGTCTGTGTGTATGTGGCAGTGTGGCCCATCTCCATCTAAAAGTTTCTTTCTTATACCTTACTGGACAGGAAGGATGGAGAGTTGTGCTCAATGTTGACTCGTCACTCATTATCTTTTTAAAGCAAAAATGGAGGTTATTGTGAAACCATGTGAGTGAAACTATGTCTCCAGTCCTATTTAGATCCTATAGAATAATTTCTTTTAAAGAAAATTTATATCATAACACCAAAAGTCAGAGCCAACATCAGTTTCTAATTCTAAAGATGCTTTTAAGATGGTTTGGTCGGTTAAGATACACTGAAAAAAAAAAAAAAAAGCTTAACTAAAATGAGCTAATACAACATGATTGCTGTACATTTTGTCCTAACTTAATTTGATTGTGTTCAATCCACTTAAATATAAGTCAAATTGAAGTTTACTTAATCCATTTGTGTTGAGATTACATTATTTGTGTTGCATTAACTGAAATTGGGCGGGGCTTGTTAGTTCCCAGCATGCCTTGCATATGGCTAAATCAAGAGAGAATAAATGTTGTTATTTTATATGTAAAAGTGTTATTTTATGTATTTTTGAGCAACATGAGAAAGGGGGAGACTTGATTTGGTTTAATATTCAATTATATTGGAATTATTAGAATAATTTAAATTACAGTGGGTTACCATTGTGTAGAAGAGTGGGGCATTTGCTTAGGCTGTGGACTAATACAACTAATGTCATAACGGCTTTACAGAAGGAGCTTATAATGCTTAGCATTTAAGATGCTAATGTGTGCTGTTGTTTGCTAAAAAAAATTTAACTAGCTAGTGCAGTATTATAATTCAGTTGTGTAACATTAAAAAATATGAAATTGAAGTGGATGAATAAATATATGAAATTGAATGCCTGAATCATGTCAGAAAACCATATAAAATTCACTTTGAGACTACTTAATTGAGTCACTTAAAATGTATTCATTCCACGATGTTGAAGTTACATGAACAAATTATGTTTGTTTAACTTAATTGATTCATGTAGGACCGATGTACACAATTAAATCATGTAAATCCAACACACTTTTTTTCAGTGTATAGGCCTATGTATGTAAAGTTTGGGGTCTGCACGATTTTTTTTATGTTTTTGTCTCTTATATGCCCACCAAAGGCTGCATTTTTTTCGATCAAATGTTTTCTATTTGAATATAATTTAAAATGTAATTTATTCCTGTGATGGCAAAGCTGAATTTCCAGCAACCATTACCCCAGTCTTCAGTGTCATATGATCCTGATTTGGTGCTCAGGAAACAGAAGGAAAGGAGAGCTGAGCTCAAACCTGAGCTCAGGTTATGGTGAAGCACTTACAATGGAAGTAAATGGAGGCAATTTTGGAGCATTTAAAAGCAGAAATGTGAAGCTTATAATGTGATACAATCACTTACATTAATTATGATACAATTCTGTCTATTATTTGAGCTGTAAAATCTTAATTTTATGGTTGTTTTAACCGTTACATTGTCGTGACAAAATTGTGAAATGAAATGTATCTTTGGTCAAAAAGGGTGATGTTTTTCACACTAAAATCATGTTAACAAGCATATTGTTTGTCTTGTGGCTTTGCTGTTGAAACAGTGAGTATTTTAAAGGTGCCCAGACACACAAAACCGTTTTTACTTAAGTGTTTGTGTTATGTTGTGAATGTGAAAATGAACTGCTACCTCCTGTCAGCTCTAGCCACTGAAAAGAAATAAGTGGAGAAATCAGGCCACTTACAAAAGCTGGTCAGTCCGACGTGGTGTTGCCTGAGCTCATTGCTATTCATGAACTCGCCCAGTTGAGATCACGCCCACAGAATTTGTCTAGCTCGGTGACAGTTTTCGTATACAGCAAGGATGGCTGAACGTCATATGGCAATATACCTGAAGAAGCCATTTCTGCAGCGATTCCAGATAATAGTAAACAAAGTTCCTCTACTTGTTGCGCTGGGTAAAGGATGCTAATAGCCAGGCTCTCATTTGATAGCATTCATTTGATAGCATGAGTTGCAATTTGCAACCTCACCACTAGATGCCGCTAAAATTTACACAGTGAAAGTCAGCATGAAACAAAAGTTGCAATAGTGTTTTCTTTCTATTGTGATATCCGAGTGCTTCTCGGGTAAGAAGAAATGTAGGGAGGGACTTGATTTTGTCAGTCAGGAGTTGATTGGATGGTTGTAGTTTGCTATTGGTCGATCTCATGTGACTGACAGATTGTGTCCTCATGCCAGTAAACACATCATCAGAGAAGAGAAGACATTTCACTGCAAGAGGGAGGGGAAGATATTTTGATTAAAGATAACGAGGGAACATGAATTTAAAAAAAAAAAATGTGATAAAACATTTCTAATAAATAGGCTTACTGCAATATTCCATAAAAAATAAGAATTGTCCATTTTGATTTTATGGTGACTTTAAGTGTAGATGAATGTTGCTGGAGAGTGTGCAGACGTTTGCAGGTCTGTTAAGGGATAGAGAGTGGCATAAATCAGAGGAGATGGGTATTGTTATGCTTGGAGTTGTCTGTGCTCTAGGACTGAGCTCACTCTCAGAGCTGCTGGCAGATTTATACACACACACACACACACACACACACACACACACACACACACACACATTTATTTTACATTGACAGATTGAGCTGAAATATGAAATCATTCTGGACATTGGCTGCACTGTTGTCAGGAGCCGTGTGTGTGTGTGTGTGTGTTGATTTTGGAGGCAAAGTGAGTGGATTGAAGAGGAATGGATCAAAACAAGGAGATCAGGAGGTTTAGAGGATACGGACAAAACGATACAACAGAAAAGAGACCAAAACAACAAACGGTGAAGATACTGAGAACAAACAAAAAGAGATTGTTCATTTTTGATTCATAGCTGTTAGCATCAGGGTTATTATTTATTGTATAACCATATCTGATGGAAAAACATGTGGCCTGTTGCACAAAGCTGGTTTTAGTTGCTACCCAGGTAAGTTTGAGATTAGTTTAAGCAAACTCTGGTTTTTCGGACTTAAGAGGGTGGATTGGTTTTTAGAGGTGTTCACCATGGTAACTTGCACTACACGGCTAACCTGCTCTGGAGCAGGTTTTGTTCTGGGTTAGAGATCGCAAACCCAAACTGGACCAATCAGCTGCGAGTAAAGATGCAATAAAGCCACACCCCCTGTATCTCTCGTTCTTTTGGTGCTAATTATTTATTATATTTATATTATATGAATTATAATTACTTTTAATTCATATATTTATGTAATTATTATATTAATTCACAAGTAGCCAAATATTAATATAAATATAAAACATAATGCTCATTATTATTTTTTAAACAGCGTGTATTCATCTGAGCTCTTTGTGAACCTATAATTATTAGGCTTATTTCTTTGATTCACATCATGCATTGATATAGTCAGATATTCTTTCGCTGCAGCAGCAGTGTTTATTCCTGCTTTGTAAACGCATTTAATTTCATGATAATTTTCAAAACGATCTCTCAGAAGAGAAGTGAATTGCGCCGTCTCTCTTGCAAGAAGTGAATCAAACGGACACTGTGATTGGCTGTTTGCCGCACATTCAGGTGCTTCAGAGTTAATCGCAAACTCTGGATTAAACCTGAGTTGACAGAGAACGTTTATACCAAGCTTTGAGAGACCGTTGAACTTGATCTAAACCAGGTTGGATTTATCTAGCTTTGTCAACTCTAAACCTACTCTGAAACTCAGAGTTTGTTCAGCTAGATTCATGCAACAGGCCTATGGTCTAAAAGCATGATTGAAAACATAACTTTAAAAATAAAGCAGTCATCAAGCACTGATCAAATGGCAGAATAGGCCTAACCTGTGTGGGAGAAGACGTCCTAGATGGTGGTGTGATAAACAAGAAAACAAAGTAAGGAAAAGTGGAATGCAAGACCAACTGCATTTATTGCTTTAGATTAAAACTTTTTTTCTTATTGTTCAGTGAAGGTCACATTAAAAGTACAAACTTTTTTACCATGCCTTCATTTTTGCTACTTTCCAACCGCCTTTTAACTTTTGGTTTAGGCTTATTTCTTGGTATTGAAAATCCACTATAAAAAAATATTAATTCCATGTTTTGATGGTCTAAATAAGAGAGATAAACATAAAACATTTATTGTATGAAAATTACATTGTCCTTGTTAAGTAATTTCAACAATTTTGCCAAAATAAAGTTCTACCAATAAAGTTGGTGTGCTGTTTGCCAAGCTACCACTGAAGATCTTGAAATATGTTGACGTGTGGTATGTGGGAGTTTGATTGACAGGCGATCTGACCAATCATAATCCGCCATCTGCCGAATCCGCCATTTTTGTCCGACAAAGCAGTCGTGAGAGTTCGTAGATTAACGTCTGTGGACTTTAACTTGAAAAACGGTGTACTGACGTCTTTCCGCGGTTGAAACAACATTCCTTATTAAGTTCGTAAGTATTTATTTGATGCTATAAATTAGCTAGAAGGAAGAGATGATCGGTTCACGAGCAGCTTTAACTGAGGCGCTACAGCGACCTGTCACCACACATTAAAGAGCCACAAAACGGTATTTATTGTTTACATTTCTTAAAAAAAAAACAAAAAAAACACCAACATTTTAGAGTTGAGACTTTGTTTCATATTAAAAGTAACCTGCTCTGTCCTGTCTGTCAGTGCGTTGTCAGTATCCTCTTTGCTCTGCGATGTGTTTTTCACTGTGAGTGGTGTGAGAACAGGGCTTGTCGGACATAGCAACAGTAACTAAAGGAGGCGGGTCTTTGCGAGCGATCAAATATCACTGAACAGAATGTTTTTAAACACGATATTTTATATATTGTAAATGTTCACGACTTTCCACAGGTTGCCCATGTTTGTTCACTGCTGGACATTGTTAGTGGACAAATGAAATGAACTAGTGTTGGAAGAAAGCCCATAAATGTAATAAAAAAATTAAAAAAAACCATCTAAACCATTCATCACTTGTGGTCATGTTGTACTTTTGTAAATGATCATGTTGAATTATGCCACCCGTGAGGCATGCTGGGTAATGGTGACTCTCATTAAGCTCGCTCGCCGATCACATGCACCGTTGATAGCTGTGGTCTCTCATTAGATCTCTTAGTATCTCCCCATATTTTATTCAGCTGCCGTTTACATTAGATGTCTTTCATTTACATGCAGAGAGCCTTCACTTCAGCTCCAGCTTCCTGTTCATCCTCTCCTTCCTCCCACTCTCACGATCCTTTCTCTTTAGATGCCTGTCTCTTTTACTTAAAGTCATTATGGTTCAGTCAAAATCTCTCTTTCTCCCTCTGTCTCTCTCTCGCTGTCGTTATCTCTGGCCCTCCTACAGACTTCCTCTTCCTTTCCTATTAGTGTCGCTCTGTAACCTAGCAACGGACAGACTGTTTAATCAACAGACAGATTCAATGATGATGAAACTCTAAAATAGGACAGGCTCCGTCAAAATGTCTCTCTGTCTCTATACAGATATGAGCGCACTTTTTTTGCCCTAGTTAAACATTTATGTGTGTGTTGCGAGTGCCACAGAAGAGAGCGGACTGCGTAATGCAAACAAACGAAAACAACAAATGTTGCACTTGTGTGGTTTTTCTTATATTAAGTAGGAAAAATCAGCGGCATGAGCCATTTGTGATGGTGCCACAATTACGCATGGACTAACTTGTGTTTTTCTGAGAGGCTGTGCCATTCTTTCTGGGCAGCAATTTATGTTGTTCCCGAAAATAAACCTCTGCACATATTTTCCTTGAATGAGATTTAACCTTAACTGCCTGTTCTCCGCTTCACCTCCACCATGAACAATCTCGCTCACTCCCGCTCGCTCTGTGAAGGAAAGCTCAAGAGTAAATGGTTATCATTTAATTGAGGCTGTTTCTCTTTATTTTCCCTCCTCTCTCCACCTCTCTATCGCTCTTTCTGTCCTCTGTGAGCTTGACTGCAACAAATCAGGCTAGACTAGAGGAACAACCTCACTCCTGGCCTGACACACACATAAACACGGTTGAGCAAAATACAGAGTTTAAAGACTTCTTTTTTAGCAGATCTATTGCAGTTATGTCTAAACATTGATGACGCATCCTGCACTCTCTCATTTAAAGGAACACGGCGACTTTTTGGGACTTTAGCTTATTCACCGTATCCCCCAGAGTTAGATAAGTCCATACCATTCTCATCTCCGTGCGTGCCATAACTCTGTCTGATGCACCCGCCGCCAGCCTAGCTTAGCACAAAGACTGGAGGTAAACGGCTCCAGCTAGCCTACTGCTCAATAAGTAACAAAATAACACCAACAATTTCATTTTTACATGTTGGGATGTGTATAGTTACATCATGTAATAAGACTGCCGGAAAATAAAATGTTGTGATTTTCTAGACCAATATGGCTAGGAACTATTCTCTCATTCCTGCGTAATAATCCAGGAACTTTACTGCCGTACCATGGGTACAGCGGCGCAATGATATGGTGCAGCACCAGAAAATAGGCTAACTTCCGTCAATATAACCAACATGACAACCTGCTGGGGACTATTTTCAGGCTCTGCATAATATTATTGCACCTGCTGCACCCATGGTACCCAAAGTTATTATTATGCAGGAATGAGAAATATTATTTTTACTCCAACTTGTTGTTGAAATATGATCATTTACACAGTGGCTGTCATTTTCACGACAGATTTATTTAAACATACATCAAATAATAAAGACATCACTAACAGGTTAAGTAGAATAAAATGAATATATAGGCTATATAGTGCATTTTTAGCAAAAGAGTTAAATTTTCTGGCGAACTAATAAACTATGGACACTGAACGATTTGAGGTAAATGTAATGCTACTTGACATTGTTTACAAGCTGTTTTATTGATATCTTTCCACAGTTGAAACACGAATTAAGTGATTACACAAGATGATATGTTTCAGTAAGTTGTACTGTACCTTTCCACATACCTTCAGATGTTCATTCATGTTTATTCTGTGACTAGTATTAAAGAGGAAGAGATTATCACGTTCACACACCCTGCACTGCTGTTTCAACTGAGGCGCCTATACACAGTTATCTGTCATTCGCAGGATGAATATGTGTACTGTTACACCCCTAATTACTATTTAATCAAATGTCAAGGAAGAATTTAGTTTTGTCACATAAGGTAAAGTGGGGTCAACCTCAACAATGGGCCAGAGCTGGGTGTTCAGTAAGCCATGAGAGTATCGCGGTACGTGCTGTGGGTGGTGTATTCCGGTTTTTCGGTTTGGTTTGAACATCATTATACCCCTACTACCTTCTGAAATTAAGAGACATTCTGAATTCTGAATGAATCCTGAAGCTCTGGCCATATCCACTGCCATCCTGTATTTGGGTTCAGACTGAGCTGTTTATTTATTTATCTTTACCAAGATATATTTTTCTTTTTATTAAGGTTATTAAAAGTGTATGCATCACAGTGCTGGTGCTTTGAGATGCTTTGTGTCTACGTTCAACACACACACAAACATTTCTATGCAACCCAGAGGACGTAGATCTTATTTATGTAGCTTTTTCACCCACTAACTCTGTAAAAATGCAAACGCACAGGCACACAGGCCTCTTCTATAATGTATTGTGCCATTTGTTTATTATTCAGAGTTTGGTCTTGACTCCGAAATGTTTTAGCCCTTATCTCGAAAGGTCCCTGGATCGTTTGAGAAATGTGTACACTGTGAGCTCCATGTGTATATGTGCCTGTCAGTGTGTTTGTGTAGGATTGTGTGTGTGTGTGTGTGTGTGTGTGTGTGTGTGTGTGTGTGTGTGTGTGTGTGTGTGTGTGTGTGTGTGTTCGTCTGCAGCTTTCTGTGTCAGTGTTAAAGTGTGCTGCTGCTCTCTGGAGGTTGCTGTGAGCAGTTCTGACTGAAGTCTTTATACGAAGAGTGCTTTATACTCTGTGGTCACTAGGGGCCGCTGTAGAGCATCATTACAGCGTCACTTCTTGCTTTGTTTGTGGGGTTTTTGCAGGAAAGAAAGTGTGTCACTTTATGTCAGTGTGACAAATCATTAGTACAGCCTTTTCAAAGCACAGAAAGAAAGGATTTTATCTCACATTTATTAGAGTTCTTTCTCTTCCTTTGAAACTGACTCTTTCAGTCTTCCGTATTTCACATTTAAACCCTGAGGAGAGAGACGCTACTGCTCATTGTCCCAATAGAGACGCTACTGCTTATTGTCTCTATGTCCCCTGCTGTGGCTCATTGTGTGGCATTCTCAACAAATCAGAGCGTTGTCATCCTTCACTTCCTGTGCATGCGTGAATGCACAAATGCACGGCAAACACATATTATGTCAGGAACCCTGCTGGAAAACATGCATACATATTAAACTAGCCAAAGCTGGTTTGCTGGCCTGTTGGCTGGTTTTAGGAGCTTATTTAATGTGCAATTGTAGTGTACTTCAAATCTTAAACTATACTGTACTTGCAGATGACATTAATGAAATAAAGCCATTTAAAGGGTTAGTTCACCCAAAAATGAAAATTAGCCCATGATTTATTTTAAGCCATCTTAGGTGTATATGACATATATCTTCTTTCAGACGAATACAATCAGGAGTTACATTAAAAATGTCCTGGCTCTTCCAAGATTTATAATGGCAGTGACTTGTTGGGTCATTTTTGAAGTCCATAAAAGTGCATCTATCCATCATATAACTGCTCCACACGGCTCCAGAGGGTTAATAAAGGCCTTCTGAAGTGAAGTGGTGTGTTTGTGTAAGAAAAATATCCATATTTAAAACTTTATAGACTAAAATAACTAACTTCCGGCGGATTGCCTTACGCATCAATTTATGGCGAAAGAGTAACCCCTGGCCCTTGAACACTTGACACATTGACACATTGAACACTTGCGTATTGACGAACGGAGAAGCGCATAGGATGGAGCAAAAGAAAACAGCGGTCATGAATTAGAGTCTAATGCAAGAAATTTTAAAGAGAAATGGCGGAGGATTTCAATATAAGAGAAGAGGAGCTTGAGTTTGTCACCTAGCCCTATCCACGAGAGGGGTCAAAGCTTGCGATGCTCCTATACATCGCGTCAGGGGTTACTCTTTTGCCGTAAGTCGAATTGTGTACGGCTTTCCGCCGGAAGTTAGTTATTTTAGTCTATAACGTTTTAAATAAGATTATTTTTCTTACACAAACACGCCACTTCACTTGCCACACTTTTTTTCGTTGTCTTTTTCCCCCATCACATATTTTAGTAATTATCATAAATTGGATATCTTTTGAAAGCTTACTAACTCACTGAAATTGGAGATTGTTCAAATTTAGAACATAACTTTAGACGTATGGCTTTAATTTTATAGCAATTTCAGAGTAAAAAATATGTAAAATATTTATTTTATATGAAATATAAACTTTAAAGTACAGTACATGTTCTTACTTAAAAACATAAAGGGTTAATTCAAAAATGAGAATTCTGTCATTAATTACTCGTTGCTTCATAAAATGATTGTAGAACCACTGTAGTGAGATGGACTTTGTAATGACGTCTTTAGTACCTTTTATGGGTCTTGAGAGAGGAAATGTCATTGCTGCCAATGGAGGCCTTTCTGAGCCATCGGATTTCAACAAAAATATCTTCATTTGTGTTCCGAAGATGAACGAAGGTCTTACGGGTAATTAATGACAGAATTTTCATTTTTGGGTGAACTAACCCTTTAAACTTCTAGAACTTTTTTATACTTTAATTTATTTTTTTTATGATTTCAGCAATAATCTGCAGATTGTCTTCTTTAAAAAGACGTTGTTATATGTATGACTTAGGTCTGTATTCCAAAGCGTTCATTAATTACAATAATTTAAGTTCGGATAGTGCAAATTCATGTATAAAAAAAAAAAAAAAAAAAAAAAAAAAAAAGGCAGAGGGGGGTGGTGACAGTTATGGGGTTAATTTAAAATCTTTGTTAATTTTTAATCTTTGTTTGAACACTTGAGAACACTTGAACACTCCTGTTATATCCGTGACACACTAGTGCTGAAATATAAAAGTGATTTCATTGGTGGATTTGGTTTCAGCATCAACTGAATTGATATGGAATGCATCCAAACTCTGCAATCTGTTCAGACATCTTGTTTTGAAATTTGTGAGATGAACACAAAGAAAGTGAGACGTTGATTGAGTGGATCAGATGTGTTGTGGCAGTTATAGCTGGTACTTCCAGCTAGGTGGTCTTCTGCTGGATATGACACCCCCTACAGAGTGCCAGCCTACCTCTGTGTCTAAAAATAATGTTGCTGTAGATGAAAATCAGACCTGGACATCATGTTAAAAATAATCCATGGCAAAGGTGAAAAGTTCAGAGTGCTCTTAAGCCACTTTTAAAGGCTTGGTTCCTTCAAATATATTTGGTTATTAGCAGAGGATACATTAAAGTGCCCCTATTATGGTTTTTCAAAAATTCCCTTTCATGCAGTGTGTAATATACCTGTCTGTAAATGTAAACATTCTGCAAAGTTGTAAAGTCGAAAGTGCATGATAAATAAAGTTATTGTCTCCCAAAAGAAAGAATCGGCTCTGAACCGCCTATTTTGCCATTTTTACTGACGGCTGCTTCTCAAAGTTCAACGCGGGACTCCCAAAACTCTTGCTCTTGAAAGATGATTCAATACCCAGTTTATTTGGACCAGCTTTCTCCTCAGAATCACAAACTGTAAGTATGACCAGCTAACTCACGTTATTACTGTCTTTCTGAAATACTTCTGCTAAGCCTCTGTGGGCCACTATTACCTAAAACTGTGTCTATTGATGTAGAATGTCTGTCGTTCTTAATACTTTGAGTAAAGGTAAAGGATGGAGCAAGATTTGTTTTACAAATGTTTGTTACATCAGTAATTTACATTAGTGTTCATCTATGCACTGTTATTGATACTACTCAAAATGAGTAGTGTATCACTGAGAAACTTCCTGATCAAGTCATCCCTGTGATGGAGGTTTGGGTTGAATAACTAGTTCTTCCAATGTTTCATCATCAGACTCGTGCTCGGATTGATATGGTAAAATCGACGTCATAGTTACTGTCTTTAAAGTGTGTACAATTCTGTGTGGTCATTCTATAGTGTGGGAAAAGGCAATATGATGAAATAACAAATGATACTATCTCAGCCATTTAAATACCTAAAAGGCATTTAATTCTCACAAACAGTACATTTTTATGTTTTGTAGGCCCATGTTATTTCCTTCTAATTAGTTTGCAATTCATCATCAGCCCACTGCCATGGGATCAAAGGCATTTTCTTCCATTTCCCTTAAGACAAGAGTATTTCCTGTAAGCCAGAGCTAGTGTCTTGCACTGTAATGCTCCAACCATGTGGCAATTACTATGTGGGTAAAGTTATGGCATATTTGATGTCTGATGTTTCAGGTGTGATCGCAGTGTTCCCGTCCCACGCGTGGCTGATTGTTCTGTCTCTGCTCTGGGACACTGGGAGTGAGTGAGTGAGTAAACATGCACGCTTGCACACATGCTGTTCTCACAATGCTACATGTCTGCGAATAGAGCGTGATGTTCCACAAACACACAGTCAGATCCACTATAAAGTGATACTAATGCAGACCACAGAGTGGAAATGTAACTAAATATGCAGGATGTAACAAAATGCTTTCCACTGCCACATGTATTCAATGTGCAATTCTATTAAATTCAAAACCCTGTTAATCTGTAGATGTTACCATTAGCAAACGGTCGACTACCCCAAAACATTTGATTAAATATTTGAAAGATATATCATGAGCAGACCACAATTTCCTTTAGCAAGCCAATGATGTCCTATATACTGTGTTAAACTAAATATCATGGTTTTTTTAAGCTAATGCTATTAATGTACATTTTATGTATTGAATTCCTTTCATAAACATAGGTTTTTACCTTAATGCTTTCATTTTTAATGCATACAGTTCCTCTTTTAGGAAAATAAACTAAATATGTAGAACCAAAATGTTATAAATGCTTTCATAATATACAATATTGTAAATTTATAAAGGTTTTTTTCCCCGACATACTTTTCCAAAGCAAAAATTTTTCCACTATTCCATTAAAGGGATAGTTCACCAAAAAATGAAAATTAGCCCATGATTTACTCACCCTCAAGCCATCCTAGGTGTATATGACATTCTGCTTTCAGACGAATACAGTCAGAGATATATTAAATAATATCCTGATTAATCCAAGCATTATAATGCCATGGCAGCCCAATATTTGAAGCCCAAAAAGTGCATCCATCCATTATAAAAGTACTCCACATGGCTCTGGGGGTTAATAAAGGCCTTCTGAAGCAAAGCGATGTGTTTTTGTAAGAAAAATATCCATATTTTAAACTTGATAAAGTCGTCTGAAAGAAGAAAGTCACATACACCTAGGATGGCTTGAGGGTGAGTAAATCATGAGGCAATTTTCATTTTTGGGTGAACTATCCCTTTAAATCCTGATAAATTATTCCTTTCTGATCTATTTAACTACTATGCATAAATCCCAGAGTCAACAGTGGCAGATGAAGGCAAATCTGACCATCAGAAAATAAATATTCCCACAGCCAGGCTCTGTTGTTTCTTCCTCCATGCACTTTCCGGAGCTCTGAATTACATCATTATTATAGAATGGAAAGCCGTTCATTCATGTGTATAATAATGAGGATTTTCACATACATAGAAAAATCAAACGAACACACATCTCCCGCCTCCCCTACAAAGTCATTGCAAATTCCAACATAAAGAGAAAAATCTTTATTCTCTATATCTCTGACTTTATACAGTGCTTAATCTGGATTGCGTTTTGTGTATTTGTGTGCATTTGTATTCTCGTGACTTGGATTGAGTCTGAATATTATCAGGGATGACTTTTAATGTTATATTCCATCTGCCATAATGTAAGAGAACATATGCTTGAACAGTTCAGAGAGGGAATGCGAGAAAGAAATGTGGAACACTGACAGCACAGTTAGTTAATTGTTCATCATTACTGCAGTTACTGCAGGACAAACATGGATCCTGGCAGAACCTGTATGGAAATGTTGTTTACACTTGTGTGTGACACACACACAAATACACAATGAGGAATTGTTTCCGAGTCTCCTGCTAATGAGCACATCAAGTTCTGAGATTATATAACAGATTCACATACTGCCCGTAATATACAGCAATGATATTCCATTATTTATTTAACAAACATCCCAGTGAATGTTCACGCATGTTTGTGTAATTCTGCCAATCCCAAAAAAAGAGAATTAAACAGCTGCTTTCCACACTACAATGACAATACTTCTGGCAGCACTCCAACACCCTGAATCCTTCAGCGTTTTCTCCGTCGTCTGTAATTCTCTTCAAAGGCTTTTCACAAACTACTTAAGCAAATGCATTCAACCTCAACCAGGAAATCTGTTGGATCCTGACAGACAGGCAGACATCACATTTTTCTGAAAATAAATTATTCACACAAACAGCACTCCTTTAGAGTCACACATTCAGTAAGTTCAAACCCTGGTCAATATGTGATGAAACTAACATACTCATTTGATGAGGTCTTAGCAGAAACACCCAGGTGGGAGGTATTCTTCACTTTACGCCCGGTCCAGACTGTGGCTCTGAGAGCTTACAGCACTCCGAGGTGCTGTGGATGGAAATGAGCGGTTGCTTTGTGCCTGGAGTGATTACAACTGACTCAAGAAACAAATCTAAGAGCTTTTTTCATCCTCAAGGGACACATCTAATATATAGTCTGCTAATATATAATATAATATATGATGCTAATATATAATCCCTGTATCATCAATGAGACTGGGTGTTTTGGATGACTCAGAGGCTGAGTCAGAATTGCACTGGTCTGAGATGGCATAGGCAGAATTTGTTGTTTTGGGTGGGCCTCAAAAACAAAAGAATTATATTGTAATATTTGACTCCTTCATTTTTCTTAGGTGTGACACATTGTAGTGTGGCCCGCAACTGACCTCATGTATGATTGCTGAAAAAGCGCTGAATAAGTTGCTAGAATTGTCACAATAGGCAATACATTTCCTATTCAGGGTCAGTAAAGTATTTTATTTTGTGTGTGTGTGTGTGTGTGTGTGTGTGTGTATATATATGTGTATATATGTATATATATATATTTAATTGGGCAGGGGATGGGCGGTCTTTTTATTTTAAAAAAATTAAGTAATTAGAGGATTAAAAGGGATTTAAGGGAATAAAGAATTAAGAATGGTAAAAGAAGTTCCTGGTCTAATTATAGCCTATATACACTATATTGCCAAAAGTACTGGGACACCCCTCCAAATCATTGAATTCAGGTGTTCCAATCACCTATATGGCCACAGGTGTATAAAATCAAGCACCATGCAGACAAACATCTACAAACATTTGTGAAAGAATGAGTCACTCTCTGGAGTTCAGTGAATTCAAGCGTGGTACCGAGATAGGCTGCCACATGTGCAATAAGTCCATTAGTGAAATTTCCTCACTAAATATTCCACGGTCAACTGTTAGTGGTATTATAACAAATTGGAAGCAATCGGGAACAACAGCAACTCAGCTACGACGTGGTAGGCCACGTAAAATCACAGAGTGTTGGGGAGTAACTAGTTACATGTAACACAGTTACGTAATTTAATTACAAACCCGATTCCAAAAAAAAGTTGGGACACTGTACAAATTGTGAATAAAAATAGAATGCAATGATGTGGAAGTTTCAAATTTCAATATTTTATTCAAAATACAACATAGATGACATATCAAATGTTTAAACTGAGAAAATTTATCAGTTTAAGGGGAAATAAGTTGATTTTAAATTTCATGGCATCAACACATCTCAAAAAAGTTGGGACAAGGCCATGTTTCCCACTGTGTGGCATCCCCTCTTCTTTTTATAACAGTCTGCAAACGTCTGGGGACTGAGGAGACAAGTTGCTCAAGTTTAGGAATAGGAATGTTGTCCCATTCTTGTCTAATACAGGCTTCTAGTTGCTCAACTGTCTTAGGTCTTCTTTGTCGCATCTTCCTCTTTATGATGCACCAAATGTTTTCTATGGGTGAAAGATCTGGACTGCAGGCTGGCCATTTCAGTACCCGGATCCTTCTTCTACGCAGCCATGATGTTGTAATTGATGCAGTGTGTGGTCTGGCATTGTCATGTTGGAAAATGCAAGGTCTTCCCTGAAAGAGACGACATCTGGATGGGAACATATGTTGTTCTAGAACTTGGATATACCTTTCAGCATTGATGGTGCCTTTCCAGATGTGTAAGCTGCCCATGCCACACGCACTCATGAACCCCATCCCATCAGAGATGCAGGCTTCTGAACTGAGCGCTGAGAACAACTTGGGTTGTCCTTGTCCTCTTTAGTCCGGATGACATGGCGTCCCAGTTTTCCAAAAAGAACTTCAAATTTTGATTTGTCTGACCACAGAACAGTTTTCCACTTTGCCACAGTCCATTTTAAATGAGCCTTGGCCGCTGAAAGCTTTAGGCTACAACCTGTCTGAGAGTTGCCACCATGGCAAGTGAAAAAAACATGCATTCCAGTGCTGGAAATTACTATAAAGTAATCAGATGTAATCAGTTACATTACTTTATAGTTGCACTACTTATTACATTTTAAATAGGGTAACTTGTAACCTATTACATCTCAAAAGTAACCTGCCCAACACTGTAACACATTTATAATGTTAAATGTTTTCATTTGAAATAAATGCTGTTCTTTTGAACTTTCTATTCATTAGAGAATCCTGCAAAAACATTTTTGGGAAAAACATATTAAGCAGTACAACTGTTTTCAAGTTTGATGATAATAATAATAAATGTTTCTTGAGCCCCATATCAGCATATTAAAATGATTTCTGAAGGATCATGTGACACTGGAGTAATGGCTGCTGAAAAATCAAAATTCGTTTAAAGTATATAAAAAAAAAAAAGGTTATTTAAAATTGTAATAATAATTCATAATATTACTGTTTTTGATCGAATACATGCTGAGCATAAGACACTTCTTTCAAAAACATTTAGAACATTACAATAATTCATGTTCATTAGGCTTTATATAGTGCATGTGACATTTTACATGCAAATGGAAAATTAACGTATTTAATTATTGCAAAGACAATCACATCTCTTTAGCTGTTTGACCTTTGAGAATATTTTAAATTGTAATTTTAAATATGATTAATAGGCATACCAGTACAATTCATTATGTGTTAATAAGGATGGAAATTGCTCTGGCTAACTCTTTACCCATTATGATGATTAGATAGATAGATAGATAGATAGATAGATAGATAGATAGATAGATAGATAGATAGATAGATAGATAGATAGATAGATAGATAGATAGATAGATAGATAGATAGATAGATAGATAGATAGATAGATAGATAGATAGATAGATAGATAGATAGTGATGAGTATATAACTATGCTGTGTGCGATACAAGGAGGAATGTGATGCTTGTGTGAGTTGTGTCACTGGTCTAGTCAGTGCTGTCAGATCAGTTGTACCAACAGCTTCATATCTCTGTGCTTTGGTCTCTCCGCTCTGATTTGACCATGAAGAGCCGGTAACACGACACTGAGAGAGGAGCATACTGAGCTGCCAGTCAGTCTGAAGAAGGCATGACAAGCTGTGGAGCCCTGGACAGATTCAGGTGAGTTCAAGAGCAAAAGTGCTACTCCCATGATCATATGCTACAATTGTACATATTTTTGTTTGTCTTGGTTCATTTTGTATTCTGCATTATGAACACCTAAATCTTTAAGTGCCTTAATGCTTGGAAATATATGTTCAAATGTAGCCTACAGTAAATTTAAAAAAGCAGAATAGGCTGTATTTGGTCTGATCTCTTAATTTAAAATAATATTGCATTGGTGGGGAAGTATTAAAAAGTGCCTGTCGTTGAATTTTTTTTTTTTTTTTTTTTTTATGTTTGTCCAGCTTATTCAAAACGGAAAATGTTTTTTTATGAGCTCACTGATGTATGAGGTTCAAACACAGGTCATAAATCAAAGATAAACAATGATATATTAGATATAAATATACCTATGGAGTGTGAAATGTCATAATACTAAATGTCATATATGAACAGACATGCACTCTACTTCTATTCTGGCTTTCTTGAGGCCATCAATTCATTTTCAACCACTGTTTAAAGTCCTGATGTGCTTGTTTGTTATTTACTCAGGCACTTATATTGCTGTATTGTTGTTGTAGTACTATAGTTTTATTTATAAATTATTACAAATATATTGTTATTATGAACACCTAAATATTTAAAGGGTTAGTTCGCCCCAAAATAAAAATTCTATCATTACTCGCCCTCATGTCGTTCCAAACCCGTAAGACATTCGTTCATCTTCAGAACACAAATGAAGATATTTTTGATGAAACCCGAGAGCTTTCTGACCCCTCAATAGACAGCAATTACCACTTTCAAGGTCCAGAAATTAAAGACATAGTTAAAACAGTCCATGTGAGTCCAGTGGTTCAACCTTAATGTTATGAAATGACGAGAATAGTTTTTGTGTGCAAAAAAATAAGGACTTTATTCAACAATTTCTTCTCATCTGTGTCAGTCTCCTAAGCCGTTTACATTGGCGAGCTCCTGCGTCTGCATCACACGCATGCGTCGTGGTGCTCACGTGAACAGCATCGGCCAATGGTAAGCCAGCGTTCTGGCCCGCTGCACACTACGTCAACAGTGTAGGAGACTGACACAGATGTGAAGAAATTGTTGAAAAGTCATAATTTTTTGTTTTTTCTCGTCGATTCATAACAGTAAGGTTGAACCATTATAGTCACATGGACTATTTTAATTTAGTCTTTCCTACCTTTCTGGGCCTTGAAAGTGGTAATTCAATTGCTGTATATGGAGGGGACAGAAACCTCTCGGATTTCATCAAAAATATCTTCATTTGTGTTCTGAAGATGAACAAAGGTCTTACAGTTTTGGAACGACATGAGGGCGAGTAATGACAGAATTTTCATTTTTAAGTGAAGTAACCCTTTAAGTGCCTTAATTGTTTAAAAAATATGTTCAAATGTACAGTAAATGAAAATGGGCAGAATAGGCTGTACTTGGTCTGATCTCTATATTTAAAATAATATTGCATTGGTGGGGAAGTATTATAAAGAGCCTGCATTTTGGCAGAGGGCTGTGTCAAACGGGATGCCCCGTTTGTAACTAGTGATTGAAATTTCATTGCATTATTAATATATTTAATTGAAACAGACATTTTTTAACATACCTCACATAATGAGAGGGTCTTTAATTTACTATCTTCATTTAAAATAAAACGCTTATATATATTCTATTCTTCTTTCGGACAATGATGATTCTGTAATTCGCACCCTGGTTGGACTTAGGCTAATAGTTTTGATAGGTGCACCGGGGAATGTGTGTGTGTGTGTGTGTGTGTGTGTGTGTGTGTGTGTGTGTGAATCAGAGGGAGGAGATGCTGAACAACACTCGCACACATTTTGATCATTAAAAGAAGGTGCGTAACATATCATCACGATCCAGTGGTTCAAAAGATGTCTTGTTTGAGGTAGACTTCTCCACTAAGAGGATGCTTGTTAAGGGATGAGAAAGGCGTTTTCGCAGGTCTCTGTTCCGAACAGAAGTGGCTTTCTTCGGTAAGTTTGTCGATTTTGACTCAATAGTAAGAAGTTTTGGTTTGTAACGTGCTGTTTCTTTGAGCATACGGGGTTAAATATTCATATGACGTTCAGTTGAGTTCACCTGCCAGGCAAGGCAACATCACTGATCCCCGAAATGATCGTTTAAAATCATCCAATCGCCATCTTATTTCAAAGAGAGCCGTTTAATGTAAACTCAGCCATAGAATCGTTTATCATAGTTTCCGCCTATATGCCATATTAGCCTATTTGCAGCAGTGCATTTATACTATATTTTAAACCAGTCTAAGCTGGTTTGCTGCTCTTAGTTCTTTCTCAGAGGGTTTGGGTACATTTTGTTGGTCAGGCTAGTTTATGCATAATTTTCCAGTAGGGATATAAAAGCATAATCAATTAATATGGGATATTCTTCAAAAAACTAAGAAGCTTCTGAATCTTCTGCAGTAGGCCTATGGTTACATTGATGTTGATGACTGGAAACATAATACAAAGTTATCAAAGTTTACAGTAATATTTATATCTTGTTAGAAACTATAGTTACCATGGTAATGTTTAGTATGTATTTTGTATATTCCACAGCACTTTTCATCACAATTTATTTAGGCCTAGTTTTTTCTTTCCTCGTTTTCAATGTCCTCGTAATTAGTGTTGCTAAAGATGTGTACATTCTTTATGCATTTTGCTGATGTATACAGTTTCTGTTTGGTTAATAATAGATCCAGTTTGTTATTGGAATTTTTTCGAGCCTGTGCTCTATGGAATCTTTGAAAGGAAACTGAGGCTACTCTAATTGGATGAATTTCCACTTGGAAGGAGCAAGCAGATTAACTGCATGAAGAGACACTTTAAAACCATGCATAAATAAAGACACTATAACAGTCTTTTATACTATAGGATGGTTGAAAATCGTTTTATTGTATATTCTCACTCATTGTTTTATTGTAAATAAATGCAATAATTTTCTATCCTTCACAGTATAACAATTACAATAGGGTCCAAATGTTCACAAATCTTAAAAAAATAAGTTTTAAGATTTTTAAAACAAACATTATGACATAAAATATAGAAAAAGTATGTAAGATACTGCACTGTTCTTAGGTCAAATAAGTACATTTGTTCCCAAGAACAAAGATGCACTTTGGATCATCTCTAATCATGCTTGATCGCTTGATCACATGATCATCAGGTTTGTAAACTTGTGGAGTTTGTGGCTCAAAATGCTTTCATTAAAGCGGTCATGACATGAGAAATCAAATTTGCCATGATCTTTTAACTTGAGGTCTTCGTACCATTACAACATTCAAGTTTCATAACTTAAAGGAATAGTTCACCCAAAAATTTAAATTACCCCATGAGTTACTCACCCTCAAGCCATCTTAGGTGTATATGACTTTCTTCTTTCAGACGAATCCTGGCTCTTCCAAGCTTTATATTGGCAGTGAATGATATTTTGAAGCCCCAAAAAAGTGCATCCATCCATCCATCCATAGGGCTCGGCATCAAACTTCAGCTCCTCTTCTCTTATATCGAAATCAGTAAAAAAAAAAATGTTTTGGTTTTGCTCTATCCTCTGCACTTCTGCATTCGTCAATGCATCACGTAAGGGTTTACTCTTTCACCGTAAATCGAATCATACGGCTATCTGTTGGAAGCTAGTTATTTTAGTTTATAAAGTTTGAAATATGGATATTTTTCTTACACAAACGCATTGCTTCGCTTCAGAAGGCCTTTTTATCAACCCCCTGGTGTCGTGTGGATTACTTTTATGATGGATGGATGCACTTTTTTTATTAAAAATATCATCCTCTATTCACTGCCATTATAAAGCTTGGAAGAGCCAAGGCATTATTTTTAATGTGTCTCTGATTGTGTTCGTCTGAAAAAAGAAATTCATATACACCTAGGATGGCTTGAGGATGATTAAATCATGGGGTAATTTTCATTTTTGGGTGAACTATCCCTTTAAAATGTCCTCTTCATTGTAAAGAAAGCATTTAATTAATGAAATTCCAAAAAATGTCTCGTTTTGATATTGCGGGATATGTGATCGCTCGTTTTTGCCTTTGTACAAACTTCAAAAGGATCCCAGCATCGGAAACAAGTGGATGGTTTATTTTAATGCCGTCTTGGATCTCATCAGAGGATTATGTGTTTGTTCGGAGCATTTTGTTTTGTCAGTGAGGCACAGTGTAATGAAGGGTTTGCAAAGAAACTTTTATTGAAAGATGAAGCAGCAAACTGTATCGGATCTAACAGCAGCTACATCACAAACCGTAAGTAAATAATTTCATAATGCTTTGTCAGTAAAATAAGTTTTTTTACACACATTATATATATATAAATTAATCGCATCTAAAATAAGTTTGTGTTCACATAATATATGTGTGTACTGTGTATAATTATGTATATATAAATGCACACATGCATGTATATATTTAAGAATTTAAAAACATAATATAAATTATATAAATGTATACACTCACCTAAAGGATTATTAGGAACACCTGTTCAATTTCTCATTAATGCAATTATCTAATTGCAATTATCTCCACTACAAATCGAAAAAAGAGGCTACAATTTGCATGAGCTCACCAAAATTGGACAGCTGAAGACTGGAAAAATGTTGCCTGGTCTGATGAGCCTCGATTTCTGTTGAGACATTCAGATGGTAGAGTCAGAATTTGGCGTAAACAGAATGGGAATATGGATCCATCATTCCTTGTTACCACTGTGCAGGCTGGTGGTGGTGGTGTAATGGTGTGGGGGATGTTTTCTTGGCACACTTTAGGCCCCTTAGTGCCAATTGGGCATCGTTTAAATGCCACGGCCTACCTGAGCATTGTTTCTGACCATGTCCATCCCTTTATGACCACCATGTACCCATTCTCTGATGGCTACTTCCAGCAGGTTAATGCACCATGTCACAAAGCTCGAATAATTTCAAATTGGTTTCTTGAACATGACAATGAGTTCACTGTACTAAAATGGCCCCCACAGTCACCAGATCTCAACCCAATACAGCATCTTTGGGATGTGGTGGAACGGGAGCTTCGTGTCCTGGATGTGCATCCCACAAATCTCCATCAACTGCAAGATGCTATCCTATCAATATGGGCCAACATTTCTAAAGAATGCTTTCAGCACCTTGTTGAATCAATGCCATGTAGAATTAAGGCAGTTCTGAAGGTGAAAGGGGGTCAAACACAGTATTAGTATGGTGTTCCTAATAATCCTTTAGGTGAGTGTGTGTATATATATTTATATATTATATATATTATATATTACACAATTATACACACATTATACACATACATATGTAAACACATTTTTATTTTGGACACTATTAATCGATTTGACAGCACTAATATATATATAATATATACTTCTCTGAGCAAAAAACTTAACATCAAGGAACATATTAATGTAATTAAAAAATCCATGTCATGTCCCCTTTAAAGCAATAAACTAAATCCTAATTCTGAAATTCAGTATTTCATTCAAATTGTTATGCAGATAATATAATTTGTTATAAAAATGCATTCAAAATGCAAAACAGAAGCATTTTCCCTTGTGGTCTTGAATGGGTATGAATCACTGTATGGGGAAATACAGCTCAACAAAAATGTTTCTCATTTTATTCCTTTAAGGAGGTGTGTGTCGTCTTGCTCATGCAATAACCGTATCATGGCTGCCTTCAAGGGTGTGTGGACTCAGGAATTCTGGCGAGCAGTTTCGGGGGAGTTCTTAGCCATGATAATATTCGTGCTGCTTAGTCTGGGATCCACCATCAACTGGGCAGTAAAACAGGAGAACCCTCCACCTGCTGACCTCGTCCTCATCTCTCTCTGCTTTGGCTTATCCATCGCTACCCTCGTCCAGTGTTTCGGGCACATCAGCGGTGCCCACATCAACCCGGCCGTTACAGTGGCAATGGTTGCCACACGGAAGCTGAGCCTGGCAAAGGGTGTTTTTTATTTGTTGGCACAATGCCTGGGGGCAATGGTTGGGGCAGCCATCTTGTACGGAGTGACACCAACATCAGTGAGAGGAGGATTGGGAGTGACTTCTGTGAGTATTTTTAATTAGAGGGATAGTTCACCCAAAAATTACTCGTTGTTTTTTTATAGGGTTTTGTGTTTTGTTTTGGACCCCATTGACTTTCATTATATGAGCAAAAAGCACTTAAGTCATTCTTCAAAATATCTTCCAAAAATCTGTTCCACAGAAGAAAAAGTCATACAGGACAACATGAGGTTAAGTAAATGATGACAGGATTTTTGGTCTTGGGTGATCACTTTTAAGACATTTGATTAGACGTTTGATTAAATTCATCAGTACTCAATAACCTGAATTAAGCATGTCTCATTAGTGGTAGGGGCCTCCAGGAGAATGATTGAAAAACACTGGTGTCGATAAAGTTCACTCTATACAAGTAACTCACTATCACCCCCTGCAGGTCAACACTGAAATCTCCACTGGTCATGCCATTGTGATAGAGCTCATAATCACTTTTGAGCTTGTCTTCACCGTCTTTGCCACCTGTGACCCCAAGCGCAGTGATCTTAAAGGTTCGGCAGCGCTGGCTATTGGGCTGTCGGTGTGCATCGGCCATCTGTTTGCTGTGAGTATTTTTTCTTGATTTGCACCACTAGAAAAACATTAAATTAGTTAAAATTGCATTGCTATACATTTCAAGCGCTTTCCAAAGCATGTTTCTTGTGAGCGCTTTAACTATAGCTAAAATTTTCAATCCTGCACTGCCAAGCACATTTTTAAGCAGTGCTTGAAGATCTTTATCCTATAAAGATTAGTCTCTTGAGGTATATCTGCTTAGTTCTCCTTTGGAGAATTTGTAGCCTAGCTACAATCCCAAGCGATAGTGATATTTCCATGCCAATAATCCCAGCAGAATCTGCAGATGAGGTGTTTATATGAAAGCTCATTTGTGTTGCTAAGAAAGTTGGCATGAGAGTGGGATGCCCTCTACATGCCCTCATGTATTTAGGCCTGGCACTGAGACAAAAACTACTTAAGACCCTTTAGAGCAGATTTATGATTTAAAGAGCTAAACCACTGTCACTCAGCTCACTCATTCCTCACATATTTTCCTTTGTTTCATCTTCTCTCACTTTGTTTCTTTGCATTTCTTCTGCTATGCCTTTTAGAGTCTCTTCTCTTCTCAAAATTCCAATAAGTCTTTATTAATTGATCATTTGTCCCATAATCATAATTTGTTAGCTTTTTACTGCAACAAGTGTTTTTAAAAAAAATGTTGGATTGTTTCAACCTATGTTCGGGTCAAATAAGGACAAACCCAACCGTTGGAATACAAATGTAAACCAGTGGTTGGGTTTGTCCATGTTTGACCCAAACATGGGTTAAAACAACCCAGCATTTAAAATTACAATTAAAGTGTATAGTTTAAGTACATGTTTAGAGTTTTGCAAAAATGGCACAATGAGCCTATGTTGCAAAATTCATGCAATTCATAACAGGTGTAAAACGTTTTGTCTGTTTCAGATCCCGTACACTGGAGCCAGTATGAATCCAGCCCGCTCTTTTGGTCCTGCTGTCGTCATGGGAAAATGGCAGGACCATTGGGTAAGATTTACACAATATCTTGTGGATAAATAATACCTAGGGCCCTATTTTAACATTCTGAGGGCATGGTCTGAAGCGCACTTAGGACACAGTCATACAGAACAACAGAATCCACTTTTGATAGTTTAATGATGGAAAAAACGGTCGGCATGCCAGGCGCATGGTCCAAAAGAGTTGTACATATTCTCTTAATGAGTCATGGGTGTGTTTTGGGCGTAACGTGCAATAAACCAATCAAAGTCTCATCTTCCAATCCCTTTAAAAGCCAGTTGCGCTTGCACCATGGCGGTTTCGCTATTTACATGGTGGAATTTGCGAGCAGAAAGACTGAATGCTTCTCCAGAGAGGAATCCTTTTATTTTTAATATTTAAAAATTTTTGTTTGTGTGCTGCTGAGTGTCCCTGTGTGTGTAATAAGCAAAATGTACGTGCGTTGTGCACCCGCCTATAGGCGCATAACGCAGGTAGACTGGTCTGAAGTGTGCTTGCTGGTCTGAAAACGAGGTGTGTTCAGGCGCATTGTTGACACATTGCTATTTTGAATCAACTGAAAACGACTGCGCCATTGACCAAGAAAATCCTGATCTAAAGTCAATAGTGCAGTCGCTTTCAGTTGCCTCAAAATAGCAATGCGCCAACAATGCGCCTGAACACACCTCGTACAGATTGGGCGCAAGTGCATTTGCTGTTTAAACAATGTGGTGCTGGACGTGAAAATGATAACTGAGTCGGGCTGAAGCTAGCATACCGGCTGTATGATAGGGCCCGAAGACTCATTAGGGCTTTTCACACTGCACTTAAACCCCAGGTTATCATCTTTCTAAACACCACTTTTAACCCCAGGTAAAGGAATGTTTCACACTTGTAATTTAGAAGTGGGGTTAGCACCGCTTGTTACCCGGGGTTATGAAACCCTGCTCCGGAGTAGGGTTAACACCGCTTTTGCAGTGTTAACCCCGCATTGCGGTGCCAAACTTGTACAGGGTGAAACGATGCCATGTTAGAATGTTAAAGCTAGATGCTAAGCAACAGACAACCAATCGCGTACTCATATTTGATAGTACAGTCGGCAATACGAGGTTGTGTGCTGCGTTCACCCAGTCAGTGACACTGACCACGCAAAGAAGAACGTTAACCCAGGGTTTAGGAATGTACAATGTGAAACGTCATCTTATGAATACCCAGGATTAATTGTTGAACAGTGTGAAATGTGAAGCGAGATAACCCAGGATTCAGTTTAGAATGACCCAGGGTTAACTATTTAAAGTGTGAAAAGCCCTATGAGGTTCTTTCTAAACCCTACATTAATATTTGTGTGCATAAAGATTGAAAGGCCTTTGGAACTGTGATTTATAATAGTGACGCTGATGAGAATTTGATTCAACGCCAAAACTTTTTTAGGAAAAGAATTTTGGCTTTGTTTCACTCATACAAAGGAGCCTGAACTATATCTGGTGCAAGAAGACATTTATCTCTGACCTACCACAGACCTTTGGCATGAAGCTTAAAATGCTGGATTAGTGCATCTTGAATATTTCAGTGCATTATAATATGTATTGAACTGTTGTATAAAAGCACCATACTCACATCAACACTTGTTGATGTGTTCCCTACATGCACATATGAGTGTTATGTATCTTCATGAGCGGCGCGTCTGAGTGACTGCTGCTGTCATCACGGTTGATACAGGGTCTCCCCACTGGTGCTGTAATATTAGAAAGGTCAAAACATTTTTTTCGTGGAGTGTTTACCACACTTGCAGCATACTACACACAGTGCCCTTTTCAAGGTGTTGGTGTAAGTTTCATCAGTGAAAGATTTTTAGAGATTATGAATGAAAGAAACACATCAGGCATGAAGCCACATGAAGGCCAAACTGGTACTGTTACACTAATGAGAGCTGCTGGTGATCATTATACTGTATATATAATTATTTGGATATAATGAGATAAACAAAATGAACTGCATTTTTGTGCAGTGCCGTCCGGGATTGCGTAGGGTAAACGTATCTGGCCTGTGCTATGCAGTCAGTCGCACCCACTTCTATTTCTGTCGTCAGAGCAGTTAGTAATCCAGTTTTGGCACACTTTTGGAGTCAATATCCTTGTCACATTGATAAAATGCATATATCAGACATGGATATAAGAGCACGACTGATTATTTACTTGGCTGAAAGGAAAGGAAAGGAAAGGAAAGGAAAGGAAAGGAAAGGAAAAAGAAAGGAAAGGAAAGGAAAGGAAAGGAAAGGAAAGGAAAGGAAAGGAAAGAAAAGAAAGCACACTTCATAAAAACATAATTTTCACAATATATTCAATCATATTCACAAAAAATATCTGAGACCATCAGTGAATATGCTATTTCACATTTTAAATTGAATAGATTTTTCTTTTCATTGAAAAGCATAATATTAGCATAACAATTTGTGTTAAAAGTGTAATATTCATTCAATTAATTGAGAATATTTATTTTAAATGAATTAAAATTAATATTATAATATTGTACGTTAATGCAGATATATAATATTATTACATATTTCTTATTATTTTTTACATAATAACATTGTTTTCATTATTTAATTAATTTAATACATTTAATTAAAACACATTTATTTAAAATACATTTTTATTGCATATATTATCTTAAATATTTCTTATTAATTTTACATCACAACATTTCTTAATTTTTTCAAAATCCTAAAACTCACAATTTGAGTGAGAAGTTAAATGAATTAATTAAATGTAATTAAAACAAATGTTTTAAAAGAAATCTTAAATATTATATGTTAGTACAGTCTTAAATATTTGTATTTTATAATTTTATAATATCTTATTAATTTTACAGCATAACATGTCTATTTTTTTCTAAATCATAAAACACAATTAGAATTAAAAGTTTAATTATTTAATTAAATTGAATTAAAATAAATCTTAAATATTATATATTGGTGCAGAATCTTAAATATGTTGTATACATTTTATATCATAATTTATTTAATTTTTATGTGGCTATATATATATATATATATATATATAGTCATAAGTCTGAGGCTTTTGGACCCCACAGTATATATTTGAATAAGATTTATTATTCCTCTCTCTCTCTCTCTCTAGGTATACTGGGTGGGCCCTTTAATAGGGGGCATCCTGGCTGCCGCTGTGTACGAATATCTATTCTGTCCCGACCCTGACCTGAAGCGGCGCTATGCCGACATCCTCTCCAAGAGCCCCTTCCAAATCGACCCGTATCAGGTAGTGGACACAGAAACGTACCCCAGCAATCACGCTCAGCTCATGGCCAAGCAGGCAGCGATCAGAGTGCTGGACCTGGAGAGGGCAGAGAAGAAGGAGAGGGAGTCGGCTGGAGAAGTGCTGTCGTCTGTATGACTAGTGAGAGGCACTGAGGAGGAACTGCAAAACATTTACAGCATTAATGAGCTCAAAGAGACGGATCTGATCTAGAGTCGCTGTGTGCGTCTGTGTAGAAATCTTCTACAGAATGACTCCGAACACTTGACTTTAATCATTAAGAATGAGCTAAGAACCACCTAATGGTCTGACTCGCTTAAAACGCTCTACCCTGAATGCCAGTCACAGCCCATAGACCTCATATCCAATAGAATCCACTTTGAAGATTTTAGCCAGTCACTGAACATCCTTTAGCAGTTGCACCTCATCAACTACTGAATCAATAACTGAATGGGATCCTCACATCTAAGCAAATGTAACGGTTTTGTTTGGTCTACAGGTTATTACCTGGCAATCAGGAGTTGAGCTTAGATCATCACCATAGTAATGCAGATCATTTTCCTTCTCAGTGCACTCTGTGTGAATTAACCCCTTCTGCCCTTCACTTCTGTCCTCGCCTTCTTCCTTTTAAATGTAATGTTGTATAGAGTATTTGGTCCCACTTTATATTAGGTGGCCTTAACTACTAACATCAAAAAATAAGTACAGTGTACTTATTGTGTTCATATTGCAAACCACTTTTGCCTATATTGAGGTGGGATACGGGTAAAGTTAGGGACAGGTGTGGTGGTATGGGTCAGTTTAAGGGTAGGGTTAGGGACAGGTGTGGTGGTATGGGTCAGTTTAAGGGTAAAGTTAGGGACAGGTGTGGTGGTGTGGGTCAGTTTAAGGGTAAAGTTAGGGAGAGGTGTGGTGGTATGGGTAGGGTTAGGGACAGGTGTGGTGGTGTGGGTCAGTTTAAGGGTAGGGTTAGGGACAGGTGTGGTGGTGTGGGTCAAGGGTAAGGGTAAAGTTAGGGACAGGTGTGGTGGTGTGGGTCAGTTTAAGGGTAAAGTTAGTTGGTGTGGTGGTGTGGTAGGGTTAGGTGGTGGTGTGGGGTGTGGTGGTGTGGTGTGTGTTTTAAGGGTAAAGTTAGGGACAGGTGTGGTGGTGTGGGTAAAGGGACAGTTGTGGTGAGGGCAAAGTTAGGGACAGGTGTGGTGGTGTGGGTAAGTTTAAGGGGTAAAGTTAGGGACAGGTGGGTGGTAGGGTAGGGTTAGGGACAGGTGTGTGGTATGGGTCAGTTTGTTTAGGTGTGGTGGTGTGGTCAGTTAGGGACAGTTGTGGTGATATGTAAGTTTAAGGGTAAAGTTAGGGACAGGTGTGGTGGTGTGGGTAAGTTTAAGGGGTAAAGTTAGGGTAAAGACAGGTGTGGTGGTATGGGTCAGTTTAAGGGTGTTGTGGTGGGTGTGGGACAGGTGTGGTGGGTCAGTTTAAGGGTAGGGTTAGGGACAGGTGTGGTGGTGTGGGTCAGTTTAAGGGTAGGGTTAGGGACAGGTGTGGTGGTGTGGGTCAGTTTAAGGGTAGGGTTAGGGACAGGTGTGGTGGTATGGGTAAAGTTAGGGACAGGTGTGGTGGTGTGGGTCAGTTTAAGGGTAGGGTTAGGGACAGGTGTGGTGGTGTGGGTAAGTTTAAGGGTATTACAGATGTAATTACATGCTGGTCATGTTTAAAATGCAAGTACAATGTAAAATCATGTATGTACACAATAAGTGCATTTAAAATGTTAGTACATAGTAGTTAAGGCCACTTAATATAAAGTGGGTCAGAGTATTTTTATATTTATTTTTTTCCTTAAGGTTGTGGATGTCATGTCTTTGAATGTTGCTGTCAGAAATCTGTATAATTGCATGATTTTTATTTTATTTTTGAACCTAATATGCATGATTTTTCCCGACACACGAACCCAAAAATTTTGTGTCCTTCCAACTCGTGCTCATACTCTTGAGAACACACGTAGTCAATGACAAATGGTTTACCAGTGTAGGTCTAATGTTATAGATGGATTTCAAAAGTATTTATTTTGTTTGATACATCACAGTAAGGCATAATCAGTTCTCAGTTCTTTCATGTTCATATCCAACTTGTAATTACGTTATTTTAGAATGTTTAATTATCTAACCATGTGTTGGATCCATAAAATGATTTATGTAATCAAGTGATGTAAAGTAATTGTTGAATAATGATTTGAAAACCGGAGTATAATTATTTTATTTTATTTATTTTAAATGAAAAATAACTTGAATTTCTTACGGAAGCCGGTTGGAGTTAAAAAAAAAAAAAAAAAAAAGGCTTCCAAAATTCCTGTTACAGGCATTTACGTCTCTTTACCAGCAGAGGGCAGCACATCCTTAAACTGCGTCGTTAACCTGCAACTCCAGTAATGCTGAGCTGATTTCTGTTGGCGATAAGTACCAGATTTTATTTATTTTTAATTAAATTTTTTTGGTATTGTTTAGCTCCTCTCTTAGGCTACTCCTCTCTCCTCTTTCATAAGCCATTCTCCTTCCGGACTTTTTCCACTTTTATAACACTCCCTTTCTTTCTTCTTTCACTTCCTGGAGTCAGAATGAGGTTGTGTGAATGGTCATGAAAAACCTGGAAAGGTTGCTTTAATAATTTTAATACTTTTTGATTTCATGGGCTAAAAATACTACATTCATAACATTTTAAAAGTTGTGTGAATTTCTCTTTAACATAATCAGGTTATGATTATGCTCTGCTGTATATATATATATATATATATACATATACATATACATATACTGTATATATATATATCCTTTTCCCAAACAACTGTGAGAATAATGAGAAAATCCTGTAAATTCATTGGTTAAAAGCTGCAGGACTCCTGTATGTGTGTATAAATCAGAATGGGAGGGAGTGAGGAAGAGGGTGCAATGTTTATATTTTTATTTATAATTAAGAAGGTGGTTAATCCCTAGGCTTTTGACTGTAACAGAGGCAGCCCTCCACTCTCCAATCCCTCCCTCAGCTATTTATGGAAATTTAAATCTTAATTGCTCCATTTAAATTAATTGGAGAAAGAAAAAACTCAGCAGTTAGTCTGTTAAAATATTTATTTTCCCACGTGACTACAAAGGAGATTCTTCATCACAACGCACATAGAAAGCTGCACAAACTACTGACTAAGAGCATCAAAGCCTCTGTGTCTGTGTGTGTGTGTGTGTGTGTGTGTGTGTGTGTGTGTGTGTGTGTGTGTGTGTGTGTGTGTGTGTGTGTGTGTGTGTGTGTGTGTGTGTGTGTGTGTGGGAGAGAGAGAGAATCCAACTTCACAGACTCAAGTCATTAGACATTATTGAAACCCCAAAACAAATGATGAAAATCACAAAAGCGCCATCAATCATTTAGATGCACACATAGGAAATGCCCAAAACATACATGTGTATATGCACACACTCAAAAGTTTTATGTGACAGTTGAAGCCAAGGCCAGAGGCTAAACACAATATACAATCTGACTATGAATATTCATGCAAGCTCACACTGTGGTTTTGTGTAATATTAAGCAGCCCAATGAATATTCCAGACAAATGAAAGTGATGGGCTGTGTGTGGATCTTCAAGAATGCCACTCTGATCTTTCTGATTGTAACACACACATATGGTTTGAGTGTTGAATCGTCTGATGACTTAAATAATGAGGCCTTCTTGTGCAAAGCTGACCTGAAACTGTATGAGTGACTAAAAGCACAAAACGAAATGAAATCAGGTAACATTATCACTGCCTACTTCAAAACCTGATTGTGTTATTTCATTATTTATATTTCGTTTTCTCTGTACACTGCAAATCCGAATAAGTTGGCAAAAAAAAGAAATTGCAGATTTTTATTTTGTAATTATACATTTTAATTACTCTGAACTTCAAATATTTGAGTAAGCTAATTCCTATTTTAACTTAAAAGTATCATGTAATCTCAGCTTTTTAGTAGTGAAAACTTGACTAGCTTTAACTAGCTATAAATGCCACCTTGCTAATTGGTTACACAATGCTTTGGTAGCATTAGCATAGCATAGAAACTGAATGCTTGACAGCAATATAATACATTTAACATATACCTGTTCTCACACTAAGCTCATGCTCCACTCGTCACCGTGACGGTAATCCTACAAAAACAACAACTCTTCTAAACTAGCATAAAGAAACAAACACTACTAAATCTCCCACTTAATGTTAATATTGCACAAAAAAACAACATAATATAACACTTAATGTTGGCATTTACTGTCCTTTTTGAGTGTCATGGTATAAGCATGCTGGGAAATAGAAATCCCAGCCCAGTTTTGGTTAAATTTAAGTTAGTCTAAATTAAAAGAAACAAGTTCATAAAACTCAAAACAATGAAAAATTCTGATTCCTTAAAAGGTGTAAGTTTTGAGAAGAAAAAAAATCAAGAGGGGGATTACATTAAGAAAAGATAATATTCCTCCATTCAGATTCATTTGAATAAATCTTGCATACATGAGACAAAAAAATCTTTTTTCCAGTATTTTCTGGAATTTAGTGGAAACAGACAAAGCGGTCTGCAGGGTGCTAGAGCACACAGGGCCTGAGTTACACACTTTCAAAAATTAATTTATAACCAAAAAAAATCAAAAAGCGCCTCTTTTTTTTTACAGCTCAGACAACATATACTTACATGTTTATCACTTTTAACAGTGTTTTATGTAACTTCAAAGGGTTTCCTTTAAAATGACACCAAAATTGTGTATTTAGAGACCACTGTAGGTGGGTGTGGGTAGGCCAAATCCAGGTGGAAATCCCCAAAAATGGCCCCAGATCTTAAGTGAGTTGGCTCTACTCAAGCGAATTAATTATTTTGAGCTTTAGGGTTTACAGTGTATGCCACCTCA
>CM031962.1:9572587-9587587 GCA_018749465.1 Paracanthobrama guichenoti | reverse complement strand
TCTGTAGTTGGACTGTTGAAATAAAGGTTACTGCTTTCCTGAGAAAACTGCACAGACTGAATCGACGTGTGGAAGATGCAGTCGGCACAGCCTCATCTGTTAAATCTGGTAGGAGTCTTGTATAACTGTAGGGGATCATAAAGTACAAATGTAATTGGTCTCATAGAGAACACAAGCATTCCTGTATAGAACACCATCACCCACTAAAACGCACACAATGGATCGCATGCAGCGAGTGGAATTGCTGCCCACGGACAGGGCAGAGTTGCTGAGTTTTCTGACTCATTCTCGTAGAATATTCAACATGTTAATGTGAGCTTGGAATCACCTCAAACACAGGTTACTAATCCTAAGTCTGTCTTCAGCGCTTCTCCGACACATCCATACTTTGCATATGCACCCATGAATATGGATAAGATTAAGAGCAGGATGTCATGCAAGGCTTTCCATCTTTCTGTCTCTCTCTCTGTGCCACAAACATGTGAAATGAACTGTAGCCTAATGGTCAGACTTAAACGGGAAGCATCTAGCACCAGTTAACTAAAACTACTGAAACCATTGGAAAAGGTTATTTGAAATAAACTGAAAAATAAATATAAAAAAATACAAATAAAAATATTTTAAACTTATTTTAGTTCAGCTAGTTGCAGAAGCAACATTTCTCATATTAACTTGAAGTAAAATAACTACAAATGAATAAACTATATAGAAATATTTGAGAGTACAAAAACACACAACATAATTACTACACTGATAAAGAAAACAAACAAATTCGAACGATTAATAAAAATAATGGTATATAAATTATTTTATATATATATATAATATTATTTTATATATATATATATATATATATTATATACATGCATGTGTGTATTTGTATATAGATAATTATATATATATACACACACATGTAAACAAATATACAGTTGTAAACAAACTTTTATTTTGATGTGTTTTTTATATATATATATATATATATATTTATATATATATATATATATAATTATATACAGTACACACACATGTAAACAAACTTTTATTTGGATTTATATATATATATATATATATTATATATGCATGTGTGTATTTGTATATAGATAATTATATACAGTACACACACATGTAAACAAACTTTTATTTTGGATGTTTTTTTATATATATATATATATATATATATATATATACATGCATGTGTGTATTTGTATATAGATAATTATATACAGTACACACACATGTAAACAAACTTTTATTTTGGATGTTTTTTTATATATATATATATATATAACACATGCATGTGTGTATTTGTATATAGATAATTATATACAGTACACACACATGTAAACAAACTTTTATTTTGGATGTTTTTATATATATATATATATATATATACACGCAAATATTTTTATATCCGTGTGTTTCAAATATACATAATTATACACCGTACACACGCATATATTATGCAAACACAACCGCGTTAAATCACGATTAATTGTTTGACAGCCCTAATATATCAGTGTAATATTGAAGCAGCGGTCAGAGAGGTGCGTCATTGACTACAGGTGCTCGATTCGATTTACATCTTTCCCACACCGGATGGCACGCCATGTTGGTGTGCTCAAAGATGGTTTCCATCTCTCTCCGAGCCGTACATACCCAGACACACACTCGCACATTCAGTAGTTACTCTTTTTTTGGCAGCCTCGGGCTCTGGCAGTGAGTTCAGCTATATCGCACCTTGGTGTTCCTCTCTCTCGCTCGCTTTCATTCTCTCCCAAGCCTCGGAGGTAGAGGCGATTTGTGATGCTGCGCTCACACTGTTTTTTAAAAAGTGCTTCCTCTGAACTTCTCTATCTCTTCAGATTAGTCAGGGAACAAATTACCTGCCTGCACATAAAAAGCCCCTCTCCAATCCTCCGCACAGCCATGTAACGAGCCTGATCTCCCTTTTGAAGAGTGGGCATGTTATTTTCCCTCTCGCCTGCAGGCTACCCTGCCATGCAAATGATTATGAAATTAAATTTAAAACTATACATGTATTCAGCCTCTCTCTTATCGCTATCTGCACAAAGCGCATACAAATCAGGCCGGGATCAGGGCCCCGGCTCAGGACTGCACTTTAAAGCTTTGCTAATTGCTAATTGGGTATCTAGGTGTGAAATGGGCTCTGCTAACGAGAATTTAAAATGTGGAAAGGAGGGTTTCTTTTTTTCCTTTTCTGCTCTCTCTCTCCTGCACTCTGTCTTTCGCTCTCCTTCTCTTTCCTTTGAGAGATGTCAGAGCTGTTTCTGGTGACATGCCTGTGGGCAGGAATGACAGAATGAGACAAAAGAAGAGAGGTCTCTCATTTCAAAATGGAGGCTCATCCTCACACAGGGATATATGTGTGCTGTGCGGAGGAGAGAAATGAGACACGGGTCCAACGTTACCTTGGCCGTGCGAAAAGGGTGCCGGGAGTTTAATGATTAAGGATTCGGGCTTCTAACAAAGGCTGCTGGTTGAGTTCTAGTGAAGGGTAAACCCGGGGAGTCGAGTTACAGAGCTCACCATCCTGTTATATTGGCATTGTGGCCTCGGGCGAGGGACTTTATGCCAGGTTTCCCCTAAGCATCTGGGAACCTCAGCGCTGCACATTTGAGGTCTTTCTCATTCGACACACCTCTTTCAGGTCACGGAGCTCTCTACTAATGAGCAAAGATTTGAATCGCATGTGTTAGGTAGAAGTCCAAAATGTTTCATGCTGGAGGGTCCCAGGAGCAAAACACTGTTAAAAGTGGCTGGCCCAAAAATGTGTGCTTATAGCAAGTAATTAAAACTAACTATAAAACTGAATTCTGATTCTTCGTGACTGTTCATTGTATTTGTTTATTCTCAAAGTTCTGTTTGTGGTACTTTTTGGGGCAAGGATATTTCCTTCTGAAACCTATTAATTTATTTTATTTATTTATTTATATTGTATATTAATTACTTGACTTGAATACGTACTGTATTTTCCATGTTTTTCAATTTTAAATTAAAATTAAGTAATTGGGTTTCTGGGGAGGGGAAGGGAAGGGAAGGCATAAAGTAAATAATTATAATTTTTATTATTAATACAGGAAATGATATCATAGAACAATCCCTGCAGACCCTCATCATGTGTCAATAAGTCTAAAAATATCAGATTCTGGATTTGACCTTTTATGACATGGCAAAGGTCAGGTTGTAAATGTCATGTGGTATAAGTCGTGTGACTTCACCAAACTATTTATGAATTTAAAGATAAACTGTTACTTTATAAAATAATTTAAAATGTATTCGTTATATTTAAGTATATTATATTTGATTTAGTGCTGTGAAATCAGTTAATCGCAACCAAAATAAAAGTTTGCGTTTATATAATGTGTAATGTGTATAATTATGTATAATTTTTATATATATAATACACATGCATGTATATATTTAAGTTTTTTTTTTATATTTTTATATCTTTTCCTTAAATGTTCACAAGACTATGGAAAGACCATATAAAGTTAATGAGTCAGATGATCGCTGTTGATTTGCTGATGGATGAATGGAGCTTTTTTTTCATCCCTCCTCTAGCTTTGAGCCCTACTGAGCTCTAAAATCCGCTTCCTCATGCGTTGCCTCTCTCTGAGGCACAGCGCCGGAGACAAACATCTGCCTTATTCTCCAGAGCCAAACCTCAGCTCTGTGCTGTTCATACGGAGACAGCAGTTGCCTCGGGGTTCTCACGACACACAGACAAACACAGGGGAGAGGAGAGAGGCGTGAATGTAGAAGCACTTAGGAATGTGTTCTTGATCAAGGTCACTTGTATAGGATGATCTTGTATTAGTGTAATGACTCAAATAAAAACTGGCATATTTTGCCATATAAATTGTATTTAGCAGGGCCAAAAGCAATTTCACCCTGAGTACTATAGAATCATTCATACATAAAAATATCAATGCATAATCGAGTAAGCTATGATGCATTTCAGAGGGACTCAGCTTACATTACAATAGTCTTTATTGCTATACAGACTATAAGAGAGGAAACTGAAAATCTGCTCGAACTTGAGAAAGTCTGCAGTGAGTTTCAGCTGAGCTGCGTTTGCGAATCACACATTCATTTATATCAGAACAGCAGAAGTTCAGTCACACGATCACATCCATTCAAGTAATATGAAAAACTAGGAGAGTTCATCATTCACTCAATCCTTTCTTGATTATGTGGAACACAAAAGGCAAAATTTTGAATAATGTTCACTCTTTTCCATGCGGTGACCATGAATGGGGACTGGAGATTTGAAGCTTCAAAAAGGATGCAAAAGAACCATGAAAGCATCCAAAAGTGGTCCATATGACTGGAGGTGAGCTCGATGTAGCCACGACGACTGGATCATTGATTCACTGAATCAGAATTGACTCTTTCGCAAACGGCATCAGCCGGTTCATTGAAATGAGTCGACTCAAAAGAGTGATTCGTTCACAAACCAGACATTCTTCACTCGCTCACGATGGATCTCAAGTTTTTTAGTAAACTTAGATCGACTTTTTCTGGTATTTTATTACTTCTACAGACTGTGTATGACCACTATTATGATACATTTATGTTTTATGTGTAGCTTGACAGCCCCAGTCCTCATTCACTTTCATCAAATTGCAGAAAGTGTGCAGGATATTCTTTTGAGGTAATATTAGGTTGGAGTGAGAAAGTAATGACACCATTTTCATTTTTAGGTGAACCGTTCCTTTTATGTGCAGTTTCACCTGTTTAGAGGGGTTTTCTGCCTACTGGCCATCATTGCATACACAAACCCCTGGCTTTGCACTTTATGCTGTATCGAAATTATTCTTTACATGCACAGAAATATCAATTAGCTCACCACACCTTCGTCTCTCTCTCCCTCCCATCTGTCACCTTCTCTCTTCCTCTCACACATACACAACAGGCTGTATACACACACACTCGAAAGTATATGGATGGCCTCAGGGTTCGACATGATCACAGCTGCTACTGGAAACTCCCAAATCAAGTCAGCCTGCCTGAGCTACATAGCCCTTTAATAATTAGCAGGTGTGTGTCTGTGTGGGTGTATTAAAGGCATAATTTACTGCTTAATTCAGCTGCAGTCCAATACAGAGTGTAGCTGACCGTTTGCTTCTTTCTCTCGCTTTATCTCTCCATCCAAGTTTGAAAGTGTGTAAATGAGAGTGTGTGTTTTAATTGTGGACAATCTAGCTCCCCTTTCCCTGCACCTTTAAGAGCGCGTGCCTGTTCTCGTAGCTGAAGGTCACTAAAACGCACAAAAAGCTCTCAGCTCTGCGGTCCAATATAGCGCATGCGCAGTGCCTCGGGACTCATACACTGTCAGACTGCAATATGGCGAGAATGCCTGGCAGCGGGGACCACTGCTGTAGAGATGATGAACCGGACCCGATGGCGGGGGATCGGGAGAGAGACGGAGGCTCGGGCGAGGAAGAGGAGGAAGAGATTCAGGAGATCCAGATCACAGGGGAAGAGGGAGAAGTGTCAGAAGAAGAAGCCGAGTTAGAGTGGGAGGAGTGCGGGGAGCCCGACAGCTGCGCTGCTGCCGTGGAAACGGGGGAAGCGGTCCTTATGCGGAATACGGACCAGCTCGAGTCGGCGGCTGGGGACCCGCTTTTCGCCGCTTTGGACTCGGGACCCGAGGGAGACATGCACCGCTCCAGGCTCAGCGAGAACACGCGCCTGGCCACCCGGTACGCGGTGCGAATCTTCCGGGAATACCTGACGGAGAAGGCGCAAAGTACGGACTTTGAGAGCATGGACAAGCACGCGCTCTGCAAAGTGCTGCGCTCGTTCTACTCGGAGGCGCGCTCCAAAAGCGGACAGCTGTACAGCAAGTCTTCCCTCATCAGCATCCGGAGCTCACTCAACCGGTACCTGAACGAGCCCCCCTTTTGCCGCACGCTGGACCTCACCAAGGACCCCGAGCTGCGCAGTGCCAACCTCGCGCTCGCTGCGGTCATACGCAAGCTGGAGGAGCAGGGCGCCGGTCCCGTGGTGCAGAAACAAGCCATCACGCGCTCCGACCTGAGAAAACTCTACACGTCGGCCGTGTTCAGCGCCAGCTCGCCGTTCGGGCTGCTCAACAAAGTGTGGTTCGAGACTTGCATGTACTTCTGCACGAGGGGGCGGGAGAACCAGCGCGAGCTCGAGGAAGACTCTTTCGGGCTGGCCGTGGACGAGGACGGACGGAAGTTTGTGTACTTCAAAGCGCTCGGGCCGTACCACAAGTCTCGTTCCGCCTCCTGGACGAAAAAAAGATCAGACACGGACGATGACAACCTTCCCCGCATGTACGAGACCGCCACGGAGTTTTGTCCCTACGCGAGCTTCGTAAAGTACCTCTCGAAGCGCAATCCTCTCTGCAAGGCTTTTTTCCAGCGCCCGCGGGATCACTGCAGCGAGACCGACACGACCTGGTACGAGAATAAAGCCATCGGCAAGAACCTGCTGGGCACGAGAATGCAGATGCTGTCGCGGGCCGCCAAACTGTCAAAGACCTATACCAACCACTGCATCGGCGCCGTCTCCATAGCAACGCTCAACGGCATTGCGGGCATCGGGTCAAAGTTAGCGCCTCTTCACGTCTCCCCGGAAACGGTCAACGGAGCGCACCTGCAGCACGTGCTGCACTGCGAGGACGAGGCCGAAGCCGAGCTCAAACCGCAGAAGGTTGTCAAACGCCCGCGGACGCTCGTCTATCCGGTAAGCGTTTCGGGACCGGGGGCATCGCCGAAAAGACTCTGCGCGCGCGGCGCCGTGGAGCGCGCGGACACTCCAACGGTCACCGCGCTAGTCTCCTCTCGTTGCGAGCTCAACGGAGAGAGCCCTCATATGCTCCCCTCACAGGTAATGGCGATTTCATGTCTTTAGCACATCCGTATGAAGTAAAGACAAAACGTCTGGTAGCGCTAAACAGTTTAACTGTCAGTTTTACTTGCGGCCCTGTCTGTCAGTCACATCAGTCAGAGGACAATTGTGTTTTCACACCAAGTGTATTTATGCAAATGAACGAATTAAAGCAACAACCGTGGGATGCCAAATTTGACTCATCTGCGTGTCATTTTGCATGGAACATTTGTCAGCAAATCCCAGATTTACTTCATTATGTCAATTTTCTAACCAGTGCTAATATTGTGAACTTAAAAATTAAACCCACTTGTAAACCCACAAGTTGTTCCAAACCTGTATAGACGTCTTTGTTTCTTTGATATTTTGAAGAATACTGGAAGCTAAATAGTTGTGGGGCACCACTGACTTCCAATGTATTTTTTTCTCCATACATTGGAAGTCAGTGGTGCCCCACAACTAGCTATGTGGTTACAAACATCCATCAAAATATCTTATTTTGTGTTCAACAGAACAAATAAAGTCTATACAGGTTTGGAACAACTTGAGGGCGAGTAAATAATGACAGACTTTTCATTTTTGGGTGAACTAAGCATTTAACTTTGAATTCTACCACTGCTCCCCAATAATGCACGTATGTGCATTTTTATTTTTATTGTGTTTTGAGGTCTAGACTAAGATAAATACAGCTTTTAAGTTAATTGTTAGATATGCATTTGTTCTTTTTCCCAAACTCCCCATCATTATAATCCAGTCCATCTGGGGGCGGCAGCACAACTGCCAGTGGCGGTCCATTTGGGGATGTGATTAAGATGGGTTTCTTTATATTTTGATGAATATTATTATGCTTTGTAAGTAGGCTGCACTAAAAGCACTGATGTCTTCACCCTTCAGCATGTGTTAGTGTGAAAAATAAAAGCATTTGTTGCCTGCAGAGGAATGAGCTAATAATGCACCTGTGCAGGGCTCCAGCAAAAACCAATGACTCCTAAATATAATGCCTGAGATGAGCTGATTGTGGTGTGTTCTTCAGCTGCAATGCATTATATTAATGATGATCAGGATTAAACGGTGCTCTGCAGCTACACTACTGTACAACACTAAAATATTTATCCCGATCTGTGCTTTTTTTAAATTTATTTTTTATACAACCTCAGCAGTATTGTGGTTATGAATGTTCAAGTATTTGGAGTTGCCATGCACTAAAATCATAGCATGTCTTTTTCTTTTTAAAGTTTGCGGTAAATATCTATTAGCGACCCCTAGAGGAGGAAGAGAGTGCTGGAAAAACATCCTGGGAAAAAAAAACCCTGAAAGGCCTCGTCAATTATGACACTTCGTAATTTCACATTCACATCCAATTATATCCTGTTCCCTCCTTACTAATTAACTGATGTAAAGTGAGTCTGTGCTGTTTTCTTTCATAGCTTCCTCAGTTCGCTGTACATGCGAGACGAGTTAACAGTAAAGCGTTTGCGTCAGAGACTTTGAAACTTTGAGAGACTTTTTACCTCATGCATCCATTGAGACATCTGCATTATTTCGCCCAATCATTTTACATGTCTTGCATTTACAGGTACACTTCCATTCAAAAGTCTCTTATGCTTCAACAAAGCCTACATTTATTTGATCCAAAAGTACTGTAAAAATAATATTGTGAAATATTACAATTTAAAATAACTGCCGTCTGTTATTTGAATATATTTTAAAAATGTGTGTGATGGCAAAGCTGAATCGGCATCATTCCTCCAGTCTTCAGTGTCACATGATCCTTCAGAAATCAGTCTAATATGATGATTTACTGCTCAACACACATTTCTTATATTGTTTGTGGAAACTGATTCAATATTTTTATAGGATTCTTTAAATAAAATGTCAAAACAACAGCATTTATTTGGAATGGAAATCTTTTGTAACATTATAAATGCTTTCACTGTCACTTTTGATCAATTTTATGCATCCTTGCAGAGAAAAAATAAAAAAAAATGGTTGTGCTTTTTTTTTTTTTTTACTGCCATGAGAAATTTAGAAAGCTAGTATATAGACTAATTAAACCAATATTCAATTCTGAGACATGAGGTTTATATGGTATTGCATTATAACGCTTGACTACTGTTCAAGAAATCACAGGTAACACATTATGGATGAATATATTTATATTCATAATCAAAATCAAGCAATGAAGTATATCCTATCTTTAATTTTTTAACTTTTTATTTATTTTAAAATTAATTGTATGTAAATTTTAAATGTTATTTTACACTTTTATCCTGATATTTCTGGCTAGGTCTATAGACCTCTATATATCTTAAAGGGATAGTTCACCCAAAAATGATTTACTCGCCCTCAAGCCATCCTAGGTGTGTATGACTTTCTTCTTTCAGACAAATACAATGTCCTGGCTCTTCCAAGCTTTATAATGGCAGTATTATAAAGCTAAATATCCCTATTTAACATGTTATAAAGTAAAATATCTAGCTTCAGTACTCAACTTACGCAGAAAGTGTAACGCCTCTCGCAGTTCAAAATGCTTCCACTACGTCCAACGTCATCGCCGCACCAGTTACGCATTTTCCGTAAGTTGTATACAGAAGCCGGTCCGCCAGAAGCTAGATTTTTTTTTAACTTTATAACGTGTTCAATATGGATATTTTTCTTACACAAACCCATGGATTCACTTCAGAAGGCCTTTATTAACCCCCCGGAGCCGTGTGGAGTACTTTTATAATGGATGGATGCACTTTTTTTGGGCTTCAAAGTTTGGGCTGCCATTATAAAGCTTGGATCAGCCAGGACATAATATAACTCCAATTGTATTTGTCTTAAAGAAGAAAGTCATATACACCTTGGATGGCTTGAGTGTAAGTAAATCATAAGGTAATTTTAATTTTGGGGTGAACTATCCCTTTAACAACTCTCTTTCTGCCTCACACTCTCAAATCACAAATAATCTACAAAAATATTCTAATATGGGCATTTACTGATCACTATAAACACTGCAGAGAGCTCAGCTCTCTTTAAATCACATCAGTACTACAGTAATTCATGTTTCCTGCTTGTTTATTTGCATCATTCACAATTCCTGAGTGTATTTTCTTAAGTTAAGCCCTTCTCATGCAGGCTTCCAGCAGCACCCATGATTGTGGAATTAGTTGTTTACTAATGTAACACTTATTTTCACTGCACAGTTCACAGCTTTGTTCTTTTAAGGCATATATTTCTTTTATGTGTGTGTATATATATATATATATATATATATATATATATATATATATATATATATATATATATCTCTGCCAGATGAATAAAGGTAAACATTTTCCACCCCATGCTCTCATTTCCTCATTGTCTACACTGTGAATGTAAAAGTAGCTAGAAAAGGCTTTTTTCTTTAAAAAAAAAAAAAGATGCATGAGAAAATGCCTCTTTGACCCAAGATATTCTCCTCGTAGGCATAACGCCCCATTCAGCCACCATCAGAGAACTGCACCCGCTAAAACGCCCGGTTGTGCCAAAGATGTTTATCATTAGTGCTTTAATGTGCTAGCCTGGATACATGTTTACTTGCACATGTTCTGTGTATTACCAAGGGTTAATGCTTGTTTTTCAGGTCGCTGTATAAGCCAGTCTGTTGAACTCATTCTCTCAGTATGTTTCATTCTGTAAGACAGTCCACTCGGATAACATTACTCTACTCTGGGCCAAAAATGCATTGATATATTGCATGTACACAAGTATGCTTATGTTACAGTTGACTTTTTTTTTTTCTATTTTCATCTTTAAAAGAAATTTCGCCCATGGCTGTTTCATTGTGTCTCAATAGAGAGTGACCATTTGAGATTTAGCAAACACTTATTTCCAAGCACAAGCAGATATAATGTCAGACGAAGTCCATGGAACGAGGAGGCTAATGAGAGTGTGCCTACTGTAATGCTGTTTAGCGCTGACAGCGAAATCGCCATTAATGTCATAACGGGTCAGTTTAATTTGTTGTAACACAGTTGTCAAGGTAGAAGTGATTATCTGTGTTTATGTTGTGAGCCATTTAGTACTGCACTCCCAGTCCACACTCGTGACACACACATTAACCAAAATGAAGAGGCTGCTTTCCTATTCCTGTTTAGTGTGCAGAGACTGATTCCCAGAAATGTGTATGTGTAAATGTGCCCTGTGGCATTTTTAAAAGGGCAAAACGGCACTCTGAGTGGCCAAACTACCTGTTTTCCTAACAATAGACAAAGAGAGTTTGAGGCAAAAGGGGCTGTAAGTGTGTGGGAACCTGGAAGACTCTTTGGTTTCTGCTAGTGACACAAGGCAACATGAAGGCAAAATGACACCAATACACATTTTTGACACCATTAATGCATATTATTCAACTTATATATATATATATATATATATATGTACATATATATATATATATATATATATATATATATATATATATATATATATATATATATATATATATATATATATATATATATATATATATATTTATATATATATATATATATATGTGTGTGTGTGTATATATATATTAATTTATTTATATTTTACTACAAAGAGTAAAATTTGATTGAGGGTCATGGACTGAAAAATGTGAATTAACTATATGCAAAACTATATTATGTGAATATAATTTTTTTTTTTATCAAATTCTCTACATTTCACTGCAAGATTATTTAAATTAAAAATGAAGATAAGCTTAAGTGGCATGTTTTATTTTCCTCTTGTGATATGACACAACTTTAGCCCTTGCTTGGGCATCTCTGTTTTAAACGGGCAGTAACAACTTGTTTTGCCTCTGAAATGTCTTCCTTTTCAATTGACGTCACAACCCCCTGTTACTTTTCACTTCCATCCTGGCCCATTCAATGGCCACTTTTCATGATCCAATCTAATCTTGATGGATAAATTCAGAAAGTTCATACAACTTGTTCATAAGAAAATATAGCTCCTCCTGCACTCCAAAAAAAGCCTTTTTTTCCTTTTAGTAAAATTCCATCAAATTGAATAATCCTTACATATTATGAATTAAGAATTTTAAATGAGTAAAAACTACTAGATAAAACATTTTGTATAAATCTTAATGGAAAAAGGAATATACCATTTATATATGTGATTCGTATTCATAAATAAAAAGAAACTGTTTAAATTAAGATTTATACAAAATGTTTTACTAAGCTTCAGTTTTTCTTACTCATTTAAAATAATGTATGAATATATTAGTCTTACTGTTATCTATAAGCTAGTGTGCTCCAAAACAATGACGATATATATAAGCATTCAAAACGTACAGTCTCTTACTTACGCCAATATGGATCAGTGATTTTGATGACATCACTCTGCACTTCAGCTTTTCCAATCAAATGTTCTCTAGAATCTACAGTGTCCCGCCCCCAAATAGACGCTGATGCTGCGGCACTGCTTTCTATTGGGGCAAATGAAGTCTGGTTTCACATCAGTGTCACGTGTGTGAGTCGGCACGTGCCAGAAAACGGATGCATTTGAAGTCTGCACAAAATGCTAAATTTTAAAGCGATTAGGAGGAGAAACTGTTAGAGATTGAGGACACTGTGGCTTTACTAAGCTGAATGGCTCTGGCCGATCTGTGATCTAAACTAACGCTATTGGCTGTTTAAAAAAAGGGGAGGAGCTGTTCGATATGTTCCGCCCTGTCTTGCTGTTTCATTACGCATTGAATAACGCTATGCATTTCAAGGCACTTCAAGGACTTTAATGTCCTTTATTCACAATCCCAAATGCATAAACCCAAGTCCCAAGAAAGGAAGTAACCTGCTATGTATATTAATCTTGAAATTGCTGAAATTTTATCTATCATCTTTTTCTTTTCTTTTTTTCTCAGGAAAATCGCAGCAACAGTGTGGGCATGTCGACCCGGCCTATGTTGGCACATTCACCGGTCTCCCCGCTGGGCACAGCTGGCATCCCCACACCTGCACAGCTCACGAAGACCAACGCGCCGGTGCACATTGACGTAGGGGGTCACATGTATACCAGCAGCCTGGCCACATTAACCAAATACCCAGAGTCCAGGTAAATTACACACACACAGATGCAAAACAAACAGAAATGGACAGTGTAGTGCAATAGAACACAAGGGAGGTGTTCAAAGGAAAAGGTGTTCTTTTTACCCATTTAAATATCATTTATTCCACTGTCATCTAATGTGTTTGGCAGTCAGCCTAAAATTTCTAAAACACATGTCATCCTCTGAACACAAGTCCTTCATGATGTGTGTTTGTTCCATATGCGTGTGTTTTGTGTGTATGTGTATGTGTATGTGTCTTGTCTGTGCTCATTAGCTCACTGACCGGTATATTTCTGCAATGCCAAAGAGCATTATTGTCTTGTAGCTGCTGACTGAGTCAAACATCAGAGCACAGGCCAAAAGGAGCCTGAAGCACTTTGAGCCAGACTAGCATCCAGTCTCACAACTGCTCACATGTCTCACACGGTTTCCGCCTCCCACTGTCCTTTACAGTGGCATGGAGATACTGAGTCCCACACATATTGTCTCATATAGGGTCCACACACTCTGGTATAATCTTGTATAGGCCGTGAAAAGCCTTTATAATTGTCAAATAGATGTTTCAGAGAAAGGCTTTGGCATAAGTGACAGTTGTGATCCATTCGCCCCTTAGCTACTCTATCACAAACAACATCAATATGACAACGCAGTCATCAAAGAGAAAGGAAGCAGGGCGCCGGATGATGACATTTGCGACGTCAGGAGCAATGATGGCCGCCGCCTCCGGCCATGCCCTCCATGATGCTGATGCAGATGCAGGCTACGGTTTAGCCAGACTGTGCTGACCGAAAGAACTGTCAAAATCCACTGAATCCACAGATAGTCATGCAGATGATGTTAGATTTGTTTTTAATGAACATTTTAGCACAGTTGTTCTCAAACTTCCACAGGTTCTCAATGATCCAAGGATCAGCGAGTCACAACAATGTTGTGGTCAACAATAAATGGTCATTTATTCTGCAAACTGACATCTCTTTAGACGCATGCAAAATGCACTACATTGGTGATTCCAGGATTGCTGTGGTTAAGATAAATCTTTTTATAACACATATAGACACATATAGGGTCATTATATATTAATTTCACATGACAACATTTGCAGTGCATTTCAAACAAAAATACTGTAATTTTTGTCACTACTTAAAAAAAGTAAAATACTTTTATTCAGCAAGGATGCATTAAGTTGACATTAAATACATTTATTAAAAAAGTAAAAATAAATGTCACAGTTTCCACGAAAATATTGAGCAACTCAAATCATCATATTAGAATGATTTCTGAAGGATCATGTAACTGAAGACTGGAGTAATGATGCTGAAAATTCAGCTTTGCCATCACATTTTAAAATATATTAAAGTAGAAAGAAATTATTTTAAATTGTAATAATATTTCACAATATATAACAGAATTTTGATAACATAAATGCAGCCTTAGGCCCCGATAGGTGCCTTTTTAAATAGTTTTCTATTGGCAGTGAGTGTTTTGCACACTGTTTATGAGCCCCAGGTGCCTTGTGTTTTTGTAGGAGTGCTCTGAGCTGAAAAGCGTCCAACGTCATTTGGGTTTTTTTTTTTTTCATTGTCCAATCGAATAAATGGAGAGGCGGGCCTTTCGTTGTGGTGACTGAAGTTTACAGTTAGACTGACAGGACAGCTGATGGTCCTGTGGTTGCCTAGCAACATAAAAAAACAGCGCACTGTCAACTAAGTAAACTAAGTAAAAGTTAGTGCGGTGCGAATTTAAACCTGAAAAAACACGTTCCATTTGATCGGGGCCTTGGTGAGTACAAGAGACTTCCAAACTTGTGAATGGTGTGTGTGTGTTCACAAGAGATAAACCTTGTATAGAACAGCAAGTTGTTGTTTGGTTACATCTAAATATTTTAATATCTGTTCCTCTCTCAGGATTGGCCGTTTGTTTGATGGCACAGAGCCAATCGTATTGGACAGTCTGAAGCAGCATTATTTTATAGATCGGGATGGACACATGTTTCGCTACATATTAAACTTCCTCAGGACTTCAAAATTGCTCATCCCAGATGACTTTAAGGTAAGACTTTAAAT
>CM031962.1:9282587-9570087 GCA_018749465.1 Paracanthobrama guichenoti | reverse complement strand
TGGTGCTGTTCCCATACCACGCTGTGATGCACTGAGTTAAAACACTTTCTATCGCCCCTAAATAGAAAGTTTTCAGGATAGCTGGTGAAACCCTGAATTTCCTCAGCTGGCACAGGTGGTACAGTCTTTGCCTGGCTTTTTTCACCTGTGTCTGAATGTGAGCAGTCCAGGTCAGGTCCTCGGAGATGTTTACTCCCAGGTACTTGAAGCTGCTCACTCTCTCTACTGGTGACCCGCTGATCATGAGGGGGGAGTATGTCCGTTGCTGTCTCTTCCTGAAGTCCACAATCATTTCTTTGGTCTTGCCAACATTCAGAGAGAGACAGTTGTCCTGGCACCATGCTGTTAGATGCTCCACCTCGTCCAAGTATGCCGTCTCATTGTTGTTGGAAATGAGGCCCAGGACAACAGTATCATCAGCAAATTTGATGATAGAGGTGGAGCTGTGTGTGGACAAACAGTCATGCGTGTAGAGAGAGTAGAGCAGGGGGCTCAGGACACAGCCCTGTGGAGCTCCCACACTCAGGGTGATGGAGGTGGAGGTGGACTGGCCTATTCTCACCACCTGAGGCCTGCCAGTGAGGAAGTCCTCAATCCAGTGGCAGAGAGAAGGATTCAGGCCGAGATCCAGGAGTTTGGAGGTTAGCTTGGTGGGAACTATGGTGTTAAAGGCTGAGCTATAGTCAATAAATAGCAGTCTTACGTAGTTCCCACTTTTGCTGTCGATGTGAGTGAGGGAGGAGTGGAGGACATGAGAGATGGCATCTTCAGTCGATCTATTGAAGTTGAAGTTGAAGTTGAAGTTTATTCGTCATTACACATGTACAAGTACAGTATAACGAAATGAAGTTTGGAGCAAGCCTCCGGGCCGCAGCCGATTATTCAGGGGGATTATTCCCCATTTATTATTGGGACGATAGGCAAACTGAAGAGGGTCCAAAGTGTCAGGAATGAAGGCGCAAATGGTGTTTTTAATGAGTCTCTCAAAGACCTTCATGACTATAGACGTGAGAGCCACTGGACGATAGTCATTTAGGCAAGAGGGTTTACTGTTCTTAGGGACAGGGATGATGGTGGATTTTTTGAAGGAGGTGGGGACCACAGATGTAGCGAGGGACTCAATAAAGATAGATGTAAACAACCCGGTGAGCTGATCAGCACAGGACCGCAGAACACGACCTGAAATACCATCTGGCCCGGCAGCTTTCCTGACGTCCACACGCTTGAGTGCTCTCCGAACTTCATCCTCCGAGACAGAGATCACGTGATTGTTGCTGCTCTGAGTAATTTCCTCTAACGCGCCACTTGGCGGAGTCGCGTTGCGCGGTTACAGTCAAAGCGAGCATAGAAAGAGTTTAACTCGTTCACGAGCAGCGGATCAACGCTTGCCTCTGCAGAGGATTTAGATCCAAAGGAGCAGATGGACCTCAGACCTTGCCACATGCGCGCCGAGTCGTTGAGTTGGAAATGAGACTCCACTCGGTCTTTATAACGGAGTTTTGCGGCTTTAACTGCTCGTCTGAGAGCATAACAGGACGATCTGTATTCATTCATATTCCCTGAATGGAGACCGGCGTTGTAAGCAGCAGTGCGTGCGTTCACTGCCGGGCGGATTGAATTGTCCACCCACGGTTTCTGATTTGAGAAGGACGTTATTGTTATTGTTTGCGTGGCTTGCTCTGTAAGCGTGTTGATGAAGCAAAGCGCCACGTCTGTGAACTCGCTTACGTCAGCTGAACTCGCTCGGAACATGTCCCAATCAACATCATCCAGAGCTGCCTGAAGTGCGGTCTCTGAATGGGGCGACCAACGCTTAACTTCCCGCCTCACCGGGGGTTCCTGGAGGAGCTTTTGTTTGTATTCGGGAGTGAGGAAAATGGCGGCATGATCCGATTTGCCAAACGCTGGAAGTGACCGCGCTTTATAGGCGTTCTTAAACGGAGAGTAGCAGTGATCCAGTGTGTTTGCTCCTCGTGTGGGGCAGGAGACGTGCTGGTGAAAGTTTGGCAGGACTTTCTTTAGGTTTGCTTTGTTAAAATCGCCACGACAATGAATGCCGCCGCGTCGGGATGTTGGTTTATGACGCCGCTGGCAACATCATGAAGGCCAGATAAAGCCAGCGCTGGTGTCTGCCTGCGGTGGGATGTAAACGGCGGTCGCGACAACCGCAGAAAACTCCCTAGGCAGATAGAATGGGCGGCAGATGATTGTTAAATGTTCCAGATGAGGTGAGCAGGACCGCGAGAGAATGGTGATGTTCCTGGGATCGCACCATTTCTTGTTGATCATGAAACACACTCCACCGCCTTTGGATTTACCGGCCTCGGCTGTTCTGTCCATCCGAAAACAGAGAAGTTCTCCGGCGGCGTCACAGCTGTGTCCGGGACCGCGGGCGTGAGCCATGTTTCAGACAAACAATAGATATTACAGTCTCTCATGTCCCGTTGAAAACTTATCCTGGCTCTAAGATCGTCCATCTTATTATCCAAGGATTGAACATTTGCTAGAAGAATGCTCGGGAGAGGAGGTCTGAATGCCCTTTTCCTCAGTCTGTTACGGATACCAGCACGTTTCCCACGGTGTTTCTTTGTTCTCGCCGCTGGCTCTGTCCATTGTTCAACTCGGCGTTCGAAGAATCTCAGATGGCCACAGAGGATCGGCGAAAGTGTCCTGAAACAGTCCAGTGTAGAGGTAACCAATGTCCAAAAGAGTTTTGCTGTCGTAGTAGATCAATGCAGATGATAAGTTTGTAAAAACTGAGAGTAAAAGAAAGTAAAATAGTAAATAAAAGCACAGTCTTCATGAGGCATTTAACCTGAACAGCGACCAAACACAGCGGCGCCATTTTGTGTCTCACATATACATATATATATACATATATATATATATATATATATATATATATATATATATATATATATATGTATGTATATGTAATATGTGTATATGTATGTGTATATGTATGTGTGTATATATATATATATATATGTATGTATATGTGTATATGTATGTGTGTATATGTGTATATATATATATATATATATATATATATAATGTATGTATATATGTGTGTATATGTATGTGTGTGTGTGTATATATATATATATATATATATATATATATGTGTGTGTGTGTGTGTGTGTGTGTGTGTGTGTGTATGTGTGTGTATATGTATGTGTATATGTGTGTGTGTGTGTGTGTATATATGTGTATATGTGTGTGTATGTGTATAATCTGAATAATCGGCTGCGGCCCGGAGGCTTGCTCCAAACTTCATTTAGTTATACTGTACTTGTACATGTGTAATGTCGAATAAACTTCAACTTCAACTTCAATGTATGTGTATATATATATATATATAATGTATATATGTATATGTGTGTGTATATGTATATGTGTGTGTATATGTATGTGTGTATATGTATATACAGTTTAGATTTTTATGCACTTTAAAGGTGGATTTATCTGAAATACATATACATCTGAATATATATATATATATACACACACACACACACACACACACACACACACTCACTCACCTAAAGGATTATTAGGAACACCTGTTCAATTTCTCATTAATGCAATTATCTAATCAACCAATCACATGGCAGTTGCTTCAATGCATTTAGGGGTGTGGTCCTGGTCAAGACAATCTCCTGAACGCCAAACTGAATGTCAGAATGGGAAAGAAAGGTGATTTAAGCAATTTTGAGCGTGGCATGGTTGTTGGTGCCAGACGGGCCGGTCTGAGTATTTCACAATCTCCTCAGTTACTGGGATTTTCACGCACAACCATTTCTAGGGTTTACAAAGAATGGTGTGAAAACGGAAAAACATCCAGTATGCGGCAGTCCTGTGGGCGAAAATGCCTTGTTGATGCTAGAGGTCAGAGGAGAATGGGCCGACTGATTCAAGCTGATAGAAGAGCAACTTTGACTGAAATAACCACTCATTACAACCGAGGTATGCAGCAAAGCATTTGTGAAGCCACAACATGCACAACCTTGAAGATGCGGATGGGCTACAACAGCAGAAGACCCCACCGGGTACCACTCATCTCCACTACAAATAGGAAAAGAGGCTACAATTTGCACAAGCTCACCAGAATGGGACAGTTGAAGACTGGAAAAATGTTGCCTGGTCTGATGAGTCTCGATTTCTGTTGAGACATTCAGATGGTAGAGTCAGAATTTGGTGTAAACAGAATGAGAACATGGATCCATCATGCCTTGTTACCACTGTGCAGGCTGGTGGTGGTGGTGTAATGGTGTGGGGGATGTTTTCTTGGCACACTTTAGGCCCCTTAGTGCCAATTGGGCATCGTTTAAATGCCACAGCCTACCTGAGCATTGTTTCTGACCATGTCCATCCCTTTATGACCACCATGTACCCATTCTCTGATGGCTACTTCCAGCAGGATAATGCACCATGTCATAAAGCTCGAATCATTTCAAATTGGTTTCTTGAACATGACAATGAGTTCAGTGGCCCCCACAGTCACCAGATCTCAACCCAATAGAGCATCTTTGGGATGTGGTGGAATGGGAGCTTTGTGCCCTGGATGTGCATCTCACAAATCTCCATCAACTGCGAGATGCTATCCTATCAATATGGGCCAACATTTCTAAAGAATGCTTTCAGCACCTTGTTGAATCAATGCCACGTAGAATTAAGGCAGTTCTGAAGGCGAAAGGGGGTCAAACACAGTATTAGTATGGTGTTCCTAATAATAATACTTATGTATGTGTGTGTGTATATTATATATATATATAATATACGTATATATGTGTGTGTGTGTATGTGTGTGTATATATATATATTATGTATATATGTGTGTGTGTATATATATGTGTGTGTATATGTATATGTACACTCACCTAAAGGATTATTAGGAACACCATGCTAATACTGTGTTTGACCCCCTTTTGCCTTCAGAACTGCCTTAATTCTATGTGGCATTGATTCAACAAGGTGCTGAAAGCATTCTTTAGAAATGTTGGCCCATATTGATAGGATAGCATCTCGCAGTTGATGGAGATTTGTGGGATGCACATCCAGGGCACGAAGCTCCCGTTCCACCACATCCCAAAGATGCTCTATTGGGTTGAGATCTGGTGACTGTGGGGGCCATTTTAGTACAGTGAACTTGTTCAAGAAACCAATTTGAAATGATTCGAGCTTTGTGACATGGTGCATTATACTGCTGGAAGTAGCCATCAGAGAATGGGTGCATGGTGGTCATAAAGAGATGGACATGGTCAGAAACAATGCTCAGGTAGGCCGTGGCATTTAAACGATGCCCAATTGGCACTAAGGGGCCTAAAGTGTGCCAAGAAAACATCCCCCACACCATTACACCACCACCACCACCATGCACAGTGGTAACAAGGCATGATGGATCCATGTTCTCATTCTGTTTACGCCAAATTCTGACTCTACCATCTGAATGTCTCAACAGTAATCGAGACTCATCAGACCAGGCAACATTTTTCCAGTCTTCAGCTGTCCAATTTTGGTGAGCTTGTGCAAACTCTAGCCTCTTTTTCCTGTTTGTAGTGGAGATGAGTGGTACCCGAGTGTAGCCCATCTGCCTCAAGGTTGTGCGTGAAAATCCCAGTAACTGAGCAGATTGTGAAATACTTAGACCGGCCCGTATGGCACCAACAACCATGCCATGCTCAAAATTGCTTAAATCACCTTTCTTTCCCATTCTGACATTCAGTTTGGAGTTCAGGAGATTGTCTTGACCTGGACCACACCCCTAAATGCATTGAAGCATCTGCCATGTGATAATTGCATTAATGAGAAATTGAACAGGTGTTCCTAATAATCCTTTAGGTGAGTGTATATGTATATGTATATTATAGTGTGTGTATGTATGTTACTGGCAATGTGTGAAATGCAGGTATTGCATAGATTGCCTAGGGAAAATATAGAATGTGTGCAGTTTTTAGGCAAAGTGTGAAATGTCTGGTTTTTGCGATTTACGTTGCATACTTTTCCTAGGCATTCTATACATTTACCTTAGGTATTATATAGAATGACAAGCACACTCTAGGCAAAGTATCAAAACACACCTTTACTGACATTGAACGTGTTTTTGAAAATGAACGAAGAACTGCAACATAATGTAAAGGATGTTCTTACCAGGAAAAACACGAAAGCAGAAGTGGCGTTGAGCTAACTTGTTGCAGCAAGGAAGGCTAGAATGGCACTACACTTTTTTCCTGTTCCGACATCGTGACACAGGAACTGTCTGGGAACAATAGGGGCGAGCCTCTGTGGCGGAAGCGGAAGTGGAAGCTCACATGTTTCACTACCGGCTCGACCACCACCGAACAAAGACTCAAGCATGAGTAGCGGGAGTATTCTATACTCTGCCGGCTGGCCCTTTGGCATTGTATGGAATGTCTAGGAAATGTGTGAAGTATAAACCATTTCATAATTTGCCTACAAACTTTGGGCATTCTATATGTTCCCTAGTCATTCTACACAATGCCGGATTTCACACATTGCCGGTAACGTGTCACTGGCACACAGAGAGCGGAGATCGCGCTGCACACACATAGAAACATCAGGTGCACAGAAACAAGTAAAGGCTACCCCACGATAAAATTGATTCGCTACTGAATTGCTACATTATATTTCTCAGCAAAGAGGGAGTTACATCACTATTCTGAAGTAATGTTACTTCATTATAATCCGTTGTTATGGAGAGAGAGGCGCTCAACAGGCACCGGTACAAATCTCTCTCTTGACAGTTAATTCTAATAAATGCTATAATTCATTCATTCAAATAAATGTATCATATGCAGATAAAAAACTTTATCTCTGTCTGGTTCAAAGCGGGCAGAATGCTAGATCTAACTGATGAAAATTACCATAAATTTTACCCGTCCGGTCAAATATTGCACTGCAAACATCAATAACATCTTTAAAGGAGAACTCCGGGGAATTTTGAAGTTAATCTTGATCGTTATACCTTTGTGAGTACTGTCTATAGAAAAAAAAAAAACTAGATTGTTGCTTGCAACGCAGAGCTGTTACAGTTAATGCCCAGAGCTCCCACTCAGCTAAAACAGCAGTTATCGGGGCATATACATAAAGAGTGTCTTTGTGCCTCTTAACAGACACAAAATGCAATTAAAATGTCTGTCCAACATGAACAGGGCCCTTACATGACAACGAGATGCGTTTAGCAACTTAGCCATTGTTTAAATTCACCTAAATGGTGTTTTAGACGGCTAGCTGTAGTCTCGCGCTGAAGTCCCGTGGGAACTCTGTTGTAGCCGGGAAAAGGTACATAGTCCAGGTGGGAGGAGCGTTGTGTGTGTGTGTGAAGAGTGCAAAGTAGCCTACTTCAATCTGTCTCTCTTCTCCGGTGGGTTGGGCTAATCCAAAACAAGTGAAAACAAGGGGAGTGTTCTGAAGACAGACTGTTACCTGTGAAACAGGGATGCTCTGAAAACACCCCCATTAGCAATTAGTGCTTTCCACCTGATGAAATGAACGCAGCAAGACTGATGAAATGAACACGGCAAAACTGATGAAATGAACGCAGCAAAAAAAAACGACCAATCAGAATTTTGGACGAGCCAGAACGTATCGACTAATAATCGACTAATCGACTGGGAGATTACAGCCCTAGTATGTATGTAACAGACGTAGGCCTGTAAGCTCTGTGCATGTAAACCTCACTCCCCTGATCTCAAGAGCAGTGCTAGCTACTGACGCTGGACCCTGTTAGCATGCCCCCCTCCCACGCTGGAGACCCCGGTTTGAATTCTGCTCGGAGCGGGTCGAGTAGGACTGGTTACATTTGGTGCCGTGACCTGGATGGGAGTGAGGATTAGGGGGGTGAGTGTAACGTAGGCCAGTAAGAGCTGTGCATGGAAACCTCACTCCCCTGGTTTCAAGAGATGCGCTGGTAACTGATGCTAGAGGCTGCAGTGTTTAGCGTCCTTGTTTGCATGCCTGCCTCCCACGCCGGATACTACGGTTTGAAGCCTGCTCCGGGCGGGTCGAGTAGGACCAGTTACATATTCATACTTTATCAGTATACTTTATACACATCTTATAAAAGGAAAGTCACATTTATATCCAATGTAAGGAAAATGTCTTTTTTTTTTTTTACTTGATGCTTACACCACATGTAACCCCTTTAAATTAAATCTGCAGTCTGCAAACAGCTCCATCCAGGAGCTTCAGCTGATTTAGCATTATAAACTACAAACACTGGCCAATAATTCAATGTCAGGAATGAATGTACAATATGAGCTCAATTTTTCCTATACTGTTCTCTGTAACCATTTCATACTGTGTGTGTGTGTGTGTGTGTGTGTGTGTGTGTGTGTGTGTGTGTGTGTGTGTGTGTGTCTAGAGGCTGTCTAATCCTGTTTGCTTATTAAATCTTTTGGCCCCTGGCACTTGCCGTCACACTAATGGAAGCAGGAGATTGAGAAAAGCAGAGGCAGAAGACAGGAAAGAAAAATTAGAGAAAAAGAGAGTTGAAGGACAAAAGCGTGATGGAAAGTCACAGAGAGCAGATAGACAGAAACTTTGACCTGTGAATGGGAGGTTGTAAGGGAAAAAGACCAAGAAAGAGAAAGATGGTGGAAAACTGTAGATGGAGGGAGAGAGTGAAGGGGAATTTAGTGACGCAGTGCTGGAGAGCAAAAGAGGAAGGGACATCCTGAAGGCACACTAATGGAATGTGATCTCACAGTTCTGTGAAGCGAAGATCTGCAGGACTGGAAGAAACCGCATGAGAGAGAGTGAGGGAGAAACAGACAGAAAGACGAAATAAGCAAGTGGTTTAAGCATCTCATTTTATTCAGTTGAGAGAGCTGCTGGACAGATGGTTTATAACACTTTTGCTGTGTTGTTTTTCGAACTGTGCCAGGGGTGTTCAATTAAAGGGATAGTTCACACAAACATGAAAACGCTTTCACTATTCACTCATGTCGTTCCAAACCTGTATTCTCTCTCTCTCTCTCTCTCTCTCTCTCTCTCTCTCTCTCTCTCTCTCTCTCTCTCTCTCTCTCTCTCTCTCTCTGTCTCTCTCTCTCTGTCTCTCTCTCTCTGTCTCTGTCTCTCTCTCTCTCTCTCTCTCTCTCTCTCTCTCTCTCTCTCTCTCTCTCTCAAACACAAAAGCAGAATCTTCACAGTTAGTTTTTTTCATACAATGATCATTTATAGAATCACATCTTTCAAGCTCCAAAAAGAATAAAAAACATGTTATGAGTTGCTTACAGGGGTTCATTTATTTGCATATTATTTAGTGATTAACTCAAGAGATATTCTCTGAAAACAAAGCTTAATCTCATCCAGTTTTAGGACACATTAAATTGATCGAGTGAAGTGATAATGTTACAAAATATTTCTATTTCAATGCTGTTCTTTTGAACTTTATATTCATCAATTAATCATTAAAAACTGTTTTCATAACTATATTAAGCAGCACAACTGACTGTTTTGAGCAGTAAATCAGCATATTGGAATCATTTCTGAAGGATGTGACACTGAAGACTGGAATGATGATGCTGAAGTCAGCTTTGTCATTAATATTCTACATTTAAAATAGAAAACAGTTGAAATATTATTTCATAATATACCTGTTATACGGTCTGATTATTTCACAATCTGCTCAGTTACTGGGATTTTCACGCAAAACCATTTCTAGGGTTTACAAATAATGGTGTGAAAAGGGAAAAACATCCAGTATGTGGCAGTCCTGTGGGCAAAAATGCCTTGTTGATGCTAGAGGCCAGAGGAGAATGGGCCAACTGATTCAAGCTGATAGAAGAGCAACTTTGACTGAAATAACCACTCATTACAACAGAGGTATGCAGCAAAGCATTTGTGAAGCCACAACATGCAGAACCTTGAGGCGGATGGGCAACAGCAGAAGACCCCACCGGGTACCACTCATCTCCACTACAAATAGGAAAAAGAGGCTACAATTTGCATGAGCTCACCAAAATTGGACAGTTGAAGACTGGAAAAATGTTGCCTGGTCTGATGAGTCTCGATTTCTGTTGAGACATTCAGATGGTAGAGTCAGAATTTGGCGTAAACAGAATGAGAACATGGATCCATCATGCCTTGTTACCACTGTGCAGGCTGGTGGTGGTGGTGTAATGGTGTGGGGGATGTTTTCTTGGCACACTTTAGGCCCCTTAGTGCCAATTGGGCATCGTTTAAATGCCACGGCCTACCTGAGCATTGCTTCTGACCATGTCCATCCCTTTATGACCACCATGTACCCATTCTCTGATGGCTACTTCCAGCAGGATAATGCACCATGTCACAAAGCTTGAATCATTTCAAATTGGTTTCTTGAACATGACAATGAGTTCACTGTACTAAAATGGCCCCCACAGTCACCAGATCTCAACCCAATAGAGCATCTTTGGGATGTGGTGGAACGGGAGCTTCGTGCCCTGGATGTGCATCCCACAAATCTCCATCAACTGCAAGATGCTATCCTGTCAATATGGGCCAACATTTCTAAAGAATGCTTTCAGCACCTTGTTGAATCAATGCCACGTAGAATTAAGGCAGTTCTGAAGGTGAAAGGGGGTCAAACACAGTATTAGTATGGTGTTCCTAATAATCCTTTAGGTGAATGTATTATTCCAATGTAAAATGATGTAATTTCTGTGATGCCAAAGCTGAATTTTCAGCATCATTACTCCAGTCTTCAGCATCACATGATCCTTCAGAAATCATTCTAAGATGCTGATTTGCTGCATAAAAAGAAACATTTATGATTATTATCAATGTTGAAAAAAGTTGTGTAAAACATTTCTTTCAGGATTCTTTGATGAATAGAAAGTTCAAAAGAACAGCATTTATCTATACCGTTCAAAGGTTTTGGGTCAGTAAGAATTTTTTTTTTTTTTTTTTTTTTTTTTGGAGATAAAGAAATTAATACTTTTATTCTGCAAGGATGCATTAAATTGATCAAAAGTGACAGTATAGACATTTATAATTTTATAAAAGATTCTATTTAAGATTAATGCTGTTCTTTTGAACTTTCTATTCATCAAAGAATCCCAAAATAAATGTTTTACACAACTTTTTTCAACATTGATAATAATCATAAATGTTTCTTTTAGCAAAAAAAAAAATCCTAAATGTTTCATTTTCTGCAGCAAATCATCATATCAGAATGATTTCTGAAGGATCATGTGACATTGAAGACTGGAGTAATGGTGCTGAAAATTCAGCTTTGATCACAGGCATAAGTACATTTTAAAATGTATTCAAATAACAATTATTTTACATTTTAATAATATTTCACAATATAATTTTTTTTTATATATATATAAAAATGCAGCCTTGGTGAGCAAAAGAGACTTCTAAAAACATAAAAAATCTTACCAATCAAAAACTTTTGAACGGCAGTGTATATTGAATATGAAAGGATAATGATTTGGTGTGTTTGGGAATTTTTGTGTTAATCAGGTTCTGGAGCGACTGCAGCAAAGAGGCTTTGAGATCGCTGCTTCTTGTGGAGGTGGTGTGGACTCAACCCAGTTCAGTGAGTACGTTCTGAGGAGAGAGGTCAAACGAAGTCACCGTGGGGTCACGACCTCCGTCATTCGAATCAAACAGGAACCGCTGGATTAGCTGCCCACCCTGACAAACAATAAACTGGATATGATATTTTTAACTGAATATAAGGGATGTTTTGATTTTATGTTGTAATCATATGAGACATTTTTTCATTGGTACTGTCCCTAAATAAACACTTTCAAATAAGGAAAAATATTGTTTAGAAATCACATAGGAACTTTTTCAGAACTTCTCTGGCCAGACTGAGTGATCTCCATTTGCTTCTCTATATGAGGGTTTGTTTTAAAACGTCAAGACTGCCAAACTGCACTTTTGCTGGATTTGTCTTCAACATGACAGCTATGAGTAGAAGAGGCTAAACTAATGCTAGACTCTATATTTGACATCCTGTAAAGAATTCCATCTGCCATTCTTATTTAATAAGCTGTTTGATGAATGATTTGTTGCTAATCTTCAAGTGTTTCTCTCATAAATAGCATATCTCACCAGAGAGGAATAGCAGCTCTAATTAGAAAAATACATGCACACACACAAAGGTTAAGCTGTGGGTTTCTGGGTGATCAAATGACTAGATGAACCCTCATTTTGTCAAACACAGTATGAAACATACTATGAAATCTTTCAGAAAATTCAATTTCTTTCCCCCACTGTTCTTCATTCTTAATATTTTAGCAGACAAGTTCAAATAAAAACCTGTAAGCCAGTCAGAAGAATTTTATCTTGTGCTGCAACCTGCAGTATTTTTAAATCTTACACACAAAGATTTTCTTTTTTAGTTTGTCCATAAATTTACAGTGTCTGGCTACACTTAAAACTGGTTTATAATCCATGCGATTAAAGTTTGAGCAGAATGTAATGTGATATTGTTAATAAAAGTTTTAAAAAATCACCAAGACTTGTTTATTAACATATGGAAATATGCCTTAAACATAAAACACAAGATTCAAAAGGTATGTCTTTTCACTTACATATGCAAAAGTAACAAATATCCACAGATATTAATTACTAGCAGGATAATTGATATTGATGTTTCGTAGGCTACGTGAATCATTTCAAGTGTAATCGCCAAATGGCATCCGAGTGAGCGTTTCGTTAGTTGTAAACCTTATAGATTTGACCGAGTCAATGAATGCTTTTGAATCTAAACGTAATTTGGAACGGTACTGAACAAAGCATCTCATTCATAACGTGAATCTGATTTGTTCGGTTCACACGAGGCGTTTACAAAAAGAATGCGGTGGAAAGATTTTGAGTGTACACAATTACACAAATAAAACACAATTTTTGCAGTTGACAAAATAAAGAAAAATCGGTAGCTTTATTGTAATTTCTGGCGTAATAGGTGCGCAAAAGTCTTGCTGCCTCGTGAACGACATTAACGAATCATTTGAGTGAAGCAGGGACTCGTCACTCACACGCAAAACACATTCACTTAATTGTTGCCACCTACTGGCGTAACTGTAACGTGCAGAAAGAGTCACTGAACCATGATTCAAAAGATTCGAATCATTGGGATGAATCACAATTCCGTCACAAACATTTGAGATGACCAAAACTCAAAATCCGTCGAGTGTTTGGTGCGTTCGTACATATCAATTTGATTATCCGAGCACACAGATGGAAAATCGTTTCCGGGTGATCTTTTGTACCAAATTATTCAATCACTGTTTATAAGCGATCACAAACGTAAGCTAATAATGTCGGAAACATCGGGCTCAGCTAAATTAGACAATGATCAATCTCGTGCGCCAACAGAGAAAAAAGAAAGCAACAACCCGCAAACAAGCAACACTGACGAGTCTTTGGAAACCGCATTAGACAAGAAAAGACTCAAAGACTCAAACGCTAATGTTAAAACCCCTGAAAACAGCAACCCAAATTCAGCTTCCCTTAGTGGGGAAGGAGATCAGCTAAAACCAAAGACAGATTCATCAAACTCTGCATCTCAACGCCCTGTAACAGTTGCTGCTCATTCTAATACATCAGCCTCATCTGAACCCGCTCCAAAGATCATAGCAGGCCCTGCACAGATCAGATCCTCCACGCCAGTGGTCGTAGGGGCCAGGGTAGTGACATCCAGCGTTCAGGGACCAGGGACCACCAGTTTGGCACTGGTTCCTCAGCCTGGAAGGGTGACTGTGAGCTCTGTAACTATAAGCCAGCCCAGGGTCACCACACTGACTACGGCCAAAGGGACGGTCGTGACATTGCCAAGGATTTCAACCCCGTCACAAAGTGTACCAATGACACGCACCCCTCAAACTGTGCCACTGCAGCTGCCTGCCAACTTCCAGGTCCCACAAGGTGTGTTGTTTCAGGATCTATTGTTGTTTCATGTCTTGGTCTAACTGGTGCACTCTAGCTGTAATACAATACACTTAACCATCAAGCCTACTTATCAGTCTTGGCAATATCTTACTCTCTCTCTCTCTCCCCTGCCTCTGAAGGAATGGTGTTAATCCGCAGTGACAGTGGGCAGTTGATGTTGGTATCTCAGCAGGCTCTGGCCCAGGCACAGGCTCAGGGAATGCTGCCAAAACCAGCTAGTGCCAATGCCTCTGCTATAGTTAGACCCCCGTCCTCACAGGTGTGTTATTTTGGTCACTCTTTTTGACTGCTGGGTACAGAAACAAAAGTGATTTAGGATGTGGTTTTCACACTGGGGTTTACAGATGATCAGGGAAGGGGGTCCATGGACAAAAAAAAAAAAAGCAAAATATGTTTGAACAATAATTTACAAAAAATGAATGTATGCATATGCAGTTATATAAAAAATAAACGCGTCATACAAATACATTTATTAAAAGGTTATATATTACTCTATATTAACACAATTATATTTTAATTGTGTATATACATTTTTATAAAAATAAATATTTTCTAGATACCATTTAAATAATTTATTTTAGCTCTAATTACATTTTAAATAAAAGCTAATCAAGTTATGTTGGAAAAAACATGTCATTCATCAAACATGTCATGTCAATATCACGCTCACTATTTTCCACAGTATAAATGGGTCTGCATATAAGAAAACACTGCAGCGCCCTTCGCAAGGGGGATAATCATATTTGGCCATCCCTGACATTAAAATAGTTTGAAAAGCCATCATATAGCATATATCACAAGCATTTTCTTTTTGAAATGACAGAAATGCACCCATTTATTTCATATCTCTTTTCACAGGCGACTGTAACCACCACACCAATCATCAGAGTTTCTCTCCCACCTTCAAGTGCATCAACTACTACAAATATTAAACTTAACCCCACTCCAGGGACTTCTGTTCAGAAACCAGCCACTGCTACAGGGACTACTATATTCACACCATCGTGTACAACAGGAACTACCATCATTAAACCAGCCGGTGTTATAGGGACAGCCGTCAGAAAACCCAGCTCTACCATGGGGCCTGTTATCAAAGCAATGACTCCAAACAGCAGCACATCAGGGGCCTTTAACCAGAGGACTAATTCTGTCACTGCACCTACCGTAATTAATACCACTACTGTAAAGGTATTACTCACGTTGGCTGCATCAATTATTGATCCAAACAACAAAAAAAAAAAAAATGATTCATACTCTGACTCCAGGGCAAGATGTTGACTGAAATGCATTGTTAGCTTTCCCTCAGTGATTTAAATAGAAATGTAGGTCATTCTGTGTCGCATTCATCTACCTAAACATGTCTCTGCTTCATTTGTCTGCAGTCTGTGGGTAAAGGTGCTCTCTCCACCCAGGGTAATGCCCCACGTATGGTGTCTCCTAATGTACCAACCAGATCCAGCACAAACACAACGTCAACCCCAGTCACTGTTACAGCTGTAAGTTCATGTTACAAGTTCATGTGTGTAGGGATACATTGATATTAAAATTTGCCCGATACAGAAAAGCTGATAATTTTCATGTAATGTTCGATAAATGGCTTAAGCTTTACAATAAGGTTCCATTTGTTACCATTAGCTAACTACAATCATTCAGATGAACTAACAATACAAATAATTCTAAAGCATTTATTAAAGGCACAATATGTAAGATTTTTGGATTTAAATATTCAAAACCACTAGAACAGTTTTATAAATTTTGTTGACTAGTGTACTTGCATTATCCCATGTTTCCAAGAATGTTAAAATCCAGAGAAATAAGCAATTTTAACCAGAACACAGACCTTGTTCGTGCGTCGCCTATCAGTGACATCATAACCGCATTACCCTCGATTTCCGATTTGTAGAAACCATGGAAACACAAAAGACCCTTTAATATATTATGTGTTTTATTAGACAGGTGAGCAACTGTTTGGATACATTCATTGACAGAAAACTAATCATTGTTATATAACTCAACACAGTTAGTCTTATTGTTTAAATCTCGTTTTCTTGATTTACAGCGAGTACCATGTTTTACCATGCCTAATATCGATCTAGCTTACTGCAGTGTGCAACAAGTGTCTCATAGTAGCATTATAACATAACTTTCAACACACTCAAATATATGTGATATGATAAAACAGTGCTGCGTTACCCCACACACGCTTGACCAGAAAAAACGGAAGTGATCTTCTGCGACATAATGAAAGCTCTGCGAAATCAAGGCGTCATCAAGCTACACCTTTGTTTTGAATAAACAACCTCTAGTGGCGAAAATTAATATTAACAATGTTAAAAATTAATATAAATTTTTAACATTTACTAATATATTATTAAAATCTGTTAATATTAACTAACATTGAAAAGATTAATAAATACTGTAACAAATACACTCACCCAAAGGATTATTAGGAACACCATACTAATACTGTGTTTGACCCCCTTTCGCCTTCAGAACTGCCTTAATTCTACGTGGCATATTCTAAGGTGCTGAAAGCATTCTTTAGAAATGTTGGCCCATATTGATAGGATAGCATCTCGCAGTTGATGGAGATTTGTGGGATGCACATCCAGGGCACGAAGCTCCCGTTCCACCACATCCCAAAGATGCTCTATTGGGTTGAGATCTGGTGACTGTGGGGGCCATTTTAGTACAGTGAACTCATTGTCATGTTCAAGAAACCAATTTGAAATGATTCGAGCTTTGTGACATGGTGCATTAACCCTGCTGGAAGTAGCCATCAGAGAATGGGTACATGGTGGTCATAAAGGGATGGACATGGTCAGAAACAATGTTCAGGTAGGCCGTGGCATTTAAACGATGCCCAATTGGCACTAAGGGGCCTAAAGTGTGCCAAGAAAACATCCCCCACACCATTACACCACCACCACCAGGCTGCACCGTGGTAACAAGGCATGATGGATCCATGTTCTCATTCTGTTTACGCCAAATTCTGACTCTACTGAATGTCTCAACAGAAATCGAGACTCATCAGACCAGGCAACATTTTTCCAGTCTTCAACTGTCCAATTTTGGTGAGCTTGTGCAAATTGTAGCCTCTTTTTCCTATTTGTAGTGGAGATGAGTGGTACCCGGTGGGGTCTTCTGCTGTTGTAGCCCATCCGCTTCAAGGTTGCGCGTGTTGTGGCTTCACAAATGCTTTGCTGCATACCTCGGTTGTAACGAGTGGTTATTTCAGTCAAAGTTGCTCTTCTATCAGCTTGAATCAGTCGGCCCATTCTCCTCTGACCTCTAGCATCAACAAGGCATTTTCACCCACAGGACTGCCGCATACTGGATGTTTTTCCCTTTTCACACCATTCTTTGTAAACCCTAGAAATGGTTGTCCGTGAAAATCCCAGTAACTGAGCAGATTGTGAAATACTCAGACCGGCCCGTCTGGCACCAACAACCATGCCACGCTCAAAATTGCTTAAATCACCTTTCTTTCCCATTCTGACATTCAGTTTGGCGTTCAGGAGATTGTCTTGACCAGGACCACACCCCTAAATGCATTGAAGCAACTGCCATGTGATTGGTTGATTAGATAATTGCATTAATGAGAAATTGAACAGGTGTTCCTAATAATCCTTTAGGTGTGTGTATATATGTATACGCACGCACGCGCACACACACGTTGTTTTCTTAAACAACCATGTAGAAAGACACATGGCCATATTCCAGGATCAAATTGTGAAAGAATGTTTGGGAGGGAGCATGAGGAATCATTTTCACACATGAATCGGCACCTCTGAGTCCAGAACTTAAATACACCCTTTGGGGTGAGATAATGAATAAATGTTATTTCCATCAAGAGGTGCATACATTTTTCGTCAAGATCTTATACTGACAATGTGTCAATCAAAAAGTCGATCACACTGTAAAGTGTCTTCCAGCACATCCCAAAGACTTTCAATGAATTTAAGTTCTGGACTCAGAGGTGCCGATTCATGTGTGAAAATGATTCTTCATGCGCCCTCCCAACCATTCTTTCACAGTTTGAGCCTGATGAATCTTGTCATCCTGGAATAATGCCATGATGTGTCTTCCTACATGGTTGCTTAAGAAAGGAAAAGCTACACACTCCATCAGTTAGGGTTAGAAGAACTGTTGCCAAACATATAACATGCTAGAAACATAATAGACACTGCAATAATGATCCAGTCATCGACCCTTAAGCATTTGCCTATTTAAATCCAAACAGCAACCTTTTATTAACTATTTGATTGAATATTTAATTTGAATTTTTATCATCAGGAGACCTTGGAGAATGTGAAGAAGTGTAAGAACTTCTTGGTCACTCTAATGAAGCTAGCATCAAGTGGCACTCGCTCTGCCAACATGGCCCAAAACGTCCAAGCTCTTGTCAAAGGCCTGCTGGTATGTCATTTGCTGCTTTCAAAACCAATGTATCGCATATATCACAATAAATTATATGTTTAAATGGGCTTTTGTTTTCTTCTCTGCATGTAGGATGGGAAACTAGAGGCAGAAGAGTTCACTGAAAAACTCTACATGGAGCTCAAATCGTCCCCTCAGCCATATCTAGTGCCTTTCCTGAAGGTGATTGCAGCTCTTTCATGTTTTAAACCCATTTAGAACAAAGTCAGATGGGTACATATGAGGGTACTGACCTCATTTTTGACCTGATTTTAAGATTAAATCTATTATCAGACCTTCACAGACCATGTATGAATGAAACGCAACCTCTTTGGTATGAGCTAAATTAGAGATGCTGATGCATTCATTGTTTCAGAGGAGCCTACCAGCTGTCCGTCAGCTCACCCCAAACTCGCAGCTCTTCATTCAGCAGTGCACCCAACTCAAGCCCTCGGATTCAGCATCAGCCAAGGCCGCAAACCAGAAGCCCACTGCGTCCGTCAGCTCCTCCCTCAAACCCAATCAGCCAACCAGAACTGCTCAGCTGGTAAACCCCAGCCCATTTTTAGTCCCGGCAATGTAATTTATCATGAAGATGATTTCAGGGGTTTGCCTATATGAAACAACGGAAGAGTAATTCGATAATAAAGAAAACAAATGATCATTCAGTGTTGGTGTTTTCACCATGGAAACAAACCTGGATGTGCATAATTGTAATGTTAATATGCAGATATGATTCATCAATAGTTAGTGTACCATATGGTGTCTGGAATTCAGGTACGTGTGTTTGGGGATCCTGAATACACCATTTTGATGTTTTATGTAATAGTAGACTCAATAGACTGTGTGTATGTGTGTGAGAAAGAAACACTATAATTTCACACTGCCTCCTTCCCAGCGCACTGGTTCATTTTTATGACAGCCTCTCTTCACTTTGTCTTCATTTCCTGGTTAACTCACCACCGCCCACGGTGTACAGGCTAATTCACTTAAAACCACCAGTATCCCACAAGCCCAAGCAGAGCCAAATTAGTTTTACACCAGAGACAAAGATGCATGAGTCTTACCCCATTTCGTACCAGGAATGTCATGTTATCATATTCAAATAATGTCATGATTTGTTTTTCTGTAATCTAATATCACCATTTTATTGGACGTCTTGATGGATTTCCACTGAAATACAGAAGCTCATTTCCCATATACCTGAATAGACTTTAGAGGTTTTGATTACTTCACAATCAGAAAGTGCTCTGAGGGTTTACAGGAAGTGCTCCTGTCTAAAATAGCTTGTGCAATGTCCTCGAGGTGGACCAAACCCAGCATACCTCTTTTGAATATTTTCATATGCATCATTTTTGCATCTTTGCTGTATTTATTTAGGAATATTATTTGCATGCTGATTTCTTATTGCCTTTGTTTTTACTTTGTCAGATGATCCAGCAACCTAAAGGAATAATCATCAAACAGCCTTTGACATCAGCTCAGGTGGGCTTACCTGCACAGAAGCCAACTCAAGGCAAACAGACGGTCCTTCAAACCAGCACTTGCACAACAGGTATAAGCTATGCTTTTACAGAATTGTTTTAAAGAAATCTCTTATGCTCACTAAGGCTGCATTTATTTGATTTAAAAATACAGTAAAAAAGTAATATTGTGTAATAGTATTACAATTTTAAATATTGTGTGTATTTATATACTTTATTAGGTACAGCTCGCTATAACTTGCCTTCATTATTCGTGGCATAGATTCAAAAAGGTGCTGGAAATGTTCCTCAAAGATTTTAGTCCATATTGACATAACTTCATACAGTTGCTGCAGATTTTTCAGCTGCGCATCCATGATACAAATCTCCCTTTCCACCACATCCCAAAGGTGCTCTATTGGATTGAGATCTGGTGACTGTAGCGGCCATTTGAGTATATTGAACTCTGTCATGTTTAAGAAACCAGTTGGAGATTATTTGAGCTTTGTGACTTTTTTTTTTTGAGCTCAGTTGGTACTAAGAGGCTCAAAATCTGCCAAGAAAATACCCCCACACCATTACACCACTACCACCAGCCTGAACTGTTGATGCAACGAGGGATGGATCCATGCTTTCATGTTGGTTACGCCACATTCTGCCCTCTCTGGCACTTTCGCCCACAGAACTGATGCTCACTGGATAGTTTCTCTTTTTCGGACCATTCTCTGTAAACCCTAGAGATGGTTATGCGTGAAAATCTCAGTAGATCAGCAGTTTCTGAAATACTCAGACCAGCCCGTCTGGCACCAACAACCACGCCACGTTCAAACTCACTTAAATCATCTTTCTTCCCCATTCTGATGCTCAGTTTAAACTTCAGCAGATCGTGTTGACCATGTTTCTCTAAATGCATTACTGCCATGTGATTGGCTGATTAGATATTTGCTTTGACGAGCAGCTGAACAGGTGTACCTAATAAAGTGGCTGTTGAGCGTACATACTGTAAGTATACTGTTCCTGAACATGCTGTACTGTACTATATATAGCAATACTATGCTAAGTATACTTATTAGACAGGGCTCGACATTAATCCTTGTCATGTGTTAAAAGTAAATTGGTCATTCACTTGTCCAAGTAAGTTAATTTTTGTGTTTTGTTATTTTTGTGTTGTAAATATAATTTATTCTGAAGCAATATTCTCATTAGTGTTCTATCAGCTTTGACATATTTAAATCTGTTTATTTGTGATATTTACCTTGAGGGCATTTATAAATGGCTTTTCCCCCCCCAAATCTTATTAAACGTATGCTTCATCTTTCATTTTAAAATTAATATAAATTAATTCAATTAGAATAATAAGAAACTATAGGGCTGTTACCAATCAAATGAAATCATTTACACTGAAAAATTACAACTGCATTAAATAATGTTATGAGATTGTTTTAAATATTTTTGAATATACAAATAAGAAATGTTGGAAAGAATCTTTTAAACTAAACCGCCAGTAGGTGGCATGAGTGAGTAGCTCAAGAATGAGACCGTTCTTTGACTAAATTCATTCACGAATGGGTCATTGAATCTTTGACTCAACCAATTCTTTCAAAACGCTGAATCATTCAGTAATGAAAACACGGTTGAGTGTTGAGCGCTATGGTTCTGCTGTGATCTTTGTTTGGAACTATTTTTGCTAGTGAAACAGCACAAGAACAGTCAATATCAACATTTTCAATTATGACGGTATTCAGGAAAACAGTACTTTTGGCCGTGTGATGTTGCTAAATTCTATCATATGCTATAAATATGATAAAATACGGGGCAGTCATGGCCTAATGGTTAGAGAGTCAGACTTGCAGGTTCTCAATACTGGCAAGAAATTGGCTGAGGTGCCCTTGAGCAACGCACCTAACCCCCAATTGCTCGAGAGACTGCTCACTGCAGAGTAAATGTGTGGAGCTTATATCCAGCTCCTCCTTTGTGCCTAATAGGTGGAGCTAAAATATCCAACCACACCCTAACCCTACCAACAACTCTATCCCTCCATCCCATTAGACGTCCAGAGAGGTGGAGCTGGACATCATTTGACTCTGCAGTGAGTATCACTTGAATCGCTCCCCAGTGTGTGTCCATGGTTTGCAGTGTGTGTTCACTACTCCTAATGTGTGTGCACTAACTTGGATTGGTTAAATGCAGAGGACACATTCTGAGTATGTGTCACCATACTTGGCCTTCACATGTCTTACTTAAATCCACATTTAGAATTTTTACCGCAGTATGTTAATGGAGTTTCTTTGTGTGTGCTGTGGCCTTTTGTTTCGATTTTTTCCATGAGAGCCTCAACAGCGCAACCTTGTCACCGTCAGTAAATTATACATATTATTGTTATCCACTGTCATTCGCCATTTACATTAAATTAAATTAAATCAGAATCAATCTTGTTTTTTGGCAATTCCTTAGTTATTTTTTTTTGTTGTTATTGACATTTTAATCAGGCTACTTCAGGCAAGTAAAAATTGTCTTTCACTTGCCCCTTCACAAAATCCACAAGCATTTATATTGAGCCTTGTTATATAGGCCTATGCAAGTATAACTTTATGTGAACGTTTTATTGATTAAAGCTCAGTACACTGAAAGACTTGGTGAGCTTTTATTACTTTTATGCTTCTTTCACCTCCAAGTGTCCCAATTCATTTTGAGCTGATAAAAATATCTGTATTTTTATTCTGTCCCCACAGGTGCTGTTGTGCGGCAGTCCATCCTTCAGGCATCTAAAACACACTTTTCCCAGCCGGCCCTTCCAGCACAAGCACACGGCTTCAAGGACAGCACCTCGGGCTCTTTCCGGTAATAGCTCTGACTTGCGGCCATTCCCTGCTGCACAGTGGGTTGAATGTGCATATTGGTTCTTTATAGGATGAATGTGAAAGAAGGCAGTCACATTGCTGTAGATTCAGATTTCCAGATGAGCTACACTATTAGCATATTAATTTTAAGACAAAACAGTGATGTCCTATTCTTCCATTTTCTTGTCTGACTTTCATTTAGAGATGACGATGACATAAATGATGTGACCTCCATGGCCGGAGTGAACCTGAGTGAGGAGAACGCTCGTATTTTGGCCTCAAGTTCCGAGCTTGTGGGATCAGTGATCCGCTCCTGTCAAGAGGAGCCCTTTTTATTCCCATCAGCCCTTCAGACACGAGTGCTGCACATTGGTAACTTCACTAAACCCATTCAATTAGACACACACACATTTTTTTTATATAAAACACATAATGTATGCACTAGTACAGTTTAATTTACAATGTTTATAAAAGACAGAATAACCAAATTAATTTGCTGTTAGCGGTTGTCATGACAACCAGAGTATTTTGAGAGTACTTGTTGTATTTTAAGGCCAGTTCAGACTGCACCGACAGACACAGACCAATGCCGACAGTCACCAGATTACAGCAGCACGTCACTTATCAGACATTCGGATTCAGCATGTTCAGTTGGTGAAAACAAGCTCCGACAGACACCAACAGACTACGACAGGGGAAAACCAGGCTCAGGTTCAGGCTCATTTCAAAAGTTCTGCAGTTCCGTCTCCTTATAAATTTGTCTCTTACTGGCTGTTGTAGAAGTGCTGACGTAATCATAGTCACAGTCATCCCGATTTAAAATCCTAAATATCAAACATGTTTTATATTGTTCAGAGTGGCCCTAATGTGTCCGCGAGCAGATTGGGAGGTTTAAGATCTGTAAATGCCTTGCATTACCAGATAATCTGGACTGAACATCGGAACTGACCGATGCCCTGGACCAGGGGCGACGTTTACATATGGCAGTTGCCATACCCTGGCGTTCAGACAAGCAGGGGAAATAAACAGCTCATGATGCTGCTCGTTAGTTCTGTTGCAGATGAAAAACTAATTTAAACAGCCTAACGCCGTTTCCTAACCAGGCACGATGCGACAAGATTTTCAGCAGCAAATTAGACTCAACCTGAGATCAATCAATCAAAAACCACAACCAATCAGAAGAGCGTGTGGGTGGGGTCTCTCTGCAAGCGCACAGACTGCATTGCAACGAAATGGATAAGTACAATATCGAATTCCTAAATCTTACACCATTTTAGCATGATTAAAAATAAATACTGAGTGACTTTTTTTTATCATAGAAAGCACTTGTTTGTTCACCTTGAGTTGACAGTTTGAACATAATTGTTTCCTTTATTTTTAAGATCTGAGGTGAATTATCCATTGTTGCTTTCAGTAAAGCTATGTCTATAAAGGTCACTAAAAATAATATACAAACTCACTTTAAATTCTTTTTACATTATATAACGCACATAATCTGCACTCGTCATATTTTGTATGTTGTTCCAGCCACAACGCCGCAGAAATAAAAAGTGTTTGTAAAATAGGATCTTTGTGAATCGCCGTTGCACCTGGTTAGTACAAAAAACTCTGATTAACATGGAAAATATTTTTTTTTCACGCGTCACGTTTGGTTAAGACACAGTGAAGGCTTATAGGACTGTTTCAGTATATGCATGGCTTTTGTATTGTTGTTAAGTTCTTTTAGTGGAATTTTTTCCACATTTTGTTTAGATATAATATGATTATTTGGGAATGGCGTTATTGTATGGCCAGAAAAACTCATGCCATACCCTAGGTTTTTGTGAAATGCCGCCACTGCCCTGGACACGTTTTTTCCTTTTCTTCCGAATGTCTGGAGGGGAAAATCAGGCATAAATCCGCCCCGAAACTCCTGTAATCTGAGCCCGGCTTAAAGGGATAGTTCACCCAAAAAGGAAAATTCTGTCATTAATTACTCACCCTCATGTCAGAATACAAATGAAGATATTTTTGATGAAATCCAAGAGGTTTCTGAACCATAGGCAGCAACATTATTACCACTTTCAAGGCCAAAAAGGTAGTCAATACATTGTTAAAATAGTCCATGTGACTCCAGTGGTTCAACCTTAATGTTATGAAGCGATGAGAATACTTTTTGTGCACAAACCCTCCCAAAAAATATCGACTTTATTCAACAATCTCTTCCACGTCATTCTCCTACACTGTAGGAGTAATGCAGTAAACACAGTGCAGAGCTTCCAGGTTCTACGTCAGAACGCCAGCGCAGTCACTTCATAACATTACTTCGGTTACTTCAGCGCTGGGAAGATGAATGTGTATTGAAATTATTTTTTAATTTGGTGCCTTCTAGACTGAGAAAAGCCAGAAAATGTATTTTTGGCTCATGTGGATGAAAAACAACAACTCCCAGAATGCACTTGCTTCACTGCCCTACGAGGCTACTCCCAAAGCCACGGCTAATGGTTGACTGGATCACTTGCCCACCATAGCACCGCCCCTACCGTTATTTTCATTTTCATAATAATAAAATCATTTAGTTCAGTTAGAGAACAGACACTACAATTAAAACGATCATTTGAATATACTACCGGGTTTCTACTTATACAAAGCTTAATGCTAATCGCTGAAGTATCCCTTTAAGATTGAACCACTGGAGTCACATGGACCATTTTAACGATGTCTAACGATGCTACCTTTCTGGCCTTGAAAGTTGGAATGACTTTGCTGCCTATGGAGGGACAGAAACCTCCCGGATTTCATCAAAAATATCTCAATTTGTGTTCTGAATATGATCTTACAGGTTTGGAATGACATGAGGGTGAGTAATTCATGACAGAAATTTCATTTTTGGGTGAACTAACCCTTGAACACACTGATCTGACAAGACCCGACAAACTGTCTTTAGGTGTCTGTCGTGCAGTGTGAAATGGCCTTTAGTTGTGCATGAAAATAATAATAAGTAAAAAACCTTAAGCTTTTTTGGGGTTCTGGTGCTTAATACATTGTCTCCCTCAGCTGTGAATTCTGCATTAAAAGGCCTCATTAAAAAGTCCCAGTTACCAACTTTGTGTAGCTAATACAGTCAAACCAAAATTTATTCAGACACCTTCAACATTTTCTCACATTATCACAGTGTATTCGCTATAGTTTGGAAAATGGTAATAAAATATGACAAGAACTCCGAGTTAAACTGTCAGAACAATTTCATCTTGATAATGTCAGATAACTTTGATAGAAAGGTATGTAATGGATTACAATCAACCAATCAGCTGTCAGCTGTTCAATTACACAATTAGATAATACCAATTTAGGTCAACCAATCACCAAGCAATGCTTCATTTTGTTCAGTCTGTGGTGTCGCTTTAGCAATTAAAGAAAAAACACTTAAGCAAAACATGGTCAGGTCAAAGTGTCTGAATAATTTTGGCCCCAAATACATTTTACTGGTAGTCACTGTATTGGTATAATATGTTACAGTCTACTTTATTTTGCTATCCTCACTTACATAAATGAACTATAGTGTCCTGCACCAATTATATCTGGTGTCTAAATAATTTTTGGTTTTACTGTATTGGGCAATTTTCAGCTGTTCATGCTTGGGGGGAAAAACTTGCAGACCAGCTAAACTCATACCATCCAAACTGGAAGAGTAGCTGAAGACCATTCGTAAATTAACTATGACCAGCTTAAACCTGCTAAGACTAGAAACCAGTTGGTTTAAGGTGTTTTTAGGACTCTGGATGTAAAAAGAAACCCTGCAAGCCAGATAGAGCACTTTCAGTCTGTAGGACAGAGAGTCTAACAGTGAGAAAAAGAAACAAAAGAATCTTAACACATTACTTTTCAGTAATTTTGCAAATATTTCAATAACATTCCTGAACGTCGTTCTCCTCCATGTTTTGCTGACCTCTCTCAGCTATAGCGTTCACTGTTTTTATTGTACATGAGTGTATCTTTACTCAAAGTGATATTGCATTTCCCCCCATCTCTGTTTGTCAAAGTCTGTTCACCTCCCTCAGCTCTGCCTCCACGGCATGCATCCTGTCTGTGTTTTTTTAGGGGCATATGTTGTGCTGTGTTGTGACACACGAGTGCAGTCTCTGTCTTTGATCAGTGGTATCTCTGACGAGCCTGTTCTGCTTAATCAGTATGCTAATGACTGCCGAGCCGCGCAAAGTTGCCAGAGTGGCAGGAATCCACTCTGCTGCACTGATCAAAAAAGCATCGGAACAAGGGAGAGAAAGGACGACAGAGGCAGAGGGAGGGAGAGAGGGAGATAGCCAGGAGGTAGGGGGAGTCGTGCGGAGGAGGAGGAGACGAAAAGAGAGAATGTGGAAATGAAAGAGACAGGCTTGGCCTCGCAGGAACTCAGTCCGCATCAGCAGAAAGGGCAAAAATGAGATGGAATTGGAGTGTTTGCAGATGTCTGTCTACTCGGCAACCGTAACAGACCAACAGGAACAAGGCATGTCTGACATTATGGAAATGTGAATACAATATAAACAGCAGAGGAAAACAACAAAATCTCTGGATTCCAGCTCGATGAAGACATTTGCCTCTAATTCTACACCATTTCTGTCAGGCAGTAAATGGGTCTGTTCAAATGCTGAATTAGAGTAAGATTCATGTGATTCCTTAAGGAACTCTGTGATTTATCAGGCTTGTTTTAATTCATTCCAGAGCACATTTTTTTTGCAGTTTCCGTCTGGGCCTGGTAATTACTTGAGTAAGATTTATTGACTGAAATTGTCGAATGAGTTTTAGGAATGTTTAGATACCATCCTGAAATGTATAACTGAGTCATTCTATATTTAGGGGTACATTTCATGTCAGCCAAAAAGTCAGGAAATCAGTATTATTTTTTGATCAGTAAACTAGGTGGTTGAATAATATATGTCCTTAATGTGCTAAATTAATTATTTGGCAAACTTAAACTCTAATGTCTTTTTAAATATGTTAATGAAAATTAACATTTGATTCATTATTTTGTCAACTGTGTTACGGACAAATGCTGTGTCATAAATCCACAGTATGCTGAATTTAGTATTATTCACCATCCAGATTTCCATTTCCAGAGATATCCCTATCTATTTTTTCTGACGGTTTAGTTCACATTTAAAAGATTTATGACATAAAAACCATAGATAACACAGTTGACACTGGAGTAACACCATTTACAGGACACATTAAAAGGAAAAGAGAAAACTCTTTCAAATGATAACTTTCTTTTTATTCAACAAATGTAAGTACAAGCAATTAATTACATTTAAATTGAATTGCCAGCATTGTCAACCATGTGAATCCTTGTCAACTGTTACAGTTGATGGGTAACGCAGTTGACATTTCGGCCATTTTAGGGCCTTGTGCAAACTGCTGGCCTTGGACTAATTAGTAGTTGACCATGATTAACTATACCTTGACCTTGATTTTTTATATTCTTTCTCTACACATTTATAAATATAACATGTGACGCAAGTTCACCAGAACATGTTGATAACACAGTTGACGGTCAATTAATCTACTCTATGTCCAGACAATAATATAGATCATATATTGAGGAGAAGTTATGACTTACCACACTGTCTTCAAATTTCCCTCCAAAAGAGGAATTACATCACATGATGTTGGACATGTGACTTTGGAACAAACCATTGCTGATTTATAGGGAGTAACACAGTTGACACTGATTTCTCGGACATACACAAAATGGATGATTTAATGTAGATGTATGAGCAAAATATTTTTTAAAACACCTTTCTCATAATTTTATGATTATTTTAGACAAATATTGATAAGACATATATACAGAAACATGCATTTTAGAGCTAATCTGAAGAGCAAAACCTCAAATTTACCAAATCGGACGGCACAAATACAGCAAATTCCAGTATAGAATATGCCATTTTTGCAAGATAAAAGATAGGTATCTGTTGGATTTTTGTATTAAATTACCGTATATACCCGAATATAAGACGACCCTGAATATAAGACGACCCCCCCATTTTTCAGACTTCTTTTTGGGAAAAAAAGGTGCTCGCCACCTCCGAACATTGTATTCTGTGACTCCAAATTTTTTGGCAGCTTTGCAATTATTAGATGATTCTGCCTCATTCACGACCATAAGTTTAAAGTTGGTGTCATAACCGTTTCGAACGTGTTGGTTTATTTGACCAACTTTTGAAGCTCTTTTCTCAAAATGATCTCTTGACTTCTCCATGGCGGCACTTTACTGTTTATAACACTGTCACTAATTACGTAGCCTATCGTCGCCCTCTACTGTTTCCCCCTGCTTTCTCCCTTTCCCCCTGTGATTTTGTCTATATCGTGAGTATAAGACGACCCCCCCATTTTTCAGCCTATTTTTAGGACACAAACCTAGTCTTATATTCGGGTATATACGGTAATAAGAAATGTCCCCTGATATAAAAGCGATCATTGCTTTAAGTGAAAAGTTAATGAAAAATTTGTAAAATTGATATAGTCCATGGACATGACATGTACCCCTAATTATAGAATGACTCAACTATAATACTGATTCTTGATTTTTTTTTTTCTCCAACAATTCTAGATTGAACCACAAACGTTTTGAATTAGAATTTTAAATGAATTGTTAATGAATCTGGTCATTGAAAATATTCAATAGAGGTGCTTCTCACTTGCTAAAATGTGTGTGTGCATAGGTGGTTCTTTGAGTATCACAGAAGTCTGTCCTGATGTACTTGAGTTGCTCTCTCTGGCAACACAAGAGAGACTTCGAGACCTGCTGGAGAAGCTAACCGTTGTGGCACAACATCGACAGATCTCTTATAAGGTATAAACTTACCTATAGCATAAGCTTGTTTCATAATAAAAAGTCAACATTAAATCTGATCCTTATGAATGGCAGTAAAGCCAGATTATTATTGGGAGATGAGAGGGTCTGTGGCTCTTACATTGGAAAAAGCGTAACGGCTAACTTGGATCAGGTGAGGCACCTCAGCCTATCACATAAAGGCAGTGACGTCAGTGGCCAGCGTTCAGTTTCATGACAGTCAGTTACAGTTTACGTTACACTTAATAAATATTTTACTCATAAGAATTTCTAGAGGTACCAATAATTGTGGCCAACATGCATTGGAGAAAAACATTTATTTACGTTACACGTATGGATTAGCACGTTCCTCTTGTGAATAAATATATATTTTATGTTATATTAAAACGTACAGTAGGACTGCAATGTTTGTGGAATGTGCTTTACTGAGTGGAAAAAAGAGAGTGAATTTTAGCTGCTTTATTAGCTACAGATTACTGATCGAAGTAAAACAATTGAAAGTGGGGATCATGTTACGAAATAAATGTATAGTTCATGTTGGTCACAATTATTGGCAGACAATTATTGCAATGTCCTTTCACTAAGATAACAGCTCCGGGTCTTCTTCTATAACGCCTGATGAGTTTGGAGAACACCTGACAAGAGATCAGAGACCATTCCTTCATACAGAATCTCTCCAGATCCTTCAGGTTCACAGCTCCATGTTGGTTCTTCTTCTCTTCAGTTCACCCCACTCATTTTCTAAAGGGTTCAGGTCAGGGAACTGGGATGCTCATGACAGAAGCTTCATTTTGTGCTCAGTGACACATTTTTGTGTTGATTCTGATGTTTGTTTTGGATCCAACACGGGCCATTATAAGATTTCTAGAAGAAGTGGTCAGGTTTTGATTTTCTTTAATTATTTCTTTTTTTATCTGTTGGTATTTGCTAGAATCCATGATTCCATGTATCTGAACAAGATATCCAGGACCTCCAGCAGAAACAAATAGGCCCACAACATTAAAGATCCAGCAGCATATTTAACCGTGGGCATGGGGTACTTTATATCCATTTATGTTTCCATCTGGTGGGTTTGCTGCCAAAAAGCTCTTTTAGTTTCATCTGGCCATAGAACCAGGTCCCTTTTGAAGTTCTAGTCGTGTCTGACAACTGAATATGCTGGAGTGGTGTTTTTGGATGAGCGAGGAGGATTTGACTTGAAACCGTCCCAAACAACATGTGGTGATGTAGGTGCTGTTTGATAAAATATTATAGGCTTTCTGACCCCAAGACTCAACTAATCTCTGAAATTCTCCAGCTGTGATCTTTGGAGAGTCTTTGTCCACTCAAACTCTCCTCCTCACCGTGCATTAGGACGATATAGACACACGTCCTCTTCCAGGAAGAGTTGTAACATCTTTAGTTGATTGGAACTTCTTAATTATTGTCCTGATTATTGGGGATTTTCAATGATTTAGCTATTTTCTTGCAGCCACTTTCTATTTTGTGAAGCTCAACAATGTTTTGAACTATATTCTTCAGTTTTACTCGTTGTGATAAATGATTAAGGGAATTTGGCCTTTGTGTTTCCTCATATTTATACTCCTGTGGAACAGGAAGTCATGGCTGGATAATTTCATGCTCCTAGTCACCCTGGTGTGCTAAAAAACGTAAATATGAATGAGAATACTTCAGAGATATTTCACTCATAAGAATTTCTATGGGTGACAAAAATTGTGGCCAACATGCACTAGAGAAAAAAACATTTATTTCATAAAGAGAGTTTCCTCCCACTTTCAATAGTTTTACTTCAATGAAAGGTTAGAATTTTGAGATTTCTTTTATTTTTTTTTATTTTTTTTTAATGAAAGATGAAAAATTAGTGGTGGGCACTGTAGTACATTCAAATTACATTCATACTACACACACAAGAACATTGTCTTGAGGTACATTGTCAAGTAAGCACTTATTGTGCTGCATATTTTTTCCCAGAATTGCAATATGGAAGTAAAATGGGTTGTTAAAGCTATTTCATGTTGAACTGATGTTAACTATATAGTCTCAAATTTTGTGTCTTGTTGGATGCTAATGTTTTGCTGTGGTGTGTGTTGTCTGTGTTGAGGATGATTGGCGCTACAGTCAGACCAATGACACACGCTCTCAGCTGAAGTTCCTGGAGCAACTGGAAAGACTGGAGAAACAGAGGAGGGAGGAAGAGGAGCGAGAAGCATTGCTCCGCATTGCCCGAGTAACTAGCAAACTCACCAAAAGAGAGGAAAAATACCAGTAATCTGTCTCCATTTGAAATGTACTGTTTCTTTCCTCTTTGCATGTAGAGTCGCGCAAACAGTGAAGACCCAGAGCAACAGCGTCTGAAACAGCGAGCCAAAGAGGTAGAAGGATTTCTGTTTGTGTTTGTTTTTAATAAAAATACATATGTCCCTCCTCCACAACCTGTTTTTCATTCCTTCTGCTCCCTTGTATAGCAATGAGGACGATCAATACTCTTCATAAAGTCCCATTTGTGCCCCACATAGACAAATCCACACACATACATACACATACCCTGGAGACAAGGCTCTCTAATTGGGGGCTCATTTTAATTGAGTCTAATATTGGGTCTGGAATTGAAGCCTGGGGCTAAACAGGGAACAGAATGTAATGAAAGCCCCCTGGATGAGTTGTGTGTCTGTTTACAAGGTAACGCTCATCTACTCGTGTGTTAGAGAGCACGTAACATTTGTGTTTTTGCTCGGGCCTTTGACTTGGGTTCTTTGTCATAGGTTATCGGTAAAATCAATAGTGCTAAAATGAAAGATTCATCACCAATAACAGCTTTCCGTTTTTTTCCCAAACATTCCACGTGGATTTGGGTGAGCCAATGGAAATATTGATTGTATTTTTGAGTGCCTGTCAAAAGCACATTCACTCTTTTTCCTCTTTTTTTCAGATGCAGCAGTTGGAGTTGGCACAGATGGAGCACAGAGATGCAAATTTGGCAGCGCTGGCAGCCCTGGGGCCCCGTAAGAGGAAACCTCTGGAGGCTCCCGGCTCAGGGGCCAACCAGGTATCTGCACATGTCTATACAACCACCCGTCTGTGTTTGTGGCTTTTCCTGTATACCGTCTTCATACTTCATTCTGTGCCAGATGTAGAGGAAATGGTTGCATATGTGTTCAAAATCACTCGCATACATAAACAGTCTGGTCATATTTGAAGCTGTGGCATTTATCAAGTACACATGTAAGTCTTCCTGTGTGGCCATATGAAATTGCACATTTGCTTTTGTTTCTTAAATATTAGTAAACTCCTTTAGGAAGGGAATTGATATATTGTGTTATAAACCCGATTCCAAAAAAGTTGGGACACTGTACAAATCGTGAATAAAAACAGAATGCAATGATGTGGAAGTTTCAAATTTCAATATTTTATTCAGAATACAACATAGATGACATATCAAATGTTTAAACTGAGAAAATGTATAATTTTAAGGGAAAAATAAGTTGATTTTAAATTTCATGGCATCAACACATCTCAAAAAAGTTGGGACAAGGCCATGTTTCCCACTGTGTGGCATCCCCTCTTCTTTTTATAACAGTCTGCAAACGTCTGGGGACTGAGGAGACAAGTTGCTCAAGTTTAGGAATAGGAATGTTGTCCCATTCTTGTCTAATACAGGCTTCTAGTTGCTCAACTGTCTTAGGTCTTCTTTGTCGCATCTTCCTCTTTATGATGCGCCAAATGTTTTCTATGGGTGAAAGATCTGGACTGCAGGCTGGCCATTTCAGTGCCCGGATCCTTCTTCTACGCAGCCATGATGTTGTAATTGATGCAGTATGTGGTCTGGCATTGTCATGTTGGAAAATGCAAGGTCTTCCCTGAAAGAGATGACGTCTGGATGGGACCATATGTTGTTCTAGAACTTGGATATGCCTTTCAGCATTGATGGTGCCTTTCCAGATGTGTAAGCTGCCCATGCCACACGCACTCATGCAACCCCATACCATCAGAGATGCAGGCTTCTGAACTGAGCGCTGATAAAGAGAAAACGTCTGCACTTCTGGATCATGTTTAGATATGGCTTCTTTTTTGACCTATAGAGTTTTAGCTGGCAACGGCGAATGGCACGGTGGATTGTGTTCACCGACAATGTTTTCTGGAAGTATTCCTGAGCCCATGTTGTGATTTCCATTACAGTAGCATTCCTGTATGTGATGCAGTGCCGTCTAAGGGCCCGAAGATCACGGGCATCCAGTATGGTTTTCCGGCCTTGACCCTTACGCACAGAGATTGTTCCAGATTCTCTGAATCTTTGGATGATATTATGCACTGTAGATGATGATAACTTCAAACTCTTTGCAATTTTTCTCTGAGAAACTCTTTCTGATATTGCTCCACTATTTTTGGCCGCAGCATTGGGGGGAATTGGTGATCCTCTGCCCATCTTGACTTCTGAGAGACACTGCCACTCTGAGAGGCTCTTTTTATACCCAATCATGTTGCCAATTGACCTAATAAGCTGTTCCTTATATGTACATTTAACTTTTCCGGCCTCTTATTGCTACCTGTCCAACTTTTTTAGAATGTGTAGCTCTCATGAAATCCAAAATGAGCCAATATTTGGCATGACATTTCAAAATGTCTCACTTTCAACATTTGATATGTTATCTATATTCTATTGTGAATAAAATATAAGTTTATGAGATTTGTAAATTATTGCATTACATTTTTATTCACAATTTGTACAGTGTCCCAACTTTTTTGGAATCGGGTATGTACTTTTTAAGCGCTCCATGTTTGAACTCTGACTTGGCAAATAAATTCTCCACATATCATTTTTTTCATGCATTAAAAAAGTTAAGTAAAGGCTTTTACAGTGTTACAAGAAGTTACTGTTATTTGAACTTTATTTTCATCAAAAATCATGGAAAAAATAAATAATTGATAATAAGAGCAAATCAGCATGTTAGACTGATTTCTGAAGGATCATGTGACACTGAAGACTGGAGTAATGATGCTGAAAATTCAGCTTTGATCACAAGAATAAATTACATTTTAAAGCATAAAAATATTTTATTTCAATAATATTTCATAATATTACTGTTCTCACAATGAATTTATCAAATAAATGCAGCTTTGGTGAGCATAAGAGACTTTAAAAACATCTTTTGAATGGTATTGTATACGACTAAAGGGGGACTTAACTCAATCTGTAATATACCATGTGTTATTGTTCGTGATTTTATGAGATTTATGAGAAAAAGGACAAGGAAAGACTGAACAAAAGACCAGAGGATTGTATGTTAGTTTAGTTTAATTAGTTTTTACATTTGTGAATTCCTTTTCCTTTAGGCAGAAAGGAATGCTAATAAGCGAAAAGATGGTTTTGAGTTTTTGTGTGCTTAAATTACACAGGCCTTTAGAACAAAAGCCCCTGTGCCTAGGGAAGTTTAGTATTTGCCTCTTTTTGAGGTTTCATCTGTGTAGTAGAATAAGCATCTCTATAAAGAGCCAGTGCAGTTGGCAGGAAAACGGTGAAGGTTAAAAGACTCCAACCTTGTGTTTCAAAAGTTAAATTGTCTGCAGCAGCATTTATTTTATAACTGTCTATATTTATATGCCTAAATCTTTCTCTTTATTATTCTGTATTTTTATGCCAGGATTGAGGTCTGAGTTTGGTCTGATGATTGAATGATTTCTCAAAATACAATGAATTAATTTTAGCTTCCCTTGTGAAAAAGAAAAAGTGCTTTATTGTATCAATTGTTCACTTGTAGTGTACTTCGATTTAACAGTATATTGAAAAAACTGTACTTTCAGATAATAGAACATTAATTAAATAAAAGGCCACTTAAGTTTAGCAAGTGTGTTGTCTTTTAAACTTAAAAAAATTAACAATGTCAGATTAAACATTTTACTTCAAAGTACTTTTTAAAACATTGTTTAATAATCGTTTGTGCTTTAAAGAAATATACCTATTTTGATTTGCTGTCTAACACACTAAAGCACATGTAAAGCACTTGAATATAATTGTAACTGTGGTGTGTTAATCAATATTACATTTTAAATGTACTAAATTGCAACTTTATCATTACAATTTATGTAACTGAACATATATTTAAACACATGACATTCAAGTTGCTATAGAAATGACATTCAGTCGGACCCAGCACCAAAACACACTTAGCCAATCAGCAGTAAGGGGCGTATACACTCATGATCAGATCAAATCACCTTTATTTATATAGCGCTTTTTACAAGTCCAATTGTTTCAAAGCAGCTTCACATTGTTAACAGGAAAATAATGCAACAGAATTTGATTCGGCTGTACAGCCGCTCTGGTGAAACGGTGATGTTATGCAGCTCATTTCAGTTATCATATAGTGTCAATGCGGGCAGATCGGTAATATAGTTGAAATTTAGGTGTCCCCCAACTGAGCAAGCCAAAAGCCAAAGGCAACGGTGATGGCAAATGCATCAAAGATGGGAAAGGCAAATGATGGGGGAGAAGCGTGAGCTCAGTGCACAAGACATTATCAGAACGACTAGAAATGGCAGAGAAAATACAAAAGAGAAAAGGCCAGGGGAATATAACTTTAAAAAGAAGGGTTACGATCAGGCAAGAGGTTGGACCTGCATTAATGTCGGAGAAGATTCCTGCGCTGGAGTGATCTTAAAGGGATAGTTCACCCAAAAATGAAAATTACCCCATGATTTACTCACCCTCAAGCCATCCTAGGTGTATATGACATTCTTCTTTCAGACGAATACAATCAGAGTTATATTAAAAAATGCCTTGGCTCTTCCAAGAATTATAATGGCAGTGAATGGAGGGCGAGATTTTGAAGCCCAAAAAAGCACATCCATCCATCATAAAGTCCTTCTGAAGCAAAATGATGCATTTGTGTAAGAAAAATATCCATGTTTAAAACTTTATAAACTAAAATAACTAGCTTCCGACAGACGGCCGTACGCATCGGTTAACGACGAATGAGTTAACCCCTGACCTGACGCATGACGTATTGACGAACGCAGAAGCGCAGAGGATAGAGCAAAACAAAACACCGGTCATGAATTAGAAGTCTAAAATGAGAATTTTTAAAGAGGATGTCAGAAGATTTCGATATAAGAGAAGAGGAGCTTGAGTTTGTTGCCCAGCCCTATTTATTTGAACCGTGAGAGGCGTTAAAGCTACATCATACGATGTGTCAGGGGAAACTCTTTTGGCGTAAGTTGACAGCCCGTCTGTTGAAGCTAGTTATTTTAGTTTATAAAGTTTTAAATATGGATATTTTTCTTACGCAAACACATTGCTTTGCTTCAGAAGGCCTTTATTAACCCCCTGAAGCCGTGTGGATATCTTTTATGATGGATGGATGCACTTTTTCTTCAAAATCTCGTCCTCCATTCACTGCCATTATAAAGGTTACGGGAGCCAGAACATTTTTTTTTACATAACTCCGATTGTATTCGTCTGAAAGAAGAATGTCATATACACCTAGGATGGCTTGAGGGTGAGTAAATCATGGGCTAATTTTCATTTTTGGGTGAACTGTCCCTTTAAGGAGCGGGAAGTCCTGAAAACGGACACTGAGGTTGCTCTTTCTTCTCGATACATGAGTAACGTTGGTTTTGCAGTGTTTCATGGAACTAAGATATGCTGTCTTTTGCTTGAATATACTCGTGTGTCATCTTCACCTGTTTATTCATTTTCATTATTATTGTTATAAGCCTGAAATGTCTAAACCTCCTCCGCCCGTTTCAAACCTCAGATCCCAAAGTGTATCCAAAAAGTGAGAGAACATACTCATAATATTTGGTTTTTACTTTTGGTTCCCCTTTTAGTAATCGCTATAACCCCTTAATCTTGTCACATTTGTAATATATTAGTTACTTGGACTAACGTGTTATTTAGGGAGCTGCTTGTGAAAACGGTGATTGTTTTTTGGGATGGAAGGGATGACTTTACCATCGAAGGAGTAGAGGAGCTAAATGACAATTAGACATTCAACCTAAATTATCATAGTAACAAATTGCTTTCACTTGTTGATGACATCATACCCTCGGGTGGCGGGCACAGCAGATTCTGCCATAGTCGTTGCCTGTGTTGCATAGCGTGTACGTGTACGTGGATGCGGAGGCATCAAGATAGGGCTGTGATCCTTTTGGGTAGGGGCGTGTTTGTTTTGGTGATTTTAAATATCAACAGCTAGACCCAAAATTGCATATTGCACCTTTAAGTGGGAACTGAATATAAAGGATTTGTTGTGCAATTTTTTTTTTTTTGTATGCTAAAGTGTACTACTTTTTCACAAGGGCTGTGGGATGATAGCAAACGAGTGCTGCTAATCCTTTTCCATTACACATTTCTAGACTTGATTTCATTTGAGGAAAAACCATGTAAGCCAATGTGGCTCAAGAAACTCAATCCTTGTGTCTGTCTGCTCAGTTGTTAGGTTCATACGGGCAGTTTGCTACTCGAGCACCAATTCGGGTCACTTTGAGAGATCTGACCTTCTGCATGGAGCAAGACCCCACGTTTAGACACAGTCTCATGCTTTATAAAGCGATTCTAGGCTAGATAACCACACACACAACTTTTGAGGTATGTTCTGTGTTTGAGTTTTTGAGATTATGTAATACTTTATCATTTAAATAGATTTTTTGTTATAATTCTGTATTCCTGTTCTTGTTTTGATTGTTGAATAAACTGTACAGACATATTGGCTGGTAAGGAAGCACAAAATAATTAATTAAACACTATTAGCAAGCAACGGTTTGTGTGGGTCTTTTATGCTTTTATGTTGTGTAACTTCCAAATATTTAAATTTTTACTCCTCAGAAATGGCTTTTTTTTTTTTTTTTTTTGCTGATACAATCATGCTGAACTATTGTTGCACTTAGATTGGGGATTGTACAGAGGTCTGTGTATAAGCTCCAGGGCAGTGGATGCCCTGAACAAAGCAGGACTAACCAATCACACAAATACTGCCTTAGGCAACAAAATCCACCAATCACAGCGAGACAGTGGCCGAGACAACAATGCTGACCAATCAAATCAGGGTATTGAATCAGAGCCCAAATTAGCTTGAGAATAACCAACCAATCAGAACATGACAAAAGAACTAGAGCAGACCAATAGGAAGTACAAACAGCCAGAGGGTTTGAAGCTGAAAGAAACAGGACAATACATACCCTCAAGGACTCTTCTGCAACAAGATCAAGATAACTAGAGCCAAAATCAACAGATCAGGGGCAGGATGTCTCTTATGATCCACTGCTGACCGATCATCACTCTTAAATGATTTAAACCAAGGTTAACTAAAGGGTAACTAACAATGACATAATTGACCAGGGTTTACCTCTCTTCATTAGCATTGCCATTCTTCCTCAACGGTCATGAATGTCTTTGCATTTGTAAGTTGAATGGAAGTTCTCGAAAGAAGTCGATTTTTGCCTCACCTCAGCCTCAGAAACTTAAATACTCTGTGTGCTTGCCTGAGGTACAGGATTCTGAAATATTCCATTACCTCTGAATAATCATGAATGAGAAGCTGGGAGCTAAATATTGATATGCCTGCAGCATTCACAGTCCCCTCAGAGAGTGTGAGCGCATGCTATTCAGAGGTACACAGCCTCACATACAGGCTTAGGAAAGTCAGTGAATGTATCAAAGCGTGAGTTTTAAGCACAGAATGTGCCCTTTTGTAAATAAAAAGGTTTTTTTTTATATTACATGAAACCTTTTTAATGAAAGACATTATTTTGATTCATCTCAGTGACTGATCTGAAACCAAAAAGGTTTGCTCAGATTCATTCACCGTCATTCGGTTTACATGGTTACACCAGTAGGTGACAAGACAAGTGACTTAGAAATGAGAAATTAGTTACTGTAGTTTGGCAACATCAAACTATTGAAAACGGGGGAAACACACAATATGAAATAAATGTTTTTTTTCTCCAATGCATGTTGGCCACAATTATTGGCACCCCTAGAAATTCTTATTCTATTATCTCTGAAGTATTCTCATTCGTATTTACATTTTTTTTTTAGCATACCAGGGTGACTAGGAGCATGAAATTATCCAGCCATGACTTCCTGTTCCACAGGAGTATAAATATGAGGCAACACAAAGGCCAAATTCCCTCACAGATGGAGAATTGCAGAGATTAGTTGAGTCTTGGGGTCAGAAAACATAAAAAAAAATTAAAAAAAGATCAAACAGCACCTACACCACAAGTTGTTTGGGAGGATTTCAAGAAAAATTGCTCACCCAAAAACAAACTCCAGCATATTCAGTTGTTCAGACGCGACTGGAACTTCAAAAGGGACCTGGTTCAGGTCAAATGAAACTAAAAAGAGCTTTTTGGCAGCTAACCCACCAGATGGGTTTGGTGCAAACAGGGATAAAAAGTACCCCATGCCCATGCTTAAATATACCGCTGGATCTTTTAATGTTTATTGCCCTTGAGTGAGGTCACCTGATGATGGTAATGAGGATGTATGTCCGTATTGCATTCATACCATACACCTACTTTTTAACATAAGAGCGGACGTGACCATTTTTAAATTGAATGTAGGATTAAATTGATGTCCGAAAAGTGATGTCCGGCCTAAGAAAATTGACATCTTCACCCGTATTCAAATTATTAACAAAGTCTATTGTAAGACTTTGCATTTTGTGCTTTGAGTCTTGTTTTATTTTGTGACAACACAAATGCCAAATTGTTTCGCAATTATGAGCGCATGCAAAAACGAGAGAACCAACGAAATACTGCATGGTTATACACTCGCCTAAAGGATTATTAGGAACACCATACTAATACTGTGTTTGACCCCCTTTCACCTTCAGAACTGCCTTAATTCTACGTGGCATTGATTCAACAAGGTGCTGAAAGCATTCTTTAGAAATGTTGGCCCATATTGATAGGATAGCATCTTGCAGTTGATGGAGATTTGTGGGATGCACATCCAGGGCACGAAGCTCCCGTTCCACCACATCCCAAAGATGCTCTATTGGGTTGAGATCTGGTGACTGTGGGGGCCATTTTAGTACAGTGAACTCATTGTCATGTTCAAGAAACCAATTTGAAATGATTCGAGCTTTGTGACATGGTGCATTATCCTGCTGGAAGTAGCCATCAGAGAATGGGTACATGGTGGTCACAAAGGGATGGACATGGTCTGAAACAATGCTCAGGTAGGCCGTGGCATTTAAACCCAATTGGCACTAAGGGGCCTAAAGTGTGCCAAGAAAACATCCCCCACACCATTACACCACCACCACCAGCCTGCACAGTGGTAACAAGGCATGATGGATCCATGTTCTCATTCTGTTTACGCCAAATTCTGACTCTACCATCTGAATGTCTCAACAGAAATCGAGACTCATCAGACCAGGCAACATTTTTCCAGTCTTCAACTGGCCAATTTTGGTGAGCTCATGCAAATTGTAGCCTCTTTTTCCTATTTGTAGTGGAGATGAGTGGTACCCGGTGGGGTCTTCTGCTGTTGTAGCCCATCCGCCTCAAGGTTGTGTGTGTTGTGGCTTCACAAATGCTTTGCTGCATACCTCGGTTGTAACGAGTGATTATTTCAGTCAAAGTTGCTCTTCTATCAGCTTGAATCAGTCGGCCCATTCTCCTCTGACCTCTAGCATCAACAAGGCATTTTCGCCCACACGACTGCCGCATACTGGATGTTTTTCCCTTTTCACACCATTCTTTGTAAACCCTAGAAATGGTTGTGCGTGAAAATCCCAGTAACTGAGCAGATTGTGAAATACTCAGACCGGCCCGTCTGGCACCAACAACCATGCCATGCTCAAAATTGCTTAAATCACCTTTCTTTCCCATTCTGACATTCAGTTTGGAGTTCAGGAGATTGTCTTGACCAGGATCACACGCCTAAATGCATTGAAGCAACTGCCATGTGATTGGTTGATTAGATAATTGCATTAATGAGAAATTGAACAGGTGTTCCTAATAATCCTTTAGGTGAGTGTATAAGAACTGGTTATGTTGCAGTCAATGTATGCTTTTTCCTGTGAGCTTTTTGTTTTTCTAATATCCACTAGACTACTTTTTGCCACTATACTTAAGCGATTTAATGGTCGAAAAGTTAGGTCTTCAAATGCTGCCTAGTATACTCTGGCAGTACATGGTGCAATTTCTTAAGTGTTTGAATTACATTTTAAAAATAGGAATTATTGTTTTAGTCTGACTGAAACGCAAGTGTATGTAAACATGCTTAGCAGTGCCTCAGAATGAGGTTCTTCAGTCAAGGACGGTTGACAGCATTTCACGGCCCTGCATGCTGACTAAATGCATAAACTCTGTGTGCTCGACGGACTCATCGAAGAGTCAGTGAAATCGTTCCAGACTGCAGCTCTTCAATTCAATTAATTATTGATTGTATCATCATCTGCATGCGCTGCTAACTGCCTCAGATCAAAGGCACACAGAGTATGTGTGCGTTCTAAGTTTCCGTCCCTCTGACAGCACGTCAAATGGAGGAAGACCGAGGTAATTTACCCGTTATTATTATGCATGAGTGCGCTCATGAAAACAAAGATGTTTTTAATGTTGTCTAGTCTCCATTCATACACTTGGGCACACAATAATTTTCCATCCCAAACCGCTCCAAAACTCCTCTCAGGCAGAACAGCTGAACATTGTAAACAGCTTTTGAACTCGCTGAGTGCTAAAGCCCCATTCGGACAAGACTGGTTCTCCCTGAAGAGGTTAGTTGAGGTAAAAGTGTGTTTCATACTATAGACAAACCGTTAGAATTGAACACGTCCGTTATTCTCACACACCACCGGGGGAAAAATGTGTGTGTTAATTCAGAATCCTCTGACATCGTAATTCAATGTGTGATTCTGCTACTTTATTGTCATCTTCAATCATCAATGATTCTGGGATTATTTTGGATCGGTCTGTTCAGAGGTGTTTGTTTGCATGCATCTCCTTTCATTTGCTCACAAAAATGTGTTTTCCTTGCTTGTTATTCAGTGTGGTTCAATAGTCAGATGCGTGTCAATTATTCATTGTAAATAATGCCAAATTTAGCACTCACTTCAGTGAATAACTTGAAATGACAGGATGGAAACTAATTTTAGCTGTCAAAAGAAAATCGTATGGTGTTGACAAAATAAGCTTTGCTTTAAGTCTCTTCTGTTCATCAAGCATGCGCTTATTTGATCAAAATTACAGAATATTATTACTATTTAAAATAATGGTTTTCTATTTTAATATACTTTAAAATATATTTTATTTCTGTGATGCAATGCTGAATTTTCATCAGCCATTACCCCAGTCTTCAGTTTCACATGATCCTTCAGAAATCAGTCAAATATGTTGATGGAAACATGTGCTGCTTAATACTTTTTCAGGACTCATTGATTAATAAAAAGTTAAAAGATCAGCAACAACTTTTTCATAATTTAGCAATTTAACATCCTTGCTGAATAAAAGTATTAATTTCTTTGAAAATAAAGATTTCTGAAGACACTGAAGACTGGAGTAATGATGCTGAAAATTCAGCTTTGCATCAAAGAAATAAATTATATTTTAAATTGTAATATTTCACAGTATTACTGATTTTTCTGCAGTTTTGGATCAAATAAATGAAGGCTTGATGAGCATCAGTCTTTAAAAACATTAAAAATAGCAATGTTTCCAAACTTTTGACTGGTACGGTGTATATATATATATATATATATATATATATATAAATACACAGTGTGTGTGTGTGTGTGTGTGTGTGTGTATATATATATATATATATATATATATATACATACACACACCTATTAACTATTTGAAACAACGTTTTGTATGTGTGTCTGTGTAACAATGTAGAAGTCCAAGTCTTTACTGTCACCTTTGATCAATTGTATGTATCCTTGCTGAAAAGTAATTTCTGTAAAAACCAAAAAAAAACAACAAACTTAATGACCCAACTTTTCAACAGACACACATATATCTTTCATTACCAACTTAGACCTTGAGGCAACTGGCTAGGCTCTTCAGTCAAGGTTGGTAGTTCAAGTACTACTGTCAAATAAAAATGACCTCAGTCTAGGGTCTAATTGCAGATGTTGTATCAAGTCTTATTTTAATGTTTTGAGGGGTTTTTTTTGGTGAAAAATGACAATAGAAAGACATTAGTCCATTGTTACAAACCAAAACAGTTTATTAGGAAACATCAGTCAGAGCACATTCCCCCAGAGTTCTCATTGGTGTTAGAAAGCAGCTTTACAGAAGAGTGAAAACTGACCGGCCACAGTACGTGCTCAACAAATGACTTGCTTGGAAACTCCCAACCCTGAACATGCTTTTATTACTTAAATTGTGAAAAATATTTCCTGGAACAAAAACATATTCATAGATACTGTGGGTTCAGCAGAAGACTGAGAGACCGTGCTCTTAACAGATGAGAGGGTACAGTGAGGGCCTGAGCCAAGTGCTTCTGCCCGTATAAACAAAACTACACATTCACATGAGTGAATTACGAAGACTTCTTCTGCTTTTTCTTCTCTGCCTCCTCCTCTTTCTCCTTCTCTATTTCGGCGACCAGCGTCTCAATCTCTTTAGACTCCAGTATCTGTGAAAGGGGTGCAATGTGTACAAATGTATCATGTGACTGATTGCTGAGACAGTTCCAACAGAAATGGATGACAAGAATGTTGCATCAAGACGACAGTAAACCAATAAATACACAAAAAGAAAATCATAAATCAAATTGCATTACCTTTAGGGGCTGGTTTCTCCGGATCACAGCCAGCTCGATGTTCTTGCCCCCGGATTGCACAACCTGTGCGGCACAGATCATATACAATTGTCTCAGCAAACATGTTGCATCCTGTCAACTTCATCATATGAGAGTCTGTTTGGCATGCATGTAACTATGGTAACATGGTGTTTACCTCTAGTAAGGCTTTGATGGCCAGTTTGATGGCATCGTTATCACTTGCGATGGCTTCGTCTGTGTAGTTTTTCTCCAAAAACTCCCTCACTGTCTTTGCACTGCGCCCAATAGCGTTAGCCTGTCAACACAGGTGAGAAAAGGGTTAATATGGACGCAAAACGGGTAAAGTGAACATTGTGGAAACAAATTGCTCCCACTTTACCTTCCATGCATGGTATGTTCCAGAGGGGTCTGTCTGATATAGACGTGGAGTCCCATCATAGTCGAAGCCAACGATGAGAGCCGAGATACCAAAGGGACGACGTCCATTGCTTTGAGTGTAGCGCTGTTGCACAAGCAAAACACAATGAATACAGATATATCCAAAAAAATATCCAAAAGAGTGAGCGACTATAACAGTGCCATTAAACTCTGTAAATTCATTCTTTTCTTACTCTAGGGCTGCATGATTCATTGAAAAAGGTGTGATGATCAGATTGCAAAGGCTGTGATTTAATTAAATATATGCACGGCGTGTTTCAGAGTGACACGTGGCACGGTGTTCTTTTACACACGAACACGTCAAACCAGCTGTCAACAAACTGCTTTAAGGACATCATGTGCTTTTCTGCCAGAACATAAGCTTGATGGTTTAACTTTAAAAAAAAAAAAATTTTTTTTTCTAAATCGCATGATAGTCTCATCCTCGGACGTCATGCCCACAGATCATTGGCTAAATGTCTGATGCATAAGGAACACAAAAAGGGAAACAATTCGGGACTTCCCAAGTCATCAACTGATTGGTTAAATTCTACAGGATTTCCAGGAGCTGTGTATCACGTTCTTTAACAGTCCACCTGGAAACAAAGCCACCAAAGCCCCTCATGGAAGAGGAAAGCTGTCGTGTTTACAACTCTGATGAGCGCTTGTCAGAATCAACTAAGCACTAGATTTTCAAAGATATCTGCGGTAAACTTGCACAATATTTACCTTAAATTAATAATTTATTAGGCACATGATGGTCTGTTAACATAGGGACATTGACTTTACATTTTCCCATCCCAAGATTCAAGATTCAAGATTCAAGAGTTTTATTTGTCACATACACAGTTATATACAGAATATACAACCGGCAGTGAAATGTAAACACGACGCAGAGCAAAACGAACTGTGATTGGTTGCTTTACATGTCGGTCCTCTTGGGCGGTCCTTGGACAATGAAAGCTGTGATGGAGTCCAGACCTTCATCCGTCAGTCTGAAGGTCTGGCTATGCGAGACTAATGCAGCCATAACTCTCCCTCATGTCGTTCCAAAACCTGTATGACTGACTTTCTTCTGCAGAACACAAAAGGCATTCTGAAGAAAGCTGGTGTCCAACCAACATTGGCCCCCACTGACTTTCACTGTACGGACAAAAACCCCCAAGACATTTTTTGTTCCACAGAAGAAAGGAAGTCATACAGGTCTGGATTGTGCATTTTTGAGCGAACTATCCCTTTAAATGGCCTGTATGTCAACTGGAGCAAGGGGCGTTACCTGTTTGAGTGTGGCGATATAGCGGGTGATGTACTCCACAGTAACTGGGTCCTCCACTGTGAGTCTGTGGCTCTGGCACTCTACTCTAGCTCTGTTGATGACAATCCTGGCATCTGCAGTCAGACCTGGACAGCACAGAAACAAACACATTTAAATGTAAAATCATGCTAAGATCATTTATATGCATTGTAAAGTTCCATATTATAAACTTTTAACCCATAAACTGGTCAAGATTAGAAAAAAGGTTGTTTATAAAGTAGTTAAAATAAATGTTATAATATGAAACCTGACACCGGCCACTAGGAGAGGAGCCCGCAAGAAGAATTTAGAGTACCATTTCCATGGTAACGAATGATACTTCATTTATGATGATTGCTAAAATACGTGATATGAAAAATCCCACTGGCGTGACGGTGACAGTTAAAGGGATAGTTCACCCAAAAATTACATTTCTGTCATTAATCACGTCATTACAAACATGTTCTCGCACAGGCCAGAACAAAATTGTTGAATAAAGTCGTTATTTTTCTTCTTCTTTTTTTTCTTTGCATACAAGTATTCTTGTCACTTCATAAAATTAAGGTTGAACCACTGGAGTCACATGGACTATTTTAATGATGTTTTTACTACCTTTCTGGACCTTGAAAGTGGTGATTCAATTGCTGTCTATGGAGAGGCCTGAGAGCTCTTGGATTTCATCAAAAATATCTTCATTTGTGTTCCGAAGATGAACAAAGGTCTTACGGGTTTGGAACGACATGAGGGTGAGTAATTAATGACAGAATTTTTTCTGTCATTTTTTGGGGGGGTGAACTAACCCTTTAAGGGGTTTAAAAGACACCCATGTTGTCACGTCCCACTGACTTCACCAGTTGAAAGGGTTAAAACACAAAAAGTTAATGTCCCCATTCATTTTAAGTGCATCTTTTTCCATACAATCAAAGTGAACATTGACTGATAAACATCATAATGACAGAACTATCCCTTCATGGCATTGATTACATGCAGAATGAATGAATCTTACCTGCAAAGGCCATGCACACATGCTCATCTAGGGCACATATCTTCCTGACTGTCCTCTCCTCCTGAAGCTTTGCCACTGACTTCTTCTCAACACCCAGGACAACAATATCCTTCCCCCTGATTCCAACCTTAGATGTACAAAATCATTTCAGTTAGTTTAAAACACAGATCTTCGTATCTGAATACTGGTGACATTTACAGACAATAAAATTATTTAGTGTGCACAAGGCACAACGTTTATTTTCATTATATCTAATCCTAAACTATGGGCACATCGCCCTCTACCGGAAAGTTTGTCCGTCACACCCACACAGTCTTAAAAATGAAACTACATGAATCATACAGTTACAGCAGAAGCGCAATAAAAAGTAATACCAAATATAAACTATTAAAATGGCATTCACTTATTTATGGATCTTTTAACAGTCCTGACGTTTGAAATGCATCTAGTAAAGCCAGTTGCTGGAGCTGTAACTTCATTGATTATTTAACTTAGTCGGCAGAATTCTTAAAACCCATATTAGTTCATTATTTTTCTTTTAGTAGTTAGTGTACTAGTGTGGTATTTGAAAAGCATTTAGATACATATGTGATTAAAATAAAGCGAATCAAATAATAGAACTAGTTTACTACCAGGATAGCCCATGCTAATGCTAGCCGCAACATGCAAGTCACGCTTAGCTGTAACGCATCAATAAACTTGCTACTAAATAAGCGAACACCCCAGCTGCTTCAAAACGGTCTTAATCAACCACAGTGTTTAACTCTGTACTTCCACTTGATCGCTATAATCATCCATCAATACATTTTGAGCGTATAGTTGCGTAGCCGTTAGCCACCGCGCTAAAGCAACGGCTCAAATATAACCATATAAACACACTCACAGCTGTGGAGCCCTTCTTTACTGCTTCCTGAGCATATTCCACCTGAAACAGGTGACCGTCGGGAGAGAAAACTGTTATAGCTCTGTCATATCTAGCTGCCATTTCTGCACACTAGACACAAAAGCACGAATTTAGGTGAATAGTTGCCTCTGAGTTTCGACTCGCAGCACAGGAGGTTTCGAAATTGATTTGCGCATGCGCAACAAAAGCGCGCGTTGAATGGTGGGACTTGTAATCCTCAATGCAAGGAACTCATGTGATTTTCTTTAATAGCATCCCGTTTTCTCCGTTTTGCATACATAATTTCTATTTACGTTTACTTAGTTATTTAATAATGATGTGTTTTGTAAAACTACAAACGTGTACTCATATTTATTTATTTTTAGGGGAATGGCAGAAATAAGGCACTATTGAATATCATTATATATATATATATATATATATATATATATATATATATATATATATATATATATATATATATTACATACACAAACACACACACACACACACACACACACATATATATATATATATATATATATATATATATATATATATATATATATACACACACACATATATATATATATATATATATATATATATATATACACACACACATATATATATATACATACACACACACACACACACATATATATATATATATATATATATATACACACACACATACACACACAATACATATATATATATATATATATATATATATATATATACACACACACACATATATATATATATATATATATATATATATATATACACACACATATATATATACACACACACACACACACACACACATATATATATATATATATATATATACACATACACACACAATATATATATATATATATATATATATATATATAGAGAGAGAGAGAGAGAGAGAGAGAGAGAGAGAGAGAGAGAGAGAGAGATTAGTAATAATTATTTATTGTATTACTGTTTTTGACTATTTTTATCAATTAAATGCTACCTTGAAATCAATTTACATAAGCAGCCAGTGTTCAAAACTATCTCCTTACCTTAGCCCGATTCACAACGGTAAATTTGTAATAATGTCTTATAATTTGAGTGGCACCGGTGGATTTCCACAGGAAATTCGAGCATGCCGCCGTTTGTCTTCGCATCATTACGTCACATCTGTATACACAAAGAAGGAATCTGGCCATCGCATGTGAGGATGATGCAGGTGGCAGATCATTTATAGCCTTTTCTCACAGCAGCTGAAATAATTAAACTTATCATTTTGATGCCGGATTGTAATCCAGAAAGGTCCAAATGACAATCATCAGTGAGATTCACCCGTAGTCAAAAGCAAAAGATTAGACTGTATGGAAATTGAAATCTACAGGTAACACTAATACACACTAAATACAGTCACGCAATGCTGATGTAGTTAACATTAACAATTTGTCAACAAAGTATAACAATATTAATAATTTGCATGGTTTGATGTGATATGAGTAATTGATCGTTAGATTCAATCAGCGTTGGTAGCACTATTTATTGTAATGCTTTTTAAATACTATTGTACTGTCTTTTAAATACATATTTGAGCAGTGCCAGCTTAAACTAATTCTGAAGACATTTCACAACTCTAGTTTTTAGTTTCCAATAAATCTTTTCCAATAAAAGTCTGATTGAGACAATATGCTGTCATGTCCACTCCAGAGCTATTCAGTCACTGTATTTAACTGTGATATCCGCAACAGTTTTGAACAAGTGACGTCTTTGACAAGTACCTCTACAAGTACCTACCAACACTTTCATGCTTCTACTTCAAAGACCATTTTGGTGCCACCAAACCTCTCATCAATGCTTCATCAAGAGCACGGTAAACCTGCAGAGAACAGGCCACAAGTCTCCCGTACCTTATTAAAAATGTCCTTTTAATTAAATTCAACAAATAAGAATACATTAAACTAAATATGATGCATCTGGGAATAGTGGGGTTTGTGTTCCGAGACCATGGAGCAGTGTTCAAAGAGAGTGAAATGCCCACCCACCAGTATTCCTTAGCTGTGTATTCCCTCAAACTAAGCTAATGAGGACCTTCTGTGCTCGCTAACACTCACAGCCTCAGCATTTCTTACGGGAGTCACCTGTGTGGGACATAAGAGGTCTCTGAGCAAGTGTGACCCAGCTAATAACATATTAGGACTGTTCTGAAATAAACCAGGTTGTGGGACTATAAACATATGGAAAAGTGCACTGGTGTGTGTCTGTTCAGAATCATTTTTCTGATGTTTTCTGGGTTGTTTAAAAATCTGCTACTGCATGTGTTTACAAGTGTTGCTAAGTCTGTAATTTAAATTATATACACTATTTTTAATTACATTTTTGTTTTATTTTATTTTTTTAAAAATGCATTTTTTTAAGTAAAAAAAAAAAAAAAAAAAAACATTTTCTCTGCACAACGAAATTTGTTGAGGTGCTGAACAATTTCAGGAGGTCAGTTACAAAGGATAACGTCTTGAGTTTTGCAGGTAGAAATTACAACTGCTTGACCTTGACCTCAGTTACAGAAACACTGAAGTAAAGTCTTTTTTTTTTTTTCATTTCTGATCCACTCTAGATCAGTCAGTTTTGTTCACCGTCTGAGCTGGGATCATCATCATTAGCAATCAGCTTCATCTCTGGCTCTGTAATTAGCTGATTAATAAAAATTAACCTTCAAAGTTCATTAATATCACACAATAATTAATCTTGATGTCCTGGTTTAAAAATGCCCCAACTCTTTTTTTTTCATTTCCAAGAATTGGCAGTGGTAAAATGTTCATAAAGATAATTGGCTCATGAGATTTCAAACACTGCAGATAATCATGCTGCCCCTCATGAGCAGCCTCTGTTGGAATGTATTATGAAATCTCTTGAGAAAATAATTTTTAAAGGGATAGTTCATCCTTAAAACATAAAAATTGTAATTTACACACCCTTATGAATTTATTTGCCACAGAAAGACTAAATTATTGCAATAAAAATGTACAAAAATGTCCAAGCTGCTTTTCCCAATGTGACTTTCATTCTATGGAAGAAAGGCATAGTGAACATTCCTCAAAACTTCTTATCAGCTTAAGAAATAAAGTCATGCATGTTTGGAATGACATCAGATGATGACAGAACATTTTTACCCAACTATCCTTTAAGAGCTGTAGTAAACCCCTCTATATTGTTACACCAATCAGGCATAACATCATGACAGGTGACGTGAATAACACTGATTATCTCTTCATCACGGCACCTGTTAGTGGGTGGGATATATTAGGCAGCAAGTGAACATTTTGTTCTCAAAGCTGATGTGTTAGAAGCAGGAAACATGGGCAAGTGTAAGGATTTGAGCGAGTTTGACAAGGGCCAAATTATGATAGCTAGGCGACTGGATCAGAGCATCTCCAAAACTGCAGCTCTTATGAGGTGTTCCCGGTCTGCAGTAGTCAGTATCCATCAAAAGTGGTCCAAGGAAGGAACAGTGGTGAACAGGGTCATGGCCAAGGCTCACTGATGCACGTGGGAAGCGAATTCTGGCCCATGTGGTCCGATCAAACAGACTGACAAATTGCTCAAGAAGTTAATGCTGGTTCTGATAGAAAGGTTTCAGAATACACCGTGCATCGCAGTTTGTTGTGTATGGGGCTAAATAGCCGCAGACCAGTCAGAGTGCCCATGCTGACCCCTGTCCACTGCCGAAAGTGCCAACAGTGTGCACGTGAGCATCAGAACTGAAACACAGAGCAATGGAAGAAGGTGGCCTGGTCTGATGAATCACATTTTCTTTTGGTTTGAGGAGCACAACGAGTTTGAGGTGTTGACTTGGCCTCCAAATTCCCCAGATCTCAGTCCAATCGAGCATCTGTGGGATGTGCTGAACAAACAAGTCCGATCCATGGAGGCCCCACCTCGCAACTTACAGGACTTAAAGGATCTGCTGCTAACATCTTGGTGCCAGATACCACAGCACACCTTCAGGGGTCAAATGGAGTCCATGCCTCGACGGGTCAGGGCTGTTTTGGCAGCAAAAGGGGACCAACACAATATTATTAGTCATAATGTTATGCCTGACCGTTGTATTTGATTATGAGATTTTATGAGATACTGGCAAATGACAGTGAATTTGTTTCTGTAGTTATGTGGAAGAATGAAAAATTAATTTCTGGATTTTTCAAAAGTTAATCAATCAAAAGTACAATCTAGGGAAACTGACTTTTTTATTATAGCAGATTCACTGTACACTATTTGTTTCAGTATAATAAACCAACTGGATGCTTGAGGATATGAATCAGAACTATAACAGCTCTCATCCCTTGAGATGCTCTGATTGGCTGATACATTATTTCCTTCAGGATCTCCTTTCTGCAAAGGTTGCCTTTGCATGTCAATACTGTCTATTTCCAGCAACACTATAGGCCTATACACATATTCACAAATAGCCTATCTCAATACAATTTATTTAGGTATTGAAGATTCATACCCAAGAAGTCTAAATCTCTACTTAGATCCTTAATGGTAAAGCCAACTCGAATTCAGGGTGATTAGGACACTTTTTGCCACTGAGATGAATTGGAAACGACCCAAAGTGTTCATGCTGGCACCTCAGAACCTCACAGACGTGTTATGCTGTTGTCTTCATTGCAACATCGTGTCCTTTATTCACAAAACAGTCACAGACAAGCGTCTCAGCAGCTAATTCAAAACTCATTAGAAACAAGCAATTGCAGAGCGGATTCCCAAAGGGATGCAGCTTTCTAATCAACGTTCCCTATACTGCAAAACCCATCCAACGGGGCGGCTCATAACTAACGTTCCCACAGAGAAATTAAACCGAGGCGTCATTATGAAAGGAGATGCTCCTCTGATGATTTCATTACTACGGTGCCATATGTTTGATGGTATATTATAGATATTGATAAATGTTATAGGGGCATTTTGTCTTGGATAAGTTGTGTAATTTCTTCTAATATTATAGAAACAAAAGGAATAATTAACCGAACGCTCGGACAAAATTAGTCAAATGCCATGTGGACCAGGTCTACTACCTTTGTTTTAAAATAAGGCAAAATTTATGCAAAGAGATTTTAGATAGCCTATCAATGAGTTTAAATGTAGATCAAATAGACTCACTAAAGTCTTTGGCTCCTGAGGAAATCACCTCAGTACAGATGTCTCTTTCAGAAGAGATTTCAACGTCTCAGACTGAGCTCAGATTCGTCGAGATAATACAAACTCAAACATCTCACATCAGATTTTTCCAAAATCAAACTATATGAGCTATTCTAACCGCATATAGCACAAATACACTCACTGTAGGCTATGTGTAAACAATGTTCTCAGTGTTTACTTGCAATTATATAACGGAATTCTAGTGGAAACAAAACGAGACAAAGTTAATATTGACGTGAAACATAACTGAGAACTCTTGAGCTATAAACTAGCAACCTCTGGGCAATAAAAATGTATTTTGGGGTGTCGGTGTGTGTCCGTGATTACGCATCTCGCGCGCGTCCCCGGTGGCGCAGAGCGTGTATGGAGTCATCCCACTGCTGTAGGCGGGGGCGAGCCCCTTTGCCCGTGATATTAATGTGCTTTCCCGCTATTCCAGTCTATGAAACAGCACGCAAGTATTGGCTCTTGTTTGCCTCTTGTCTTGTGTTGTCCTTCGTTTGCAAACAGTGGACGGGAACTTAACCCGGCGATTGTGTTGACAGCTGCTGAAGTCCTTTACAATGACTCGTCGAAAGCAGTCGAAGCCCAGATCTTTGAAAGGTACGAAATGTTTTCTATTTAAATCACTTGCTTCCTTGTTGTCTTGAGTGAAACACGACCGCGGGACAAATCGAATGAATGACCCCAATTAGTTGCAGATCATTATAGGCTTCAGATTAATGTCGCGCAAAAATCAAAACAGGAGACTGACATTGTCTTGGAGCAGAACTTTCATTTAACTTCCAGTGCATTTTCGAGTAATCTAATTTCATTGAGAGGGGTTTGTCTTCACTCTTGCACATGATTCAGATGATCTGAATCTGAAAATTATGATAAGAATCAATGTAATATTATAGTATTTGGGGTTCTAGGACAACAAAGTTGTCAGCTCAGCTGTAGTCAAAACTGTGTGTGTGTGTGTGTGTGTGTGTGTGTGTGTGTGTCATGTTTTTCTATCCCGGTGGGGACTTCAACCTGAATGCACACTGACTCATGAGGACTCGTGTCACTGTGGGGACATAAATTGAGGTCCCCATGAGGAAACAAACGTATACATCTTCTTCTTTTTTTTTAAATGTTAAAAGTTTTGTGTGATGGGTAGGTTTAGGGGTAGGGTTAGTGTAAGGGGAAATAATATACAGTTTGTACAGTATAAAAACCATTGGGTCTATGGAGAGTCCCCACAAAGATAGTGAACCAGACGTGTGTGTGTGTGAGAGAGAGAGAGAGAGAGAGAGAGAGAGAGAGAGAGAGAGAGAGAGGGAGGGAGAGAGGTTTTGCCATCATGGAGACCAGTGTTCCAACAAAGATGGTAAAATCAGAATCAGGAAAACAGCTTAATAAACATACTAAAAATGTCTTAATGAAATTGTAAGGATTCATAAATGTTTATGTGATGATTATATTTAGTACGGAACAGAAAATATTAGCTCAGTATAAAAACAATAGAGGTCAAAGTCCCAAACATGACAGAAAACAAATGTGTGTGTGTGTGTGTGTGTGTGTGTGTGACAGTTTGAGTGTTTGAAAGTTCCCTGAGGTTTCAGTTTGCAAATGAAATCTATGTTTTCTATATTTCTTGTCATCAAGTCATGTGACTCTGTTCTGTCACCTTGAAATCACAGAATACATGTTATATGGACTGTTTAAAGAGCAAACATGAACACAATGGCACTCCCCTGCTGGATGAAAAACAGATCAAAATGTTGGTATTTGTTTATGCTTTGCTTTTTTCATACCACAGGGGTGCCATAGTGCACCAAACGGTTCACAAGAGATGGAAAAATGCCATTTAAGTGCTTGATTTCTTTGCATTGTTATATTATATTTTGCTGCCATGGCCTTTTCTTGCCATCAATCTTTTCTCCACAGGTCAAGACGACAGGTTAAATACAAAGGAAGATAACATGATTGTGGGGAAGAAACGTTACTCCTGGGAAAGGAGAAAAGAGAGGGATGATGAGAGGGAACAACATAGGCAAGAGAAGGATGAAGATGCTAAAGAACACAGGAATGCCAGCCTACAGCAATCAGAATCATTAACCAAACAGATGTACTGCCATGGTTCAGGTACACAAACACATTCCCATACTATCCTTCTTTCTATAGTATCCTATTAAACTGTGAATATTTTCTCTGTGTAGATTTAAAACTGGCAGATTTACAAATTTGGGGGATTTATATTCAGGGTTTAGTGTTTCTGCTTGTTTGTATATTTGCAATTCCCTATTTGCACAATAACAGAATGAATCATGCCTTTACAAATGATTTTGGATTTATGCATTTGAATTGCTAACCATGTGAAGACATGTTTTTTTATGTTTTTAATAGCCTATGTCTTATCCTTAAGCAGATACATTAATCCTTTGATTTAGTGTACAATTTGGTACCATGATTTGGGTTCTCTTGTACATATTCAGTACTTTAAAGTAGAAGCACTCCATTTGTTCAAACTGTGAATTTGGTCCTCTCACACTGAAAGCAATTTTAGTCACAGTGGGACTGCTCATTATGTGGCCACATACTGAGGTAATTACAACAAAAAAAAAAGTGTGAAAAAGAGCATCCAATTCATATTTTTGGTGTTTAGTCTGCTCTTATGAGCCAGAGATATATTTTAACCTGCCAGACTTCAGCAGGACAGACCTCTTGAAATAGAAGAGTGGAATTCTTATACCTGTGGTTAAAGTGAGTAATGTTGAGGAAGCTACAAGTTCAACTGCAGCTATTGTTTAAAAAAAAAAAAAAATGTCAAAAACAGGATATAAATTAGAATAAATTTTTTTTTTTTTTTAAATAAGTGTTGTTTCAATTTTCCTTGTTGGAGAAAGTATCTTGTTACTGGGAAAGCTACGCTACTTTGACAAAATTTGTAGTTACTGTCACACTACTGAAAATGTACATAATTTAGTAACATTGCTAAATTACTTTTAGTTAGTTACTCCCCAACACTAATGGTGTATTTACTGGTGTGTTTTGACACAAACGTTTTTTTTTTTTTGGGTGTTTTTTTTTTTATGAAAGTTGTAAATACATTTTCCTCTCTTCTCTGTCCATAGCAAATCATAATGTTGAGGAGGATGAAATATGTTGCTTTGCTTCTCTTTCCCCTGCTCACTCCTCTGCTGACCATGAAGATGGATGTGACCATGGATTCAAGGGAGACATATATAGAGATCATCAGAGACTTAGTCATTGCAGGAGGGAAAACACCCCTTTGCCTTGCAAAAGTTCAGTACCTCTTGAAATATTCCAAATGGATATCAGCAGTGAGAGCCCCACAAAAATCAAACAGGGCTTGAGTAATCAATATGAACAGGATAGTGTAATGTCCTCCCAACATCTCTCTCTTCTAAATAATCCACAGAATAACTTGGGGGAATCTGAGAAAAGACAACCTCCAAATATTGCCGCACAAGATCATTCAGGCTTCTCAATGCCAAAATGCATCTGTGCAACCTTGCCCATCTCCAATCCAGCCACTCCAAATGCTGCAGAAGTGGCTCCTTGTGCAGAAAAGAGAAAGTCTCAGTTTGTCTCAAAAAATTGTTTAGGAATCTCCAAAAAGCTCAAAATTTTCAATAATTGTCTTCATTGTCACAACTACATGGACCCTAGAGCATGTCCACAGACCAAACTCAAGGACAATGAAATCCACTCAAGTTCTGAGACTTTTCCATCTGAGCTAAAGGAGCATCAGAAAGAGGCTAATGTGATGCTAGACCACTCCGTGTTGCTTGAAGCTGCAATCACAGCGGCCGTTCAGACAGTTCTTCAATGTAGCTTCTGTCCCACATCGTTAAAGGACCTGAAAGCCCTTCAAGAGCATGTTCGCCAATCACACAACTCGGCTTTAATCGAGAGCAACGTCTTTTTCTGCTCACAGTGCTTCGGAGGATTCCTGACAAAGGACACGCTGGATAATCACATGCGGCAGATACACTGTAAAAACCAGAGCCTGAAACTTGATCCAGATGCAGAAGAAACAGCAGAAATGAAGTCTTTGCAATTCTGTCCATACTGCACCCATTTGCCTACATTTAGCAGTAAGATAAAACTGATGCAGCATATCAAAAAAACACACAAGAACATTAACTTGATGAACCTTAAAGAGGGAAGGAGGACAATGGGTTCACTGTCACCTCAGTCAATTAAGAGTCTGACCAAAAAAAATAGCCAATTACCTTCAACAGACTTCATCTGTGACCATTGTGGGGCTAAATACACCAATCTGGATTTGTTTCAAACTCACTTGAGTTCCCACCTGAAGAGTATGCTTCCAAAACTTACGTGTCCAGAGTGTTTCAAGGATTTCCCAAATCAGGAATCTTTTAAGGAACACACAGTGTCTCATTTTAGCAATTCATCTACGCGCTACATCTGTGAGAGCTGCAGTAAGTCCTTTACTAGTGTCAAAGACTTACATGGGCACCTACTTGAGATGCACACCATGGTGTTTTTCCGTTGTTCCCTCTGCCAGCAGGTGTTCGACTCCAAGGTGTCTATTCAGGTTCACCTGGCCTCCGAGCACAGTAACAAGAAAACCACATTCCACTGTACGTCATGTGAATGGGATTTCAAGCAAGAGCATGACTTGCATCTGCATGTCAAACAGAAACATCTTGACAAACAATGCAAGATGTACTGTTGCATCTTCTGTGCAGAGTCCTTTACCACAGACATCGAGTTGCAGTGTCATATCACAACACATAGCGACAAATGCAGTCCCTGCGTCTGTACCAATACCAGATCTCCCCTCGAGGTGCCCTTACACGAGAAACTCTGTGCCAAGAGTGCTGAAGGTAACAACGTGACCCCTCCACCTGTCTCTGAACCAGTTGCCAAGGACAGTGCTGGAATGCTGCCAGTGAATAGTGAAATAAGAGTCAGTAAGGTGGAATCGCTGTTTAGCCCTCCCACTGAAAGCAAAGGGAAGGCAAATCTGAACGATCCTATGTTTGCCTGTGAAATCTGTGGTGCTTCTTACACCATGCAGTCCTTGCTCGCCAACCACCAGCTGCGAGATCACCACATCCAGCCCGGGGAGAGTGGCACTCTCAAGCGCAAAGTGGAGGCAATCCAAGGGAGCCACAAATGCAAAGACTGTTCCAAGACCTTCTTCACTGAGATGGCACTGTGGGAGCACGTCCAGACTCATCTAGGCCCCACCAAGCACTGCCAATGCCCCATCTGTGGAGAGCGCTTCCCTTCACTGCTAACTCTGACTGAACACAAGGTCACCCACAGCAGGAGCTTGGACACAGGCAACTGCCGCATCTGCAAGCTTCCTCTTCACAGTGAGGAGGACTTCCTGGAACACTGTCAGAGGCACCCAGACCTGCACAACTCACTGACAGGCTTCCGCTGTGTTGTGTGCATGCAGACTGTCACCTCGACTCTTGAGCTGAAAATTCATGGAACTTTCCACATGCAGAAGGTCCAGGGGGATGATCTGATCAACAGCTGCATGGATCCCCCCAACTTTAATCCTGACCTTAAAATCTCCTCAAGTGTTGTTCAGCAGGAAACGGTTACTATGAATGTCAGTACGTTTGAGCATAGACTCCGAGACAATAAGACTAGCATTTCTGTAGTCAACTGTTGTTCGGCTACAGCACTCATACCAGAGGAGAGAAGCAATAAGAACACTCTCACCCAGGCCACAACAGTTTGAGTTAACCCTAAATAAAGGACATCATTTGTATGGCCCGTGAATGCCCTCCCAAACGAGTTACTCTGCCACCCCCAACCCCCGCTTTCCACAAAAAAGACAAAGTTGTACCAATATTACACCCCCTTTTGTGCCCTGCTCTGACAATATATGTACTCTTTTGATTGCTTGTGTAGTGAAGTATGTTTTCACTTGTACATTGTATTATGTGTTTAGGCCCTAAATGTGTGAAGCCATGTTTCAGAGAGGCTGTTTTCTCCTTAAAAAGCAGTTTCCTTGTTTGACATGCTTAGCAAGTGACTAATTCTCCCAAGTGCAAGGCTAATTTTCATTGGACACTTCTGAGGTTCTGATCTCAGATTTACTGCCAAATTTGGGTCATTTCCTCTCTCCTTGTTGCGTTTTAAGATAAATCCTTGTGTTAAGAAATGGAACTGGATCTTTGTGGATCTAGACGGTAATGAGTTACTGATGACTGAAACTGCAGATGCGCAGAGGGGCACAAAAGAGGATGAGATGTGGGCAGTGGGACTTGATATTCTGAGGGAGAGAGTCATTAGCAGTGTTTAATCTAATTGAAATCTGAGCAGGCCTCTTGGTAAACTTTATGGATTAGATGTAGGGCTTTTGGACAATGACATCTGATAATAACAAAACAGATGTACTGTTATGCATTTCTATTTAGTATTATGTCTTTTTAGTAAAATACCTTAATCTCTGCCTTTTTTCATCATTTTGACTTTGATCAATTATGTGTCTTGTTTGTTGTATATCTGCACATGATGTTCTATTGCAAAAAAAGTAAATTGTGTTTATGGGTAAATGTGCGTGTGTGTTTGCATTTTCAGTTCTCCATTGTTGATAAAAAAATTTTTTAAAACGCTAACATATTTCTGGACCAATGCAGTTTAACAATGTGTATTCGGTAGAACATTTAAAAATCATAAATTAAAAATAAGAATAATAAAGTGATTATGATATTAATTAACTGAAATAAGTTATGTTAGATGAAAATGTTTTAACATTTCTTAGCTCCTTAAATTAAATTTTTAAAGGTTTGCAGTGTTTCACTTGTTACTAAACCTTGATACCATACTTAATAATACATCTAGGCCATAAAGTTTTACCTTTGGGAGAAAGATGACTTACTTCTGGGCTTTATTTGGGGTGAAACTGAATGGCAGGATTGACTTCCTCCATACTAGTGTTTGTGCATTTGCAAATCTATTTATCAGCAGTACAACTTCCCATTTTTCCCAACTTCCCATCAGGGAGTTCTAATGCTATGTCATGCATTCTGACTTATTTACTCTGTTAAAGAGTTGGATTCTCATGCTAAACATGGCCAACATTTATAAAAATTAGTTGGACGTATTATAGAGTATTATTCAGAGTATTTTTTAGCGTCTGGCCCTTTATGAAGTCCTAAAGGGCAGAATTCCTTGTATGTGCGCTTCTCCCGGATATGCGCATGCGCACACATCAACGGGAGCAAGAGCGTCAACAATGAGCTTCGTTCGGGTTACGGTAGCCGTCGACAGCACTGTCATTTTGTTTTTAGACCACAAAATCAACAATGTCACTAAAGAAGTGTGTTTCTGGTTGTGAGGGAAAGATAACCTTGTTCGGCTTCCCAAATAACCCATCATTAAGGAAACACTGGATGCAGTTTGTTTTTCTGGAGCAGCGACGGAGTTCTGCAAGTGTGTTTGTTTGTTCCCGGTCACGAGTCGAAACCGCAGGCGGTGAGTGAAACTGCATCAAATGTCTGTTTTGTTGGCAATCGTAAGTGCATATAATGTCAACAACACGAAAGTTATCCAGGGAGCGTGTGTGTGTTTGAGACTCGAGATTCTTTAGCTCCGCCCACTGCACGCCTGCAAGAGCTCGGCTGTTTTTGGAAAAAATCGGTACAGCATATGTCTTTTATAAATATGATAAAACTAAAGACTCTTCGGACATATGAAGGATGCAATACTACTCTATAGGTACTCGAGATTAACATGAGATTGGCAGAAACTGTGTGTTATGCCCCCTTTAACAAATTATTTTATCTTTAAAAATTCGACTAAATATATGCAGTGCAGCACAAAGTGATGTTTCTGAATGTTTGTGAGAATGGAAATTAGGTAATAGAGCCCTGAAGCTGGAAGCCACCAGGACAAACTACTACCTCATTTGGAAATACCCCTCAATCACCATGATAGCAGCTGGGCTTTGACCATAGACACAGGAAGGAAAAGAAACATAATTTTGGGCATGGCTGTGCAGTAAAAATGCATTTGTCAGAAACATTATATTACAATGTTATAAATACACTGAGCCATACATTTACCTATGAGTGCAGGTAGTTAAAGAATCTGTAAATACTATACAAAAGTATCCAAAATTTGACATGATTAATGAACATAGCTTTATAATCATAATACAAGTGCTGATTTATTATTTTATTGTATATATTATTTGTTTTCATGCTATGTAGACAGGTTGTCATCCCAGAAAATAAATACAAGTTAGAATTAAAACATGAACTTGGCTTTCCTTTTGTGTGTCCACTGTCCAGGCTTTAGGCCAAGATAAAGACGGCTGTGAAAACATGATGCCGGGTAATGCCCGGACCATCTGTCAGTAAGCGTCTCTCGAGTGGGTCGAGTGAGAGGAGAAATGACCAAAAAGACGCAGTTAGAGTTTTTAAGGTTGCGGGGTTATGGAGTGTTACTGGCACAGAGACGGCTAATGTTGAGTTTGATTATTGCTTAGCATTTTTAATTCTATAAAACAGAATTGTGGGGGAAAAAAATAAAACCCGGATTCATTACAGTGTCATAGTGAAGTGACAGTAGTGCAAATATACAGTATTTGTCTCATTCTTACAGGGATAAGAGTGAATGTAAATCGAGGCTTGGTAAATCTAGAACTGAACTGCCATCTATAAAAATAGAGCTGACTAAGATCCTTTATGTTCAGTCAGGCCTGCTGTCCAGGTGCACTCCCAAGATTATTAGGTCTGTGCCATGTCAACATCCTCCCGGGATGGAAACTGGGGTTAAAGGTTCCTCTTCCTACCAATGTCCTATCAACATCACCTTTTTTTCCACATTGCGTCACCACAATCATTCTGTTCTCTCCCTTCTTCACGTCTCACATATCCAACAGTCCCATATCCCACCTCATCTGAGACTGCTTGTGCAAGTGACACCAATGATGGTTTGATCAAATTATGTATTTAAAACCGGTTGTGTAGAGTAAACAGGAAGGGAGCAAGATTTCCCAGGGTGATGTGATTAAACTGCCCTCAAAAAATAGGTGGGAAAAATGATCAGTTTTTATTTTCTGTTGGTAAATGGCGTTCTACTTGTCAGGCTAAATTCAGTTTTTCAAAAGCAGACACAGTGGAGAAACATTAAATGCATGACTGCAAGGTAAAAGTTGGACAGCACTCCCCCTATTGGCTGAATATGTGACAGTACAACATCCGTCTCACAGTTAGCTGGATTTTATTTTTTTCCTCTAAAACTATGTTTAAGATATTAAACTATTTTGTCAGTTACTGTATGAATATAATACTAGTTCAAGGTTTCTAGAAGATGGATGCATGTTTTCTCAGTCATGTTACCAAAACTCATGTGCCATTTAAAAAGCATGTTTAAAAGCATTTAAATTAACTCCTTTGTGTTTGTTTTAAAGAAATGGTTGGTTAATGTTCAAATAATTCATATTTGTGACTAAAAGTCCAATCTATATGAAGACAAGGTGTATTTTAATAAAAAACACAAAGCCTTTTTTTCATTTTAAAGACAGTGTACAAGTGTATCACTTTTTAAAAAAATGTATATTATTGAATCTATTTATTAAACAATTGTATAAATGATGGACCAAACAAAACTGATAATTTAGTTTTAAAAAAATAAGTAAAATTTAGTAACAGGTGTGTGTGTGTGTGTGTGTGTGTGTGTGTGTGTGTGTGTGTGTGTGTGTGTGTGTGTGTGTGTGTGTGTGTGTGTGTGTGTGTTGTTTCAAGAACACGATTATATTTCATGATAAAGTTTAGGTTTAGATAGCGGAGGCATGTAGCAAATACTATTTTTTTAGTGTTCTCAGTAGTTTTTATTAAAGTTTTAAATTATATATTTTGCAGTTAGATTAATGTTCAGGACACTTAATAATAATAAAATGTATTTTAGAGTTAATTTTCATGCACATGTAAAGCCTATGCATAATGTCCTGGGGACAGAATGTTACTCATTCGGTGGAATGGCTCACATTATAATACATTTGAATTTGAATTGCAGTAAGGTAATGTGAAATGTTGCAGCATTATCAAAGAACATCTACAGCTTTAGTGGAAAGAGGGGGAACGCATTCAAATCAATGGAAAAAAAACTAGGCTAGTTTCGCATGTTCACATCATGACCAGCAGGTGGAGGTGAGAGATTATGTGTAAATACGAAGCGGCAACCTCCCCCAGTTTCTGAAGTAACTTAAACTGCAATTCATCGACTGGCCACTAGGGACAGGCTCCAGAAGGGAGCAGAATCTCATTGAGCCCCATGTTAAAATGCCCAACTTTACAGCAGAATAACACGCTTACAGCCTGGTACAAATTGTGGTTTTGGTCTATACAGCTAATTTTGCCCTTCATGACAACTGTGAGAGGGGTGAATTTTTTTTTTTTTTTTTACATTCGTTTACATTATATAAAGCCTTAAAGTTCTGCATAATTAAGGGAGTGGCCACTTTGAGTGACAGGTGGATAGCCATTTATCCGCTGTCTGTTAGTCATCGCGTCACCTAAGCTCCGCCCACGTCCCGCCTCTTTGCCCATTTTCTGTTATCCGGGCGTGACGCGCTGCCAAGATACGCTTCAAAACTGCTCTTCAGAATCCTATGGGTGACGTCACGGACACTACGTCCATATTTTTTTATTTTTTTAAACAGTCTATGGTAAATACGAATGTGTGCGAACGTAAAAAGTCTTTTAGTATACATATTATTTTACATACTAGGTTTCGGCGCTGTGGAGCTTCTGGTTATATACGTCAGTGGTGAAGTAACAGCTGTTCAACAGTTTAATATCCATCTCTCACATGAGCCTCAGGGTGAGGACTTGTTGTCAGCACCCGAGATTGAAATTTAAGTGGTTCCTGCAGTCAGCTTTCCCGTTATGTCCCAATCATTCCAATAGACTTACTTGTTTTAGGATGTTCGTGCCAAAATACAGTTAAACGACAGACGACGACAGTCATTTTGACGCGTCCCTCAGGTGTTCACGCATGGGGCATGCGCACAGTGAATAAGAAAATTAAAAAAGTTATTCATTTATTTCAATTAAGTATTTACATAAACTGTTCAGTAAAATGGCCATTGACTACAATTCAAAAGTTGAACCGTGTATTTAAAGTAAAAAAAAAAAAAAAGTAAAAAATATATATATATAAAAAATATATATATATATATATATATATTGCACTAATGACAGTTTTGGAGGGCATGAATTAGGCTTATGATTATGGGTTTTAAATTAAAAGTTCACAACACTAAAATTGGTTTTGAAAGGTGATCCCATGGGTGAGAGTGATGAATTCCCACAGAAAGGATTTTAAGAGTGCCTGAATACAGGATGTTTTCTTTAGAGCCTTCCTTTGTTAATGCATTAATAATTCACACATTTCATGAAACATATCAAGAGGGATACAGAGAATTAGAGCCAACAGAACAAAAGGAAATGGCTTTAAAGGAAAACACTCCAGCTCTGGGGATCTGTCATAGATTTAAAAAAAGAAACAACCGTAGGCTTAGAATAGATCAATGTAACATCTCTGTCTTATAGGCCAAACAACAATGGCACTGCAAATAATACACTGCCATATTTACTATACATAGTCTACAGTCTAATATAAACAATATTCTAATTTCAGTTATCAACCAAATTTCACAGAAACAACTTTTGTTTCACACATTTGACATGAATAGTCTTGTACAGTGATGAGTTAAGTGGAATCTATGAACACATGGCAGGGCGGTCTCAGCCAGTTGCCTGGTGCTTCACAACAGGGGCGGGTACCACTGGCCTCATTGTTTTCTATTGGCTGAGGACAGCTGCTGGCTACTTAATTATTCATTGAGGGAAGGGCCAATTAGGAACTTGTCTTGGTCACCGAGTTAATTATTCAGGAAAGACATACCAGATGACCATGTGTTTGTCTGGCTTGTCATCTTTTGCTTGAAAGACACCAAGAATGTCATGCGCATTTTTACACTAAAAAGTGTGACTGAGGAAGGATGCTGCATTTGCTCAGCATATAATCGGTGCTGGATTTACAGTAATCTGTCACATGTAGGCCTACATGTACACTCGCACATGTACACGTCACACATCTATCACACATACAAAAGCACACAAATAGGTCAACACATCAGAGACTGTTTTCAGCGACCAAACTTTTAATCATCAGACCACAGAAAGCAACCGTTTTCAATATGTAATGCTGAATTGACAAATTATTAAATTACTTTTCATTGTGTCCTGAGAATGCTATGTGTCTGTAAAACACATATTACACATATGCTTTTTAATAACAGCTTTTTCAGTATAGCTAGTTTATGCCATATGCAGAATTATGTTACTCTTAGAATCTTGCTCGAGTTTATTTACAGTTTCTCAAAAGAATAGCATTATGTGCAAATTGTCCCTCATAATTTACTGGGGACTGTATGAGAAAAGCTTGACTGCAAATTATTAGTCTAATTTACAAACGAGACTTGGCAAAATAGGACAAATGGGAAAATCAAGCAAAATAAGTGTTCCACCTAAACAAAGCTTGAAAAACGATACAATAGATTGTGTACCGAATCCTGAAATTGGCATTCATTAAAATAACATGAAAACAAAATGACAAAATTCACCATAATGCAAAACACATCCATTATAAAACAAACAAAAAAACAATAATTTAAGTAATTATATACATGTTAAGGTTAAACTTGACAACACTGTTATCATTTTAACGTGGACACATTTACTGTGTTAACTGTAAATCGTTTCAGAAGGAAGTGTCGTTTGAAACATTCCGTCTCGGACATTAGCCGACCATTTGATGCTTTATTGCACACAAAAAAGACAAACACTTGCCAAAACAGCAAGCTCTAACCTGATTGGCTGACTTGATACATTTGCACATTTTCACCAACCCACTTGGAATCAGAAGGTACTGAGCTGCTGCAATGAACAATCACCAGATTTGCCTGTTTGCTCAGTTTGTGGCATCAAATCTTTGAAAGATTTTCAGAGTTTTGAGGCACTTAGTTGCAGTCATTGGCATTTATACCTTTTGGATGTGCATATATTTTCCGAATTGTATACACTTTTTCTGCTAATATTTTGTTTTGTGAACATTGATTTATGTAGAGTATCAGTTATTATTGTGGTATCACTGGTTCCAGATAAAGGCCACATAAAAACAAATGCAAGTGTGGTGAGTCTCTTTAAATGTGAGTTCCGTGTGTATCCGCTAAACTTTTTTGAGCTTCTCAACAAACTGGAGAATATGAGTCCAATGCAAGATATTCAGAAACTGCAGCTTCAAAACGGTCGGAAGCTGAGGCGTAAAAAACACAGAGATGATCTTATCATGAGATCCTTTCAGTCTACAGTCTAACATAATAACAGGAAATTCACTTTACATTTTTTTGCAAGATCTGTTATGCACCCTAGGATGTTGTTGTATTTACAAAACAAACAAATCTGCACCTTGATTTTTCCTATCCTGATTTTTTACTTTCAGGTCCAAGCTATGACACGTCAAGCAAAAAACACATGTCCAATGCATTTACAATGTTAGCATGGTATGGTACAAGTTGTTTTCATTTCATTGCCCTTTGCTGGGATGGGGTCTGTATTGCTTTTGGAGCTGTGCATGTTGTGCTGGCTACTGTGTGTCGAGCGCTGACTCGAGCTGACTTTGCTACACAGCGATGTCATGCCTCTTCTGATCTCCTGACGGATATTGTTGCTGGAGAGCACGTAGAGAATGGGATTGATGGCGCTGTTGAAAGTCGACAGTCCCAAAGAGATTTTGTAGGGCGTGTAGATGTGCTTTTCAAAGTGACACTCCTCCTGCAGCTTGGGGAAGTGGAAGGTGACAGCACGCATGAGCAATATAATGTGGTACGGAGCGAAACAGATCAAAAACAGCGCCACCACCGCCACAGCCAGGTAGCGCACCTTTTCTTTCTGATGGGGCTGGAGGCCTGTGCTGGCCTGCACGTTGGCAAGAATGGCTCTGTTGGTGAAGATCAGGACGGTCAGGGGAATACAAAAGCCTATGCAAAACCGAGCGTAGTTGAATGCCGTAACCAGCTTTGAGCTCTGGCCGGGCTCGAAACATCGGCGACTCCCTTTGTCAGTTTCCCCTTCGCGCATGATGAAGACGGGCGTGTGACACAAGCCCACTACCATGTAGATCGAAAATGCTATGAGAGCTGCAATCCGTTTCTGGCGAAGACCACGAGATTCAATCGCATAGACCACCGCCACATAGCGGTCGATGGACACGCAGCAGAGCAGGAAGATGCTGATGTACATGTTGTTGAAGAACACAAAGCCAGTCACTTTGCAGGCCATCGAGGTCCAGGGCCACTCGTGGTTACTATTGACGTACACTGTCCACAAAGGCAGCGTGAAGAGGTAAGTGAGATCGCACAAGGACAGGCTGAGCAGGTAGATGCCGAGAACGTTCTTGCGACACACCTGGTGGAGGGTGAGGTAGACGGTGACCAAGTTGGCTGGCAAGCCGATGATAAAAACCACAATGTAGAGCACCATCAGAGGAATACGGTCCTCCTCATATGATATCTCACAGGGCACATTCGCACTTTGGTTTGTGGTTGTCATGATACTATGTGCCACAGTGGATACATGCATCATATCTGAGGGGGAAATATAAAGAGAGAAATGAAACAGTCAAGTCACCTTTATTTATATAGCGCTTTTAACAAGTTCAATTGTTTCAAAGCAGCTTCACATTGTTAACAGGAAAATAATGCAACAGAATTTGTACAGCCGTTCTGGTGAAACGGTGATGTTATCAAGCTAATTTCAAGTATCATATAGTGTCAATGTGGGCAGATCGGTAATATAGATTAAATTTAGGTGTCCCCAACTGAGCAAGCCAAAAGCCAAAGGCAACGGTGGCAAGGAACCAAAACTCCTTCAGGGTCAGAATGGAGAAAAAAACCTTGGGAGAAACCAGGCTCAGTCGGGGTGCCAGTTCTCCTCCGGTGGTGAAACAGAACTGTAGGAACATGATGTGGAAGAAAAAAAAGTGCACTGTATTTACACTGTACAAAACTACAAGTATTTACCTAGTAGACTATCATCAGTACTCCAATATGTTCACTTGTATAGTTGCAGTACAAATGAAAAACATAGCTGCAAACTAGTTGTGTAATGAAAGTTAACTACTGTTACACTTAAAGTATACTTAAACGTATACACTAAAAAGTGTTGAAATTATACACTTACAAAGTACAATTTACTTTGGTTGTTTATATTTTTCTTTGTCAAGTTTCTGCATGCATATTTTAAAGTAAATTTCACATATGGAACTGAGTAAAGTTAAGTAAAATTAAAGAAAATAATTTTCTACTTAGTTGAAGTTGAAGTTTCCTTTGTAATACTTTTTACTCAAACAATATAACACTGAATTAAACCACACTTTTAAAGTGTATGTTTTACTTAGAAACATCTAAGTAAATAACACAACAGATGTTGTGTAGACACCATATCTATGTAATAGTAGTAACACAGCACCTGAACACAGAGGACTCAATACACAATGGTAACATTCGATTGTTTTTGAATATGAATGTCATTTTGAGTAGAAAATTAACTCCAAACGTCACAAAATGGGAAGTTACTTAACCTAACAACAAACGCAATGATAAAAAAAAATCATTAATTATTCGAACCCCAGTGCATGATGGGAACACCAGTATCAGAACAGTTGAGTAGTTTTACTTAATTTTATAATGTTGATATTTACAATTTAATTTCTACAAGTTTGAATTGAGTACTAATATAGAATTTACTTCATTTTTTAATTCTTGCCTGAACTAACTTTTTCATGTAGAAATTACATTTGGTTTTTCTGTAGTATTTACTTCACCACAGAGTCATTTTTATCATGTAATACATTGATATCAGAATACTTACTACATAAAGTATACTTGGATACATAACACATTTTAAAATAAAATACATAAAAAATTGAAAAATTAAAGAAAAGTTTTAAAATTAAAATTGTAAAGTTTAAAAAAAAAAACAACAGAGACAAAAGGTAAACGTCTGATTTAACTAAATATGTTAAACAGAACAGATGTGTTGTTTTTATACTGCATTGAGCTTAATAAACAATTGAGTTCCAGAGTGGATCAAATCAAAAGTGGATTCACTTCTATCTCTGTATTTCGTATGGTATTTGCCAAAAATGTGAAAATTTGGTTCTTCAGCGATCCTTTGGGGTGGTTGAGGAGCTATATAGCACCGCTACTGTATAAAAGAACCCGTTAAGCCCACACTGTCACAAAAAAAGGTACATTGCTGTCAGTGGGGCGGTACCCTAAGGTACAAAACTAAAAAGGTTCTAATATGTACCTTTAAGGTACTAATATGTACCATTTAGGGGTGAGTAAGGTACAAAAATGTACCTTTTCACTTTTGTACCTTAGGGTACTGCCCCAGTGACAGCGCTGTACCTTTTGTTCTGAGAGTGCAGTGTGGTTTTTCAGCAGTTCTTTGGGGTGGTTACAGTGCTATATAGTACTGCTGCCATATAAAGAACATGTTAAGCCCCTGTATAGCTCTTCTATAGGTTCTCTAACTCTCCCCTAGTCTCTTAGTTTAGCTGGGGAAAGGATTAAAACAACATTAAAATACAGTGTTGAGAACCACGTTATCGTCAGGAAATAAATTTTGACCCCATAAGGAAATATAATCTTTTTGACCTCAGAAAAACATAAAAGTGATTCAAAACAGCTTTTGCCATTGTAGTGAATTCCCATTCATAGCAAACATAGAACAGAGTGGGGTGGTTCTATGGTTCTACATATAGCACCATTTGACAAAGGTTCTGTAGCTCCCTTAAAGATAGGTGCTATATTGCACTTAAAGTGGTTCCCCAATGATTACAAGCCAATGAACCACATTTAGTGCTATTTAGCAACATTTGTGTTTAGAGTGTTCAAAGCTGGTTTTCATATTCACCCATTTTGGTGTGACCATTGATGAGCAGCAGAAGAGTAATCCCTCCAATGTTTAAAACCCCCATTCCCCTTCATCACAACATACCACTCCCTACTTTTGCCCCAGCTAGACAAGACAGCCACTGAAATATTCATCAAGACCCCATCATCCACGGGGAGTAAAAGTGCATCAGAACGGAAACACACGAGTGGAAACCACATGTACTGGTATGTGAATTATATGAATCATCTGAGAATGTTAAAATGAGTGCTACAGGTACAGGTATTGAGCAAGGCAGACAGTAATGACTCCCACATATAGGTTTATGCGAAATACATGCTAGCTGACTAAGTGTCCCTCCTTTTCTTGTCATTTCTCGCTTTTGACATTAGGAAAGAAAAAAAAAAATCCCTGACCTTGCACAAGAACTCTACTAAGGATTGGGCAAGTAAACAGTGCTAGAATTTAACTTGACCTATTGACACTAACTGGGACAACTGGACCGGCAATAATGCCATTGATGGTCAGTGTCAAGAAAAACATGGATACAAAGTCAGTGGAGAGAGAAGGAGGCATACATTCAGTTCTGCAGTATCTTCATTGTGTTCGGTGACCTCCTTATAGCCATTAAAACACGGTACGGGTGTTAAGACAGACACTGTGACTTTTGGATCAGATGAAAGCTTTTATTCCCTTGTCTCATATCATTAGTGTCAAGACACTGGCGATGCTCAGTCTAGTGTATGCGGCCATTTTTAGATGCTTCAGGCAAATTCTTAGAAACGAGCTCAACCTTATTAGAGATGATGCTCTCTACTGTATGAAGACACCAGGCAATATTTATTATCTGAAAGGTATTGTATGTATCATTAATGCACTTTAAAAGTATGAATCTAAATTAAGCTGACATCTTCATTAAATATTCATGATTCCTTTGTTTAATGCTGACAACAAAACCTATATCAAACCTCACAAGTATATCTGAGGATTTGTATCATTATTATTATTATTTGTCTGGCTTGCAATATATGACATTTAACACATTAGATCCAGTTTTTAAACCCAAGGGTCCATGAAGATATTCCAGGGGGTCAACAGAGAAGAAACCAACTGAAATGTTTGTCATTTCCACTATTAAATCTGCTATGGATTATCGAATGTAGTAATGCTGTTGTAAATATGAGTAAAGTAGTAAGTTTGACAAGACTCAAAATTTCACATTTGATTCAATGTTATCTGTTTCTTTGTAATTATTTGTTACATTTACTAGCAATTTCTCAGTGAAAATTGCTGAGGGTCCAAAGTTTGAGTTGAAAAGATTGAAAACGGGTTGCAAATTACATGTGGAAACACATGCACACATCCTGTTCTCATTGTGGCGTGGTGCATCAAAAAAAAAAAAAAAAAAATCTCTGTTCATTCTCAATAGCCTACGTCAAAGCTAATAAGACATTTTCTATAAATGTAACGTATACAATTGCGTGGTTCTTACCTCCAAAATGCTGTTAAGAATGTGTCCACTCTTCATCTACAACCGACAGCGCAGCAGAGCACATGACAGGACAGTAATGATGAAGACAGCGCAAGCACATAGCTACACTATACGACCACGTGATCGTACTTCTGCTTTCTCCTTTACTTAAATAAGGCACTATGAATGGGAGAATATATAAAAAAATCTACGCCTCTAAACATGGCGAGAACTTCATATCTACAACACTTATTTTGGCGTCATCGGCACGTTTTGTGTTTGAACGTTAGCAAATGGAGGAGACTCGATAATAATGATGCTCAGAATGGGTTAGATAAGCAGGATTTTCTTTGATCACATTACCACAAAAAAAGTGAACCTAAACAACTTATTTAAAATAAAATAAAAACAGCCTTGTCCTTCAGAAAATAAAATTGATATCTCAAGCTCAAAATTAATTTGTTTACAAATAATTAGTGCTGGGAATCAATAAAAAAAACAACTAATTAAATCACACTTTTTCTGTAATTAATCGCGATTAAATCGCAAGTTAATATTTTGATATTGTATTAATTTCAGTTACTCTCCAAATGAATGTAGAAACTATTTAAAGACAGCATATTTTAAATATGTGTTGTAATGGCATCTTTTTTTTTTTTTTTTTATGAATGAAGGCCAGTATCACTGATACTAATGTCTCTAGGAAACATGAATGACATTACATTAAAATGAAAGCTTCCAATTTCAACATTTATTAGGCTTTAAAAAAAATTAAAAAAAACTTTTAATTTAAGTGAACTTAAAACAATAAACCCATTATAATAAATGTTATATTTACCTGTTAGACATTTACAGGAATGTAATAGTTATCAAACACCTTTCTTAACTGTATAAATAATAAATTAAATATTGACGAATCATCATTAAAGCTACACTTTTCTCTGTTCTTTGATGAACATTAATGACAGACATCATTAGTGCTGCTGTGACTTTAAGATCTGCCGCTGCCGAATATGACGTGGCTCTGCCGCCCATCTCATTTCCTCACAACTCTTTAAGTTCATTTAAGACTCCTATTATAAGAATACTCGACAAAACTGGCATTTTGGCAACATTCTCTTTGTTGTTGTTATTGTTTGTTGAAGAGCGAAAGAGAACAGGATGTGTGCACGAGAATCTGTGTGCACGCAAATCTGTCTGTGCGTCGTGTGTGTGTGTGTGTGTGTGTGTGTGTGTGTGTCTTAGGTGGTGAATCAGTATATCGTGTAACGTACAGGTGCTGGTCATATAATTAGAATATCATCAAAAAGTTGATTTATTTCACTAATTTCATTCAAAAAGTGAAACTTGTATATTATATTCATTCATTACACACAGACTGATATATTTCAAATGTTTATTTCCTTTAATTTTGATGATTATAACTGACAACTAAGAAAAATCCCAAAATTAGAATATTGTGAAAAGGTTGAATATTGAAGACACCTGGTGCCACACTCTAATCAGCTGATGAACTCAAAACACCTGCAAAGGCCTTTAAATGGGCTCTCAGTCTAGTTCTGTAGGCTACACAATCATGGGGAAGACTGCTGACCTGACAGCTGTCCAAAAGACGACAATTGACACCTTGCACAAGGAGGGCAAGACACAAAAGGTCATTGCAAAAGAGGCTGGCTGTTCACAGAGCTCTGTGTCCAAGCACATTAATAGAGAGGCGAAGGGAAGGAAAAGATGTGGTAGAAAAAAAGTGTACAAGCAATAGGGATAACCGCACCCTGGAGAGGATTGTGAAGCAAAACCCATTCAAAAATGTGGGGGAGATTCACAAAGAGTGGACTGCAGCTGGAGTCAGTGCTTCAAGAACCACTACGCAGACGTCTGCAAGACATGGGTTTCAGCGGTCACACTCCTTGTGTCAAGCCACTCTTGAACATCAGACAGCGTCAGAAGCGTCTCACCTGGGCTAAAGACAAAAAGGACTGGACTGCTGCCGAGTGCTCCAAAGTTATGATCTCTGATGAAAGTAAATCAGGGTCCCAGAGTCTGGAGGAAGAGAGGAGAGGCACACAATCCACGTTGCTTGAGGTCCAGTGTAAAGTTTCCACAGTCAGTGATGGTTTGGGGTGCCATGTCATCTGCTGGTGTTGGTCCACTGTGTTTTCTGAGGTCCAAGGTCAACGCAGCCGCCTTGTGAAGAGGAGGATGCGATATGCCAGACCCAACAATGCAGAAGAGCTGAAGGCCACTATCAGAGCAACCTGGGCTCTCATAACAGCTGAGCAGTGCCACAGACTGATCGACTCCATGCCACGCCGCATTGCTGCAGTAATTCAGGCAAAAGGAGCCCCAACTAAGTATTGAGTGCTGCACATGCTCATAGTTTTCATGTTCATACTTTTCAGCTGGCCAAGATTTCTAAAAATACTTTCTTTGTATTGATCTTAAGTAATATTCTAATTTTCTGAGATACTGAATTTGGGATTTTCCTTAGTTGTCAGTTATAATCATCAAAATTAAAAGAAATAAACATTTGAAATATATCAGTCTGTGTGTAATGAATGAATATAATATACAAGTACATATAAAATACACTTTTTGAATGGAATTAGTGAAATAAATCAACTTTTTGATGATATTGTAATTATATGACCAGCACCTGTACATGAATGTGTCCGACTCCCTGATCAGTGCCCTGACTACTGAACTGGGATCAGATTGAGCCGCAGCCACACACAGAGACAGGACACTGACACACAGCGCGTACTCTTCTGTCTTGTCGAGCTTAGATGGTTTAAAAGCATTTACATGAATATGAGCGTGATCATATAAACACGCTAGGCAAAAATGGATATAAAAACGCTGCGTTAACTGCGTTAAATATTTTTTATGCGTTAAACAAAAATAACCAACAAAAAAAAACAATTTGCACAGTACTACAAGTGATGTTTTATTAACAAATTTCGGGAGGAGCACGTCAGATAATTAAACCTAATTAAACACAAGTGGAGCACACTAAGATAATCAATTTAATCAACATAAGAGGTGTATATATACAGCAGATTTACCTTCTTTCGTTTTAGCATCCCTCCACTACCCCATCTCCTCTCTTTGATTTCATAAACTCTTATTAGACGTCAACACAATCCAGAATACACAGTCTAGTTCTAGACTATCTCTATTACGGGGGGATACTCTGGGTTCAGGCCAAAAGTCCCCCGGACAGCACGCCAAATACGCATAATCTTTACTCTATTTAATGTGATGTAAGTGTGAACTCGTGAAATAATATAATTATTTAAGGCTTGTTCCAGAGCTTGACCACAACATATGTCTGAAACCTTCATTATTTTTTTTAAATGTTAGCCTATAGGCCTATATATTGCTCGAAAGATAACGGGAATCCCCGATACCAGTCTGACAAACCAACCACTCAAACTGAAACAAATATTATAGGGGTGGGTCCCCCATGCGTTTTTTTTTTTTTTTTTTTGAGGGGTTGTTTTTACACGGGGTCCCGGATTTCTCTAGCCCCCCTGACTTCCAACACTGGAACCAACTGACAAAGACTGAAAGAGAAAACTAAGTAACAGCAACAACTTTAGATATATACGGTCACAGTCAGTGGTGTGATATTACTCACTGGCACAGACAAAACAACTAATGTAATCTAATGTCCTAAAATGGAAAATATGGAAGACAGTTATTCCACAAAATTGTATGTAGTCTAAAAGAACATATACACATTCCATTGGGTTTCAAAACATTAATGTCTCATTGTGTAACAATTTCCAGTGAACTAAAGGTAATTACTACTTCAACCAGCATGGTATTTTATGAGCCCACATTATGACCTCACCATATGGGAAACTTGTAGGAGTAGTGTTTTCATTACCCATTACAAAGCTTAACATGTTTCATTACATTTTTTTATCATCAATGATAGTTTTGGGTTTGATAACTGGTTATTACAATTATACAGAATATAAGCTGTAGGCTACCTGAAAAGTTGAAAATATGATGAAAAGGTGAAAGTTTGAAATGATTGCTACAATAAACTGAGTAAAATTGTCTATTGCAAGTCTGGTTCCGGGACTGACAGGTCTTGGGATGGATCTGGCCTGGAATTTGGTGGAAATATACAATATACTGTTCAAAGGTTTGGGATCTGCAACATTTATTTTAATGGTTTTGAAGTCTCTTCTTCACATTCTGCTTCTTAAAAAATATTACAATTTAGAATTTTTTCATATATTTTAAAATGTAATTTATTCATGTAAAGGCAACGCTGTATTTTCAGCATCATTACTCTTCAGTGTCACATTCTAATATACTGATTTTCTACTCAAGAAACACTTCTGATTATTATCAGTGTTGAAAACATTTCTTAATATGCTTAATATTTTCTAATACTTTGATTAATAGAAAGTCCAAAGGAACAGCATTTATTGGGAATAGAAATCTTTTGTAATATTATGTCTTTACTAACACTTTTGATACATTTAATGGATCCTTGTTTGAATGAAAGTATTAATTTAAAAACAAAAACAAATAATTACTGACCCCAAACTTTTGTGTTAGCGTAGATTTTGGTATATTCAAACTATATGCATCAAGAGAGAGCGAAACTACTTAATTGTTTTAGAACTATAACAGTTGTAGTTTCAACTTCCAAATGTGCTTGGCTACTGTTCGTCATGAATGCCAGTTGATTTAATTTTTTATAGAAACCACTGTTACAGTCTAACTACATTTACATTTACGCATTTGGCAAACACTTTTATCCAGAGCGACTTCAAGGTTCACATTTTTACATTTTGTCAGTTCTTGCTTTCCCTGGGAATCCAACCCATGACCGTGGCATTGCTAGTGCCACGCTCTTATTGTTTGAGCTACAGGAAAGCTGTAACTATGGTAGAGAAACACTTCATGGCGTTACCTTTTGTTTCAGTCTTTCAGAACTGAGACTTGTGGGGATCTTATGAAAAAGGTTATATGACACAATCTACTGCATGACTAAAAAGTCCTCAAAACAAACACCAGGGGAACTTCCTCAGTCTTAGTGCTATTCTTCACTCAATTTGTTACCCTGTAATCTTGACAAATCTTTACTGTTGAAAAAACTTGTCAAAACTTTCCAGCTTTTATCTTAGCAAGATTTAAATCTTCAGTCAAGTATTTACCAGTATAACATCTGTGTCAGTATCATGTCATCTTTAATATAAAAAAGCAGTGAATAATGAGGAATGTTCAGAATTCCATACACAGGCAAACAAAAAAGTTTGAGGGCTTTAAGAATATGTTGTTCACATCAGCGACCTCCCTTATTTCTTTATAAATGTTCACCTGTAGAGTTGGCAGAAGGACACTTGGCAGTTTCATCGTACTGAACAGATGCATTTGCAAAAGAATCACTCCAGAATGGCTCACTCCACTGGTTCTTTGAAATATTCGATATCTGTGAGGATCTCAGTCCTGTTCGTCCAGGTTTCATCTTAAGACGGCTCCATTTTAAGCAGCTTCATAGTGTTTTTTTGTGCAGTTTTGTCTCTGGAACAATGTGTCAGTTTTTCCATCTGATTTGCTTAAGTAACAAAAAAAATCAGACATTTTAGTTCACACAAATACACTGCATTGAAACAAATGAAGTGACCTGTAGTAGACACTGATAAAATTACTGTAAGATGTTGCTGTATTTCCTAAGATTTGTCTTCTACTTAAACCACATCTGTTTTGAAACCATAACTCAGAATATATGATTCAGCAATGACTGCTCGCTTCCTCTTACCCCGTTATTGAGGAGTTCCTGGATCTTCCTGTACTCAACAGAGTCCCGCTCCAGCTTCTCTCTGTACACAATAAGCTGCTGTCGGTCCTTCACGTCTCTGTATGTCTGAATGGACACATCTGAATGTTACACTGAGAAAGCCACAAACACAGCCACACCGACTCGAGATTCAACTCACATTGATGATGACGTCATGGCATTTATATTTCAGAGCCACACTGAGCTTGAGCTCTGGGTCGTCGATGAGGTTCACATACTCCTGCAGCACCTGCAGATCATGGGAAGCTGCATTGAAGTGCATGCTGGGATGGGCAGAGCTGCTCAAAACTGAGCAGTTTTATTACAACATGGAAACGGATGTACCTGTATAGGGGCGCTGTTCTTCTGCAGGATGTCCACCACTCTGTGAAAGCCAATGGGAGATCTTTTCTTGGTGTACCCCAGCCAGTTTTTGGTGTTGAACAGACTATCCACATCAAACCATGATTTCAACTTTGCTCTTGCACCAAGAGCTGTGAGAATGTACTGCTTTTCTGAAATCTGCCACAGCAAACATGACAGAAGTTACACAGGTTAATAATAGAATGGGGGAAGATACTCAAAACTTCCACATATGCTTATTTATACACTACTAGTCAAAAGTTTAGACACACTTTGTATTTCTAATGACTGAAAACTACTAAAAAAAAAACACAATATGAATGTATCTTACCCGGAAGGTTTTTCTAATGTTTGAAGGGCTGCTAAAAGTTCCCTGTAGAAGAAGAAGAAAAAAATATTGAAATGCAGTGGCTCCAAAAGCATCAACACTAAACAACACTAAAATGTTTAAATATCAAACAAGGTATCATGTACAGTGGTGGTCAAAATTATTAGAACACCTGCCATTTGGGAGTCGTCTTATTGGGCCTGGATTTATTTTCCAAGAGGACAATGACCAGAAACATTCTTCTAACTATTCCCAGAACTACCTGCGATGGAAGGAATCTACTGGAACATTGAAAATGATGGACTGGCCCCCTCAAAGTCCGGACCTCAACCCCATCGAGCACATTTGGGGTGAGTTGGAAAATAAACTGGACAGCTCTAATGTACACTCAAAGGAAAGCCTCTGGCTTCAGTTGCAGAAAGCATGGGATAACATTAGTGTTGGAGTTCTCAGAGGAAATATATTGACACTGTGCCAGAGAGATGTGCTGCTGTAAGTTTTGCAAAAGGTGGACGTACCAAATATTAAAGTTAAAAGTGGATAAACACAGTACGGCTCACTTCATCTGATATTTGATGGTCAGAGCAACTATCTGCATGTATCATGAACATTATAAAATTAAATCATGTTTTGGAGGCAAAAAAGGTCAATATTTTCAGAACTGTCAGGTGTTCTAATAATTTTGGCCACCACTGTATTTCAAAAATATTGCGTCACAAAATGAGGCTTGTTAGGTTTCAGATTACAAAACAGATATATTGTTGCGTTTTAATTGTTTGACAAAACTGAAGTCGTGGAAAATCTATATTTAAAAGTTAACCTGATTACTTGAATTGGTCAACGAGTAAGACAAACTGAATGGAATACAACAATTTATATACACTACTGTTCAAATGTTTTTGAAGGAAATTAATACTTTTATTCTCCAAGGACACATTAAATTGATCAATTTAGTAAAGGCATTTATAATGTTACAAAAGATTTCTACTTCAAATAAATGCTGTTCTTTTGAACTTTCTATTCATCCAAGTATCCCGAAAAACAATAATCAAGGTTTCCAGAAATGTTAAGCATCACAACCGTTTTCAACATTGACAATAATAAAAAAAAGGTAACACTTTATAACAACTGCATGCTAGGAGTCATAAGTTAAGCATAAGTAAATAGTTAATTCATAATTTATAAAGCATTAATAGACATTAATAAGCAGTTTATAAATACAGCTATAAATGTTTTATTCTTGATTTATAAGTGAATCTACAATGTGTTTAATAATTTCATACTTTATTAATGATCAATTTATCATTTCTAAATTAAGTATTACATTATTTACAAACCAGTTATTTAGGAGTTGTCAGTGGCTCATAAGATCATTTAGAAAGTGTAAGTAAATTATTAAAGGTGCTGTATGTAAGAATGACAGCTAGCGGTTGAAATGGGAACAGCAGTCCAAATTCAAAATATGGTTTGCCCCTCCTCCTCAGACTCCACGCTCACGCAGGTTGCCAGTTTGAGGACACGCAACAGGAACGAGCGCAATTGACAATGGAAGGCGAGGAAACTTACACACTGTAAGCTGAAGTTTTAATGTGCTTCCGTTCATGGAGATTTTTAGATGGATGCTGAGGCTTTTTAGGTCAGATAGAATCTGCAATCTCTGACCCGGTTTGTTTGCTGGCTTGCATGGTTGCAGTATGTTTTCTGCCAAATGTGGTGTCGAAATACTATTGGGAAAATTGGCAACGTGCATTATCGCACAGACCAAAACAAAAACAGACATTTCGACACGGAACGCACATTTCAAAGTAAAATAATTGGCTGTTGCATTGTTTTTCAGAGAAACGAGTATGTGAACTCAGCATGTTTCCTACATATCTGCAAACATATTATGGTATTTGTATGCTTTAGTAGGCCTACAGTCAAAAACTGACATACAGCACCTGTAATAAACTATTTAAAATGTACATTTATACATATTTAGACATATATTAATAGTTATTCAGTGTGTTAATAAATGCTTTATTAACACATTCCTACTGTAATTCATTATTAATTCAGGTAGTTATAAAACATTTAGTAGTTGTCAGTAGTTGTACTATTTTTATGAGCTCATCTAAAGTGAGGACTATTTATGCCTTCTAAAGCTTTTTCAAAAGTGATTCATAGCATGCTGTTATTATAAAGTGTTACAGAGTAAGGAGGCTGAAAAGTCGGCTTTGACGTCACAGGAATAAATGGCATTTTAAAAAATATATTACGATAGAAAACAGTTATGTTAAATTGCATTAATGTTTCACAATATTACTTTGTTTTACTGTATTTTTTACCCTTGCCTTAGTGAGCATAAGAGACTTATTTCAAAACCATTTCAAAACTAACCATCGGTAGTGTATATTGTAAGGCTATATTACATTACTATTTTATATACATTGTAATATATTCAATTTGTCTACATAACATAATACAATATACTGTAATGCAGGAGTGAAGTAGGAGCTTGTACCTCTGACTCTCCGTAATGGTAAAAGCAGGAGTAGTAAAGTGTGGTGATGATTGGCATATTAAGGATAGACGCTTTTCTAGGGAACTTTTTAAAGATATCTGCATCTGCCTTCTTGTCACTAGCCTGGAAAAACAAACACATTGAACACAACAATTAAATACATTTCTACGAAACTGTGCTGTGATACAACCTTAACATTAGGATATTCTCTTCCAGGAGCCATTTTCTCACGTCTGACAAGGCCTGCTTCACAACTCATGCACTGTGACCTCGCAGCAGTTTCTGAGCTGAGCTTATTACCTTTGCCAAATGTTACATTATGAACGCAGCATAAACACTGTGAAAATGCACTGTTTATCAATGAAATATTGTGCAATTTAAGCTATATGAAAAAACATAATTCTCCCACATTGTTAGGAAAAAAATATCTAGGGCTTGATGCATGTTACAAAGGCAATTTCTATTCAGTAAATCTGACTGAATCAAGGCAATTTTGCAGAATATATAATTGTTTACAATTTGATTGTAAATGTGGCATCCTCATGCATTGAGTCATAATGACTTGCAGACACAGGATGTGTGAAACACTTGCCAGACAAAAACATATTGTACGATATTTCAGTTTGATGCAAACTGAATCTCATTTTTTAGGTGCCATTATGTCATAAGAACAAAGTTGGTGTGCTTTTCACGTTTCATAATCTAAGGAAACATCTGCGGTGTAACCCAATTTGAGAAGCCCATCCCTCTCACTTCCCTCTGTATAGAGCGACCCATCACCTATTACACCACCTTCAGGAAAAAGGAAGCGTGAGGAGGTGAAAGGGAAATATTTCTTTAACTGCACTGAAAGGTGAGGCAGAAATAGAAAGGCAGAAAACCTTTGTATCATTTTTTGACATTCAAACACTTTCTTGAAAGGTGAGGCAGACATAGAAATGTATTTTTTCTGCTTTGTACGAGTGTCTGCGTTGCCTACGTTCTCTTCAACAGATCCCGAGTCTTCACACAAACACGATTCATCCACACTGTGTCACAGTTTCAAAAATGTGGTGAGAACTGACTGCTGCTGAAACAGGGGGTTTCCTGACCCTTTAATATCCAAAGATGAATATAAGTCAGTGTTGTCATGGTTTAATTTTCCTTAAAGGGGTACTTCAGCGCTGGGAAGATGAATGTATATATAAACTGGGTCATTTATGGGTCATCAATTATTTTTGAATTTGGTGCCTTCCAGACTGAGAAAAGACAGAAAATGTATTTTTGGCTCATGTGGAAGAAAGACAACAACAACTCCCAGAAGGCATCATTCAAATATACTACCGGATTTCTACTGATACAAAGCTTAATGCTAATCGCTGAAGTATCCCTTTAAAGTGCCCCTATTGTGCTTTTTCACATATTACCTTTTATGTAGTGTGTAATATGATTGTGATTGTAAAAGGTCTGCAAAGTTTCAGAGTTAATGTTATTGTCCCCCAAAAGAAAGAATCAATTCTGAACTGCCTGAAACGATTCGTCGGTCAGGGTTCACACACCTTGGTTAACTTCAGATTCAAGGACCTTTCAAGGACTTCCCAGGTCCAACACCCTCAAATGCAAGGACTTAATGTGGGGACACATTTAAAGTGAGAGCAAGGTTACATCATGTTACCTTGTATGATACATTGTTACAGTTTTCATGTGTCAAACACAACTACACCAAAAAAAAGCATTTTTATTTGCATTTATTTTTAGCCATATGACAGAGAGCTGATATTCTATTTGTCATATTTCTGTTTTGCGTAAAACTGCAGAATATTCGGTACATCCTATACTGTATTCTAAAATGATCTGATATTAACCTTTTCATGGATTTTATTGAAAAGAGCTTAGGCTCATATAACCAGAAGTTTTAAAGGTGCCCTAGAATGGAAAACTGTATTTACCTTGGCATAGTTGAATAATAAGAGTTCTGTACATAGAACTAACATACCATGAGCCTCAAACACCACTGTTTACTCATTCAAATGTAAATCTTGTGCTTGAAAGAGACCACTGAAAAACGTATCCCAGTGACGTAACAGTCAGGATCATTAATGTTTACGCCTCCCCAAATTTGCATATCACCAGCCCATGTTCAGGGCCAGGCAGTGTTAACGTGGACCTGCACCGAATCAACAGAAGTTCTGCAGGTATTGTGAAGATGAAGACAATATAGTGAAAATGGCAGATCATGGATTTAAATGTTATGTTCCAGGCAGTGCAGGGGATGTGAGCACTTTTCATACCCTTCCCACAGAACAGACCTGTCAACAGGCATGGTTGATGTTTATCTGTAACAGGATACAGCACCAGCTGAATTCAAAGTTGTTAGTTTGCTCTGACTAGTGTCAGTTTGGTTAACGAAAATGTGACGAAAAATGTTCATTGACAACCTTTCTTTCCATGACTAGATGAAATGACACAAGCGTCCTTAAACGATTATTGTGACTATATAAACATGCAATATCGTTGACGAAAAAAGACGAGATTAAAATAGTAAAAAAAATAAAAACTTGAACAAAAGCATTGGGTTTTGTCGGGAAAAAGAGGAGGTTTGATCTCTCTTGATATCCTTCATGCAGGTGAGTGCAGATCTCATCAGAATTGCTCTTAGTTCAGCTAGCTATATTAGTAAACTTCAGCGAGTCCATATCAACAATGCAGCAATGAAAGAAGCAATGCCAACTCAGTCACTTATAGATCAGGCAGTTTACAATCAATGCACCAAATCAAGTTCGCAAACTTGAATGGAACTGAGGTGAAATCCATGTGGGAAACAAAGTGAGATGATGCGATGTCACACTCTGAATTCACCATTAAATGAGCTCTGGAGAACGCAATAGCTGCTGATAATACTGAGGAGCTATATATATGTATGCTATTCCAATAGGTAGACGTGATCAGCTGACAGACAGCTAATGCGAGTTTGACTAATGTGACCTGCCAGAACTGACACTATACGCTTGATTTTTCTGCACTGGGAAAGCAAATACACTTTGCATGCACTTCCAAAGATTGAGGTCTCAAGCTGGAATTGATATGGTAAAAATTTATATTTTGTTTCTGACACACACTGTATGCAGTCGACCAATCACGGCAGACTAGGAACCATTGAACCATTTCAAACACTGAGAAAAGAGTTGATGCTGCAGTGTGCATTATGAGAAAATGTAAATGTTTTTTGACCTTGGATGCATATAAACCTATTGTAGTAGACCGTAAAAACAAAACTAGGAACCTTTAAAATTATATTATATTAATTATATTATAGAGTTAAACTAACCAGTATATTGGATCAATTATTTATATACTTAGATTTACAAAGGTTTGGACACATTTGACTGATTCTCATGATCTTAAATTCCCATGACCTTCTCATATCTGAAATTCCTTAAATATATATATATATATTTATTTATTTATTTATTTTTTAATAGATGAGTAAATATGAGTTATTTATTGGTCGCTACATACTTTCCATAGTTCCACTGGTGTTAGTTCATAGTTTGAATGACTTTACTATTATTCTAAACTGTGTATAAGGAAGGTAATAAAAAGGTGTGTCCTAACTTTTGACTAGCTGTGCATGAGTGGCTGGACTCATTCCCTCACCTCTATGATTATTTGCCTCTCGAGTAGTGTATAGTGGTCTTGAACGTGAGTGGCGTCGTCTTGAGAAAAAGGAAGGCTGAGAAAGAAACAAAAAAACAGCGAGATTACATGGATCAGTTTGTCAAAGTTAAGTCAGATGATGATTCTGAACTCTCGACTGAATCACTCTGAAAGACCGCTACCTGATGCAACTTTTGAGGAAGTCTCTTCTTCGGCCTTCATCCTTAATATTCAAGTGTTCCTTGTATTGAATCAACTGTTTAAAATACAAAGAGGACTATTTAATGCATGTGTGACCACACAGAAACGTCACTGCAAAAAAAAACTAAATCCATTAGAATGTCCAACTTCTTCTCCTTTCACTTTATATTAAAACAAATGACAGTAATAAGACAAAAGCAGAATTCTTCCTCTTTTCACTTCTATAAAGCCATAAACTAATTTCACGGTCATGAACCCTCCATAACATAGGGAGGGAAGTTTGTACAGTATATTTAATTTCTAAATATTTTAATACTGCCTTAAGATACAACAATGGGAATTATATTATATTATATTTTAGTGCTGTCAAATCGATTAATCACATCCAAAATAAGTTTGTGTTTACATAATGTGCATGTACTGTGTATAATTATTTTATATATACACACATACATATTATGTAAACACAAGCGTTTATTTTGGATGGATTAATCGATTTGACAGCACTAAAATATTATACTGCATGCAGAATTATTAGGCACATTGATTTTATGATCATATTTTTTTCCCCAGGCACATTTCACCAATTTTAAACCACATTAATCTTAATAACTACTATTCATTTTGTATTTAATAATTTATAAATGATATATAATTGTTCATGAAGGCTGGAAATGAAAATATTTTATATATTTTATATGCTTTAGATTCAGGTGTGCAGAAATATTAGGCATGTAAAAAGAGATTTAACTCAGACTGAAAAATCAAAAATTATTAAATGCCCATGAGAAGGATACAATACTAATGCAATACTAGAAATTGCAGTTAAGGTATGACCATTGGACAGTGAAATGCTCACTGGGTCAGACAAAAATAGGTGGTGAAAAAAAAAAAAGACACGTTAACTACAAAAGAATTAAGAATTAAGGTGAAGAATTAAGTGTGAAACCATCAGGAACCCTTTAGTCTCCAGTGCCACCATTTTACAGAACTGCAAACTACTTGGAGTCTCCAGAAGTGCAAGTTGTCAGGATCTCAGAGACTTAAGTTAGGTAAAGAATCCTAAAAATGACCCCCACTTAATAAGGATGTGGAGGATGTGGTGCTGGTCCTTCAAGAGTCACTCTCAAAATATCTGTCTATAAAGACTATATAAAAAAAAAATATTCTTCTGTATTCTCAACACTTCTTCATATTTTACAACACTTCAGCTTGTGATTCTTATCAAATGGGGATTAACATCAATTTTTTAGGATTCTTTACCTAACTTAAGTCTCTGAGATCCTGACACTTTGCACTTCTGGAGACTCCAAGTAGTTTGCAGTTCTGTAAAATGGTGGCGCTGGAGACTAAAGGGTTTCTGATGGTTTCACACTTAATTCTTTTGCAGGAAAATATGGTACAAATCCGATTCCCAAAAAGTTGGGGCACTGTACAAATTGTGAATAAAAGAGGAATGCAATAATTTATAAATCTCATAAACTTATATTTTATTCACAATAGAATATAGATAACATATCAAATGTTGAAAGTGAGACATTTTGAAATGTCATGCCAAATATTGGCTCATTTTGGATTTCATGAGAGCTACACATTCTAAAAAAGTTGGGACAGGTAGCAATAAGAGGCCGGAAAAGTTAAATGTTCATATAAGGAACAGCTGGAGGACCAATTTACAACTTATTAGGTCAACTGGCAACATGATTGGGTATAAAAAGAGCCTCTCAGAGTGGCAGTGTCTCTCAGAAGTCAAGATGGGCAGAGGATCACCGATTCCCCCAATGCTGCGGCCAAAAATACTGGAGCAATATCAGAAAAGAGTTTCTCAGAGAAAAATTGCAAAGAGTTTGAAGTTATCATCCTCTACAGTGCATAATATCATCCAAAGATTCAGGGAATCTGGAACAATCTCTGTGCGTAAGGGTCAAGGCCAGAAAACCATACTGGATGCCCGTGATCTTCGGGCCCTTAGACAGCACTGCATCACATACAGGAATGCTACTGTAATGGAAATCACAACATGGGCTCAAGAATACTTCCAGAAAACATTGTCGGTGAACACAATCCACCAGGCCATTCGCCGTTGCCGGCTAAAACTCTATAGGTCAAAAAAGAAGCCATATCTAAACATGATCCAGAAGCGCAGGCGTTTTCTCTGGGCCAAGGCTCATTTAAAATGGACTGTGGGAAAGTGGAAAACTGTTCTGTGGTCAGACCAATCAAAATTTGAAGTTCTTTTTGGAAAACTGGGACGCCATGTCATCCGGACTAAAGAGGACAAGGACAACCCAAGTTGTTCTCAGCGCTCAGTTCAGAAGCCTGCATCTCTGATGGGATGGGGCTGCATGAGTGCATGTGGCATTTCACAATTTGTACAGTGTCCCAACTTTTTTGGAATCGGGTTTGTACTTCCACATGAAAGAGGATGTATTTGCGGTTCCATTAGTTAATACTGTGCTTTCGCCTTCTGATGAAGAAAGGATTGGGAGAGGATTGGCATTTTTTTAAGCGAGACAAATTTGGTCACACCTCCTGGAGGCGACACTGTACCATAGAGGGTTAAATAAGCATTGGTCATGTGTATACTGACATGTGTTCAATGAGAATTCAAGTGCAGTACCTACCGCCATATCTTCTGTCCTGCCAAGAGCCCTGAAATACAGTTGGTGAGCAAAGTCATAAAGTTTGCGCACAACAATACAACCCTTCAAATCAAATTACCAATGCAAATATATAGAGAGATACCAACCATCCCTGCACAAAAAAAAATATCATAGCCAAAACTTATTTATAACATGATGCTTGTTAAGAGGGGAACTTAAATATAAAAACAGTGAACTTACTTCAGTAACTCCACCAAAAGCTTTTGTTCTCCTATCTCTTTTAAATAGTGAACGTAATGACGCAAAGCCACATCTCTTGCCATTAACTCTCGAAAGAGGATTTCTGCAACAATGACAAAACATGACGTTCTAGTAAATATTTCAATTATTTTGAACATAAAGAAACTGGCGAGCCATGACAGATCACGAAACATCTCACCTTTACTTAATGACCTTTTTAAATATATCAAGACCTGCAGTTGGAGAATGCAAAGGATCGGTGAATAAGCATAGTATAAACAAGCTGTTCCTACTAATATCAGTCATGTTAAAGTCATGGCAGTGCTTCCATATAGGGTTAGTGTGTGAAGTGTGGCTCACAGCAGTGATGACGTTGCCATCATAAACAGCAACTGCTTCATCCAGTAGCAGAAGTTTGTCCTGCAGAGAGCGGAACTTTTCCAGGGAAAATGCCTGTAACGTAATCATTTTAATGAGATGCAAAAGCCTCTTTTCCATTGACAAGCATTCAAAAGCAGCCATGTATTCTGACTAAATACATGTTTTTTTGTAAGTAACATAATGAAATATTAGTCATGAATTTATATTACAGTATATTTTATCAGTCTGTGGTTCTTTTTGGAGGACTCAGGTGAAATGGAAATGTAGGGTCCTCCATTTACTTATCAACTGCGATTAAGAATGGAAAGAAACGAATGGCTTTATAACTATAAGTATAACAGATCTCCTGGATTTTCTAAGGCAATATATAATTCACAGCTCTTTGCTGCCCCTACCCGTCCTTTCTGCATTCTCCTCACGGTTTCCTCTGGACTCAGGTCACTGACAAAATCCTATGGGCATTTAGATAAATCAACGTTAGAAACTGGTAAAGAAAAAAGTTAAATTACACAGTGGAAAATTTTTACCCTCCAAGCATACACTTTTTTTTTTTTTTTTTTTTAAGAAATTAATACTTTTATCCACCAAAGATGCACTGAGCTGATCAGAAATGACAGTAAATACATTAATGTTACAAAAGATGGTAACACTTTATTTTACAGTGTCCTTGTTACATGTACTTACCGTAGTAATGACAGTAAATTATGCATAATTACATGCAACTAACCCTCAACAAAACCCTAACCCTGAGGTAAGTACATGTAGTTAATTAATATTACTCAGTACTTAAATATATAATTACACCGTAACAATGACACCTTAAAATAAAAATGTAACCCAAAAGATTTCTAGATTACACTTAATTTCAAAGTGTCCTTATTACAGTGTAATTATACATTTAAGCACTAAGTAATAAGTAATATTAATTAACTACATGTACTTACTATAGGGTTAGGGTTAGAATAAGAATTTGGCTTAGGGTTAGCTGCAAGTAATTATGCATAATTTACTGTTATTACTATAGTATGTACAAGTAATGTGTAACAAGGACAATGTAAAATAAACTTATTTTCTATTTCAAATAAATGTTTTTGAACTTTCCATTCATCAAAGAATGCTGAAAAAATGTATGACGGTTTCCATAAAAATATGTTTTCAACAATTATAATAATAAGAATGTTTTTCTTGAGCAGTAAATCATCACATTAGAATGATTTCTGAAGGATCATGTGACACTGAGGACTGGAGTAATTATGCTGAAAATTCAGCTTTGCCAACACAGGAATAAATTACATTTTACAATATATTAAAGCCACAATATATCATTTTTCGCCGCTACAGGTCACTTATTCAAAACAAAGGTGTAGCTTGATGGCGCCTTGATTTCACGGAGCTTTTATTATGCCGCAGACGACCGCTTTTTCTGGTCATGCATACGCAGAGCTGTTTTATCATATAAGATACATAATTTGAGTGTGTTGAAAGTTATGTTATAATGCTACTCTGTGCGTTCGCTCGGCGGCTACTATGAGACACTTGTTGCACACTGCAGTAAGAGATCGATATTAGGCATGGTAAAACATTGTACTCAGATGGCAACCAGATTTAAACAATAAGACTAACTGTGTTGAGTTATATAATACAATGATTAGTTTTTTTGTCGATTAATGTATCCAAACAGTTGCTCTCCTGTCTAATAAAACACAATATATTAAAGCGTCTTTGGTGTTTCCATGGTTTCTACAAAATAAAACTGTAAATGAGTTGTCATTGATAGGTGACGCATGGACACGGTCCGTGTCCTGGTTAAAATTGTTTATTTCTCTGGATTTAAACATTCTTGGAAACATTTGGGATAATGTTTGTACACAAGTCAACAAAATACATAACATTGTTCTAGTGGTTTTTAGATATTTTAATAAAAACTTACATATTTTGCCTTTAAATTAGAAAACAGTTATTTTAAATTGTAATAACATTTCACAATATTCCCGTTTACTGTATTTTTGATCAAATGAAAGCAGCCTTGGTGAGTATAAGAGAAGTCTTTCAGAAACATTAAAAATATCCAAATGTCCATATGCATTACCTTTCCATCTGACCTGGGCTTCCTCAGCTCTGGTGCATATGTTCTAGTAGATGTGTCACTAAAAGCTAAAAAACAGTGAACAACACATGTAATTATAACACAAGCAAATTTAGTGCCAAATAATCCTACATGCTTCAATGACTTGAACTTACACTCAGAGAAGGACTGGAAAGCACCAGGTTTGCTCTTTGCTGAGGGAATATAAACAGAATCAGATTGTTTTGGGTCTATAATGATTGAAATTAAACATTCAAGCACACACACACACATATATATATATATATATTACCTTTAAACAGGGAGCTCAGGGAATATCCAGACCCTTGTTTGGACAGTGAAGGAGTGGTGTCTATTTTGGGAAAGCTTTGCTCACTTCCTGAGCGGATACTGGAGGCAGTTTCCTTGACTGACCAAGAGATGCCTTCACACACACAAAAAAAAAACTGATTAGTATCCAGACGAGGTGCGAACTAGTGATGGGTCGATCATGAACAATTCATTCATTTTGAACGAATCTTTAATATGAATCGGCAACAATGAGAGAGTGATTCATTCATTTTGTGTTGACCACACATGCGTAGGTTCTGTAGAGGAAACAGAAATTATTAGTTTCCCCTCCCAAGACTAGGATCTGAGTTGTTAGTTCTTTTGTTCTCATGTGACCATATTGGATACAGAAATTAGTTAATACACTGAACAAAATTATAAACACAACACGTTGTGTTTTTGCCCGTTTTTTTATGAGCAGAACTGAAAGATCTAAGACTTTTTCTACGTACACAAAAGGCCTATTTCTCTCAAATATTGTTCACAAATCTGTGTTAGTGAGCACTTCTCCTTTGCCGAGATAATCCATCCACCTCACAGGTGTGGCATATCAAGATGTTGATTAGACAGCACGATTATTGCACAGGTGTGCCTTAGGCTGGCCACAATAAAAGGCCACTCTAAAATGTGCAGTTTTATCACATAGCACAATGCCACAGATGCCGCACGTTTTGAGGGAACATGCTGTCTAATTAGCTTCTTGATATGCCACACCTGTGAGGTGGATGGATTATCTCGGCAAAAGAGAAGTGCTCACTAACACAGATTTGTGAACAATATTCAAGAGAAAAAGGCCTTTTGTATGGTGGCCCAGTAGTGCACAACACAATGAAATTTAAAAAGCAAACATAAGTTCACAACACAAAGAAAATCAAGCCACAACACAAATAAAATCAAGCCACAACACAACAGAAATGCTCCCGACCACTAGGGGGCACTCGGAGTGCGGTAAAGTTAGTTTTCCTTGCCATTGTTCTATAGATTTGCCAGTCTTACAAAGATATAAACACTTAACAATGGTTACGCGTGTAACCATTGTATAACGACAGGAAATATCAAATCAAAATCACCTACATACATTATAGCTGCATATTTATACTCGTGAACACTTTTACTCGCTATCCCGGCGCTTGATGCCCAAGGGAACGTCTGCCAATTCCACCATGCAGTTGAAACATATCATTTGTATTAGTTAAAAATACTTTTAACATTTAAAAACAGACATGTTAAAATTCCACAGCTTGGTTGTATTGGTAAAACTGACTCAGTAATGCAAAACATTGGAATTTGAACATTTAAAAAAAATAAAATAATTTTAATTAATACAAATTATACGTTTCAACCATTTGGTGGAATTGGCAGACATTCCCTTGGGCATCAAGCGCGGTGATAGCGTGTAAAAGCGTTCTCAAGTATAAATATACAGCTATAATGCATGTAGGTGATTCTGAATTGATATTTTATGTCGATATACAATGGTTACACACTTAAAACTGATCCTAGTGTTTATCTTTGTAAGACTGGCAAATCTATAAAACAATGGTAAGGAAAACTAACTTTATCGCACTCCGGTGGTCGGGAGCATTTCCGTTGTGCTGTGGCTTTTTTCGTTGTGTTGTGAACTTATGTATGCTTTTTAAATTTCGTTGTGTTGTGCACTACTGGGCCACCGTACTTTTGTGTACATAGAAAAAGTCTTCGAGTTCAGCTCATGAAAAATGGGGGCAAAAACAAAAGTGTTGCATTTATAGTTTTGTTCGGTGTAATTTCCAACCTTCCTTACAAACAAGTGCATAGTATTCTTACAGTTACATCATATGTTTCTGGTCTCAAATTTCTTACAATTTACAAATTTGTGAATTTGTCATAACTAGTGATGAAAGAACGACTCTACTATACTGTGTACTAATCATTTTGGTTTCTGGTACAGACTGCATAGCTTCAGCCTATGGGGATGTGACATGACAAAAGAACAAACGACTCAGATTGGAAGGTGAGGTGAACTAACAGTCTGCAGTTCGGTTTCTTATCATTTGGCCATGGCTGCATTATGATGATGATGATGATGATTAGCCATTCAGTCGTATCCGACTCTTGGCGATCCTATGGGCCATCTCTCGCCATGCTTTCCGATCTTCCGCTTTCTTTTTCAGCTGTTCTATGCCTAGGCCTGTGTCACAGCAGGAAAACTGAATGCAAAACCCACAATTGTACATTGTGCCAGTGCTCACACAGTGAAGTGTGTTGTAAACAGTTGTGTGATGTGTAAATAAATTTTGTTTATATTTATTTACCAAATGTATGTGCACTCTTGTCATTTCAGCTCACACTAATGCACCTATACACCAATGGACCTATACAAACAGTGTCTATGACAACGCCGCGTATCCGTAACATGCCCGCTCCACGACACTAGTAGTTTTTGGACGTTTAGCACCCCCCCCCTGAAAAAAATCCTAGGGGAAACACTGCTCTTGATTAATTTAATTTTTAATTTCATAATCTTCACACCTATTTCTGATTCTTCCAGGCCTAATTTCCTCATGATCATTTCAGCATAAAGATTAAAGAGAAATGGGGAGAGAATACAGCCTTGTCTCACAGCCCATTCTACACTCACCTAAAGGATAATTAGGAACACCTGTTCAATTTCTCATTAATGCAATTATCTAATCAACCAATCACATGGCAGTTGCTTTAATGCATTTAGGGGTGTGGTCTTGATCAAGACAATCTCCTGAACTCCAAACTGAATGTCAGAATGGGAAAGAAAGGTGATTTAAGCAATTTTGAGCGTTGCATGGTTGTTGGTGCCAGACGGGCCGGTCTGAGCATTTCACAATCTGCTCAGATACTGGGATTTTCACGCACAACCATTTCTAGGGTTTACAAAGAATGGTGTGAAAAGGGAAAAACATCCAGTATGCGGCAGTCCTGTGGGCGAAAATGCCTTGTTGATGCTAGAGGTCAGAGGAGAATGGGCCGACTGATTCAAGCTGATAGAAGAGCAACTTTGACTGAAATAACCACTCGTTACAACCGAGGTATGCAGCAAAGCATTTGTGAAGCCACAACACGCACTTATTGAGGCGGATGGGCTACAACAGCAGAAGATTCAAGATTCAAGATTCAAGAGTTTTATTTGTCACATACACAGTTATATACAGAATATACAACCGGCAGTGAAATGTAAACAGGTCCGCTCCATGGACAGTGCAAATTCACAGTTAAAAACACACAAGGAAGAAATTATAATAGAAATAGGATATAAAAAAAGTACTATCTATATATATATATATATATGTCATATCTGTAGAATTATAAATAATCAAGTCAAGAGAAAAAAGGTAACAAATAAGGATAAAGTGGAATAAAATAATTGAAGTAGACTTTGCAGTGAGTAAACTGTAGACTTATAAATATGTGGTTAACAAATGTATAAAGAGTATAATGTGCAAACAGGTTTATGACAGGTTGTTACACAGTAACAACGAGAACAGAAAGTGCAGTGCAATGTCAGTGTATCGATGTTTATCCTGGCGTGAAGTCACGTGATGTTAAGTGACTGAGTTCAGGAGTCTGATGGCCTGGGGAAAGCTCCTCCTGAGTCTCTCAGTTTTGGCCATCAGGCTTCGGAAGCGCTTACCAGATGGTAGCAGCGTGAAATGAGGGTTTGCAGGGTGATTAGAGTCCTTGATGATCTTGGTAGCTCTACCTTTGCAGCGTTTGGTGTAGGCGTCCTGCAGAGACGGGAGAGCTGACCCTGAGATACGCTTCGGATAAGCGCACGACTCTTTGCAGGGCTTTGCGGTCATGACTGGTGCTGTTCCCATACCACGCTGTGATGCACTGAGTTAAAACACTTTCTATCGCCCCTAAATAGAAAGTTTTCAGGATAGCTGGTGAAAGCCTGAATTTCCTCAGCTGGCGCAGGTGGTACAGTCTTTGCCTGGCTTTTTCACCTGTGTCTGAATGTGAGCAGTCCAGGTCAGGTCCTCGGAGATGTTTACTCCCAGGTACTTGAAGCTGCTCACTCTCTACTGGTGACCCGCTGATCATGAGGGGGTATGTCCGTTGCTGTCTCTTCCTGAAGTCCACAATCATTTCTTTGGTCTTGCCAACATTCAGAGAGAGACAGTTGTCCTGGCACCATGCTGTTAGATGCTCCACCTCGTCCAAGTATGCCGTCTCATTGTTGTTGGAAATGAGGCCCAGGACAACAGTATCATCAGCAAATTTGATGATAGAGGTGGAGCTGTGTGTGGACAAACAGTCATGCGTGTAGAGAGAGTAGAGCAGGGGGCTCAGGACACAGCCCTGTGGAGCTCCCACACTCAGGGTGATGGAGGTGGAGGTGGACTGGCCTATTCTCACCACCTGAGGCCTGCCAGTGAGGAAGTCCTCAATCCAGTGGCAGAGAGAAGGATTCAGGCCGAGATCCAGGAGTTTGGAGGTTAGCTTGGTGGGAACTATGGTGTTAAAGGCTGAGCTATAGTCAATAAATAGCAGTCTTAATGTAGTTCCCACTTTTGCTGTCGATGTGAGTGAGGGAGGAGTGGAGGACATGAGAGATGGCATCTTCAGTCGATCTATTGGGACGATAGGCAAACTGAAGAGGGTCCAAAGTGTCAGGAATGAAGGCGCAAATGGTGTTTTTAATGAGTCTCTCAAAGACCTTCATGACTATAGACGTGAGAGCCACTGGACGATAGTCATTTAGGCAAGAGGGTTTACTGTTCTTAGGGACAGGGATGATGGTGGATTTTTTGAAGGAGGTGGGGACCACAGATGTAGCGAGGACTCATTAAAGATAGATGTAAACAACCCGGTGAGCTGATCAGCACAGGACCGCAGAACACGACCTGAAATACCATCCGGCCCAGCAGCTTTCCTGAACACGGAGTGCTCTCGAACTTCATCCTCTGAGACAGAGATCACGTGGTTGTTGCTGCTGAGTAATTTCCTCTAACGCGCCACTTGGCGGAGTCGCGTTGCCGCGGTTACAGTCAAAGCGAGCATAGAAAGAGTTTAACTCGCTTCACGAGCAACGGATCAACGCTTGCCTCTGCAGAGGATTTAGATCCAAAGGAGCAGATGGACCTCAGACCTTGCCACATGCGCCGCGAGTCGTTGAGTTGGAAATGAGACTCCACTCGGTCTTTATAACGGAGTTTTGCGGCTTTAACTGCTCGTCTGAGAGCATAACAGGACGATCTGTATTCATTCATATTCCCTGAATGGAGACCGGCGTTGTAAGCAATTCACTGCCGCTGCAGATGAATTGTCCACCCACGGTTTCTGATTTGAGAAGGGCGTTATTGTTATTGTTTGCGTGGCTTGCTCTGTAAGCGTGTTGATGAAGCAAAGCGCCACGTCTGTGAACTTCGCTTACGTCAGCTGAACTCGCTCGGAACATGTCCCAGTCAACGTCATCAGAGCTGCCTGAAGCGCGGTCTCTGAGTGGGGCGACCAACGCAACTTCCCGCCTCACCGGGGTTCCTGGAGGAGCTTTTGTTTGTATTCGGGAGTGAGGAAAATGGCGGCATGATCCGATTTGCCAAACGCTGGAAGTGACCGCGCTTTATAGGCGTTCTTAAGCGGAGTAGCAGTGATCCAGTGTGTTTGCTCCTCGTGTGGGGCAGGAGACGTGCTGGTGAAAGTTTGGCAGGACTTTCTTTAGGTTTGCTTTGTTAAAATCGCCCGCGACAATGAATGCCGCGTCGGGATGTTGGTTTATGACGCCGCTGGCAACATCATGAAGGCCAGATAAAGCCAGCGCTGTGTCTGCCTGCGGTGGAATGTAAACGGGCGGTCGCGACAACCGCAGAAAACTCCTCGGCAGATAGAATGGGCGGCAGATGATTGTTAAATGTTCCAGATGAGGTGAGCAGGACCGCGAGAGAATGGTGATGTTCCTGGGATCGCACCATTTCTTGTTGATCATGAAACACACTCCACCGCCTTTGGATTTACCGGCCTCGGCTGTTCTGTCCATCCGAAAAACAGAGAAGTTCTCCGGCGTCACAGCTGTGTCCGGGACCGCGGCGTGAGCCATGTTTCAGACAAACAATAGATATTACAGTCTCTCATGTCCCGTTGAAAACTTATCCTGGCTCTAAGATCGTCCATCTTATTATCCAAGGATTGAACATTTGCTAGAAGAATGCTCGGGAGAGGAGGTCTGAATGCCCTTTTCCTCAGTCTGTTACGGATACCAGCACGTTTCCCACGGTGTTTCTTTGTTCTACGCCGCTGGCTCTGGCCATTGTTCAACTCGGCGTTCGAAGGATCTCAGATGGCCACAGAGGATCGGCAAAAGTGTCCTGAAACAGTCCAGTGTAGAGGTAACCAATGTCCAAAAGAGTTTTGCTGTCGTAGTAGATCAATGCAGATGATAAGTTTGTAAAAACTGAGAGTAAAAGAAAGTAAAATAGTAAATAAAAGCACAGTCTTCGCGGAGCGACCTGAACGGCGACCAAACACAGCGGCGCCATTTTGTAAAGTGCCCCACCGGGTACCACTCATCTCCACTATAAATAGGAAAAAGAGGCTACAATTTGCACGAGCTCACCAAAATTGGCCAGTTGAAGACTGGAAAAATGTTGCCTGGTCTGATGAGTCTCGATTTCTGTTGAGACATTCAGATGGTAGAGTCAGAATTTGGTGTAAACAGAATGAGAACATGGATCCATCATGCCTTGTTACCACTGTGCAGGCTGGTGGTGGTGGTGTAATGGTGTGGGGATGTTTTCTTGGCACACTTTAGGCCCCTTAGTGCCAATTGGGCATCGTTTAAATGCCACGCCTACCTGAGCATTGTTTCTGACTATGTCCATCCCTTTATGACCACCATGTACCCATTCTCTGATGGCTACTTCCAGCAGGATAATGCACCATGTCACAAAGCTTGAATCATTTCAAATTGGTTTCTTGAACATGACAATGAGTTCACTGTACTAAAATGGCCCCCACAGTCACCAGATCTCAACCCAATAGAGCATCTTTGGGATGTGGTGGAACGGGAGCTTCGTGCCCTGGATGTGCATCCCACAAATCTCCATCAACTGCAAGATGCTATCCTATCAATATGGGCCAACATTTCTAAAGAATGCTTTCAGCACCTTGTTGAATCAATGCCACGTAGAATTAAGGCAGTTCTGAAGGCGAAAGGGGGTCAAACACAGTATTAGTATGGTGTTCCTAATAATCCTTTAGGTGAGTGTATATCACCATACTGTGTTCAGACAACTGCTTCTTGATCTGTATAAAGTGATCTTATTAACTGAAACTCCCAGTTCTCATCCATAGCTTGTCATGTTCAACAAAATCAAAAGCCTTGCTATAGTCAATGAAGCAAATGTAGATGCTTTTCTGATATTCATTCCATAGTTGCATTATAGTTGTTTCTTAATCTAAATGTGATCAACATTTGCATAAGTTGATGTGTTGAGGGAATTATGCTATTTAACATTTTACATTTCATTCTGCTGAAATGGACGAAACGACTTGAAAAAATATTTTTTTAATTTTGCTGAATGAGACTCAAAGATCAGAATCAGTAAAATGATCCGAACTTCCCATCACTAGTACAAACAGTGAAGACAGTAAGAGAACAGAGAAAAGACTGCATACTTCCCACAGGTTCCCCAGTCCAGCTGACTCTCTCAACATCATCATCGTCATCATCATCATCATCATCATCATCACCCACCAGGATGCTGTTCACGGCCCGTTTGGACTCTTTCAGCTGGAAAATAACACAACAATGTCTGAATCAACTGAGGTCCACAAAGAGGTGCTAGGGGAAATTTGCAGAAAATGTGAGAAAAATCTTAATAATAATATTGTAGAAAATAAATATCTGTAAAAATAGTTAAAACATTTTTAAATAGATTCTAAATTTTCCTAAGTATGCTCCGTGCAGTGTTTTTCCCTCACCAGCGTCGCCATTTAATTTAATAATTTTAATGTAATAAATGTATTCACCTTAATTTACTGTAAAGCAGCACATTTGAAAATGTGTCCTTTATATTCTAATACAGATTATATTTCATTGGTAATTAAATATAAAAATAAATATTTTCCATGTAGCATTTCATTCTTTCGCTTTGGCTAAACTATTTAATTTGAGAAAGAATGTATTGTCTTTATAATATTTAACTATGATATGAATTTAGGGTCATAAAGTCTAGTCATTCTCCACTGTGGTAAACGGGCTTTGGACTCCATAGAGCTGAGAACAGAAACACAATAAACTTACTCGTGAAAACTCATCGTCATCATCATCAAATGTGAACGCTTTAAATTTTGAGCTGTTCCAGTACTCATCATCCTCTGGTTTGGCCCGTGTCATCTGCAAAATATACAGAATTTAGACTCGCAGCAAACCTGCAGGAGCTGCCGCAGATCCATGTTTATTCCCGGTGATTCATCTGATCTGTCCAAATGCCGAAGCTCTCAGCTGCACGACATGCTAGTAAACATGTCACTTCATTTAGGTGATTCTTTATTTATCAATACGATGCACTCATCTTCATCTGCCAAAGTGGCCTTTCGAGATTCGCTAAGATTGCAATCTGTAAGTAGTCTTTTCATGTGAATTAATATCATTTTCCAAATATAGTAATATGGTTTTATAATCACCATATAACATACTTACCTTCGAATTATTACAGTGAAAACCTACACATGAAACGTCAGATTTCTTTCCTACTACTTCCTGGTTTCAACATGCCGCCAAAATAAAAGTCCGATTAAAAAAAATAAAAAACTGCTGTCATTGTTGTCATATATATATATATATATATATATATATATATATATATATATATATATATATATATATATATATATATATATATATATATATATATATATATATATATATATATATATATATATATATATATATATATATATATATATATATATATATATATATATATATATATATATATATATATATATATATATATATATATATATATATATATATATATATATATATATATATATATATATATATATATAATTATATGACCATATATATGTATGTATGTGTGTGTGTGTGTGTGTATATATTATATAATTATATGTATATATATATATATATATATATATATATATATATATATATATATATATATATATATATATATATATATATATATATATATATATATATATATATATATATATATATATATATATATATATAAAACACACACAGGTGCTGGTCATATAATTGGAATATCATCAAAAAGTTTATTTCACTAATTCCATTCAAAAAGTGAAACATATATTATATTCATTCATTACAGACAGACTGATATATTTCAAATGTTTATTTCTTTTAATTTTGATGATTATAACTGACAACTAAGAAAAATCCCAAATTCAGTATCTCAGAAAATTAGAATATTACTTCAATACAAAGAAAGTATTTTTAGAAATCTTGGCCAACTGAAAAGTATGAACATGAAAACTATGAGCATGTGCAGCACTCAATACTTAGCTGGGGCTCCTTTTGCCTGAATTACTGCAGCAATGCGGCGTGGCATGGAGTCCATCAGTCTGTGGCACTGCTCAGCTGTTATGAGAGCCCAGGTTGCTCTGATAGTGGCCTTCAGCTCTTCTGCATTATTGGGTCTGGCATATCGCATCTTCCTCTTCACAATACCCCATAGATTTTCCATGGGGTTAAGGTCAGGTGAGTTTGCTGGCCAATTAAGAACAGGGATACCATGGTCCTTAAACCAGGTACTGGTTGCTTTGGCACTGTGTGCAGGTGCCAAGTCCTGTTGGAAAATGAAATCTGCATCTCCACAAAGTTGGTCAGCAGCAGGAAGCATGAAGTGCTCTATAACTTCCTGGTATACGGCGGCGTTGACCTTGGACCTCAGAAAACACAGTGGACCAACACCAGCAGATGACATGGCACCCCAAACCATCACTGACTGTGGAAACTTTACACTGGACCTCAAGCAACGTGGATTGTGTGCCTCTCCTCTCTTCCTCCAGACTCTGGGACCCTGATTTACTTTCATCAGAGATCATAACTTTGGACCACTCTGCAGCAGTCCAGTCCTTTTTGTCTTTAGCCCTGGTGAGACGCTTCTGACGCTGTCTGTTGTTCAAGAGTGGCTTGACACAAGGAGTGTGACCGCTGAAACCCATGTCTTGCATACGTCTGTGTGTAGTGGTTCTTGAAGCACTGACTCCAGCTGCAGTCCACTCTTTGTGAATCTCCCCCACATTTTTGAATGGGTTTTGCTTCACAATCCTCTCCAGGGTGCGGTTATCCCTATTACTTGTACACTTTTTTTCTACCACATCTTTTCCTTCCCTTCGCCTCTCTATTAATGTGCTTGGACACAGAGCTCTGTGAACAGCCAGCCTCTTTTGCAATGACCTTTTGTGTCTTGCCCTCCTTGTGCAAGGTGTCAATGGTCGTCTTTTGGACAGCTGTCAGGTCAGCAGTCTTCCCCATGATTGTGTAGCCTACAGAACTAAACTGAGAGCCCATTTAAAGGCCTTTGCAGGTGTTTTGAGTTCATCAGCTGATTAGAGTGTGGCACCAGGTGTCTTCAATATTCAACCTTTTCACAATATTCTAATTTTCTGAGATACTGAATTTGGCATTTTCCTTAGTTGTCAGTTATAATCATCAAAATTAAAAGAAATAAACATTTGAAATATATCAGTCTGTGTGTAATGAATGAATATAATATACAAGTTTCACTTTTTGAATGGAATTAGTGAAATAAATCAACTTTTGATAATATTCTAATTATATGACCACCACCTGTACACACACACACACACACACACACACACACACACACACACACACACACACACACTTATTGCAAAACGTAGTTTGAATAAATGTACAGTGAACATAAATTCATGTCCAATTACATTATTATTTATAGATATTATTGTTAGCTTTTTTTAGAGGTCAAACTTCCAAGCACGAACATTTAAAATGAAGACATTTCAAGATAAAATATATAACATAACATTTTTATAAATCCTTATTTATTTCTGCAAACACTGATCTGTTGTGGTATGAATAATAAAACAAACACTTATGTTTTTTATACTTTATACAATTTATACTTCTGCGTGGAGTGTATGTTGTAGCTACGCCGTAGGCTGCATGTTGTCTGTGATTGGCGCTGTGATTGGTCTGCCTGAAACCCTTCCACAGGGGTTATCATGCTTCCTCTACATGTGTAACTGCAGGTCAACATGGATAAGGATGCAGAAGTATAAATGTAAATCGACGCATAGCCAACAGCGTAGAGCGCAGGTCCGATGCAGAAGTATGAATCCGCCTTAATCCACCTCATGGCCAACTGCCACATATAAATATATTAACACACAACATTGTAAATGTCAGGAAGCATAAAAAAGTCAGTAAGCTTTTTTAGCAAGCAAGGTTGACCAGGCTAAAGCTCTGCCTAATATGAAGATACAAAAGAAGACTCTACCTGAATCAGGCACTGCATTTTCACCAATGATGTATACGGGACATGAGTTAGATATGATGTCAGTAGCTGCCTCTGACTCGCTTTTTGAAGCTACTCGAGTAATGCAGTGAGTAATGAGATGCAGTGAGACGTGAGATGGTGTCTGAGAAGTTCAGTTGTTGCATCACTGGAAGGAACATTAAAAGTGATGCTCGACCACATTAATCGGGATCCCCCAAACAGCAGTGGGCTCTGAGAATGTTTTTCTACGTCGTGTACAGAGAACATCCTTTACAATGCCTACAATGAATTTATGTCTGTTTTGGTGTCTGTGCTGCAAAACTCAAAGGCTACACATCTGGATTAGTTAGCCCACAACGAACAGTAGGTTACGAACAGTAACCTATTGTTCTCTTTCATCATCTCACGTTTGAGATCCACCTATGGGTGATATGGATACACTCACAACAAGGCCCTGAAAGCCAGAGGATGGTCACCTGGAAAGGCAGTGAAACCCATGTCAGAAAGTAGCATACCACACACAAAGTGAGGATTCAACACCAGCAATGAAGAAATTACATGTGGTAACATGCATTCATGAATAAACCTGACAACACACATAAAGATTGCATTTTATGGTGCCAGGTGAGGGTACAAATTACATTAGTGACATAAATAAGCTGGGCTAGGGGATACACTTCACATATGAACATTGGGAAACGTTTTTTGGTGCATTTTGGCAAAAAGGCTGGTTTGGGCCAAAGAAAAAACCTTATCTCCACCTTATTCTCCAGAGAATTTTGCACGAGGAATGAAGAGTGCATGCAAATGACTGACATGTTTGGCTGACACCAAGGCCAGGTGCAAAGCCATCTTAAAAGACAGAAGCTTAAGGGAAATATTTCTCTGTGGCTCAAAAGGCTGTTGAGAAAGCCTCCAGCACCATGGAGAGGTCCCACTCTGAAACTGTTCTTCTAGAGAGTGGAAGAGAACAGCGAGCGCCCTTTAAAAATTTTAAACCCCCCGTCAAACCCCTCAAGACATGCAGTTATAGCTGCTAAATATACCTTAATAGTAGAAAAATATTTTCCACCATCCATAAGGTCCTGCAAAAAGCTTAAAATATTAGCAACTGAAAACTGATATGATGTCAACTGTCACCCCTTTCACCACTCCTCGAACACACGCCACTTACAATCATATAGGGGCCGTGTAGAAGACCGTGGGGGGAGCCCCAATGTGTTTATGTTGGTCCTCTCACAGGCCAGGCCTAGAGGGCCACCCTGTCTGGTGGGTGATTTCCCATTCGCTTGGGACAGAAGATCTGTGTGTAATGGGAGGGGCCACGGCTGGGCATACAGCAGAGGGATAATCTCTGCGAGCCATGCTGCTTTGGGCACCTGGAAGCTATCAAAATCATGGTCAAATGCTGTTCTCTGACCCTGGCCAGAGTCGGCTCTATGAGGCAAAGGGGAGAAAATGCGTAGAGCAGCACGTCAGGAACATAGGACAATGGGTTTTTCGCTCTAATCGAAGACGTCGATGGCCAAACCTCCTCCACAGTAGACTCACTATCCGAGGATGAAGGCATCAGTCCCTATAGAGAGGGTTTCCCCTCAACAAGAGGTCTGCACCCCTGTTCGGTTTGGGACAGAAAGCCCTGCGAGCTGTTTCCTTTCCTTGTGTGTTTTCTGTCATATACATCCGTTTCCTGATCGGTAGCATTCAGGAGAACCGACCACTCAATGCTGAGACTTGCAGTCGCTCACTCACACACTTCAAGAGGGATCCTCGTTTGGTGCAAGTTTCCTCGTTGTCCAAGCCCTTGAGTAAAGCGAAGTCCTCGTCCTTGCCTGAGCCGGGTGGCTCATAGCCAAGTGAGGAAATGCTGGAAAGGATTTCCTCGAGTAAGCCCTCGTCAGACTGATCAGCGCAACTGAGAGCAGGCATGCTCCGGGAGGATCCCAGAGACGCACTGCTTTCACCCGCTCCAACGTCCGATCCTAGTCATATTGTTTGTCCGTGCTTTGGGTAGAAGCAACCTTAAGCCGACGACAAAGAAGCTTCCTTGGCAGAGTGAGGCAATGGCTGCAGTTCTCTGGTAGCGAAAGAGCTTCTTCCACATGCTTTAACCCCATGCACAATACGAAGACAGGATGTGAATCCCTCCAGGTTGCGAGTGTGGGTGGCTTGCAGATCGAGAAATAAATAACAACTAACCGCAATATCCAGACAATCACACCTTGTGGAGGCTGATCGGAGATATTTCTTCCTGTAGACTGTAGTGAAGTCAGGCGAGATGGTAGAGCTCCGTTAACAAAGAGATCTCGAGAAGCAAATATCAACTGAGGAAAGATAGCACATGCAGGTGCTTTATACGCTCTGTTAAGGGGCCGGTCCTTTATCTGGCACTGGGGACACGCTTCTGTCTGTCATGCCAGACTTGGTGCAACTAGATGCTTCTGCAGAGGTCAGGTGCAAATGCCCTTCCCATAGGTGGATCTCGAACATGAGATGATGACAAGAGAACCTACTTTTTCAAACTCCTTCTAGGCCGTTGGCCTAACCTTCACAAAGTTAGGCACACAGCAGCTAAGGAAAGCTAGGTGCTGGCAAAAAGTTAGCAAGTGAATATTCATTTGTTGTCATGGTTACTCATTAGTTGATTAATTAATCTCCACCTGTGCCTTGTTTTCCTCCTCATTCATAGGTCTCAGTTTTAGCTGTTCTTTGTCCATTCTCATTGGTTTCTCCGTGATTTGTTTTCTCCTCGTTATGTGCCCGTTTCTCATGCACGTTTTGTTTTTTGGATTTAGTTAATAAAAGATATTGCTTCGACTAGATCCTGCCTCAACCCTCCCTTGCTACAAACCCCTTACTGACAGTTATTAGTGATATTAGTAAGATATTAATGAATTAAACAGCCCATGTTGTTCATTTTTCACAAATTGATCTATATTTTCTGAACAAAATCCAAACTTGACGGAATACACATTCCCCCAGTTTCACAGACAAGGTTTAAGCTAGTCCCAGACTAAAATGCATGTTTGATCTGTTTTAACTGAAAGCAACTGGCACTAATGTATCTGAAAATATGTCAGTGGCATAGTTTTGTCTCAAGATGCACACCAGTAATGTTTTTTTGTCTAAGGCACATTTATCAAAGCTACTTCAATGTCCTAATTGAACTAATCCTGGCTTAATCTAGTCCTGTCTGTGAATCCAGGCCATTAACTACAGGATGTTTTGAGGATACACACCATGTTGCATCAAAATTGCACCTATGGGGGGAATTACATCAGAAAATGTCTGTATAATTGGTGAAGCATCTTTGGTATACATTTTGTAACGTTACGGTGTTTCGTCCACACAGATCCAGCATTTTAGGAACCTGAATACGTTATTTTTTTAAACTGGGTCCCAGAGTGGATAAATCTGAAAATGATACCCTTGCGTTTTTGTGTGTACAGCCAATCCATGTATTCTGTGAAGGGGTGATGTCATCACCCCAAGTCTCACGCATGCTCCAAGTAGTCTTCTCCGTTTTTAGTGTACTTCTGTGGCAGAATTACAGCGCCACATACTGGTCTGGCATTTATACTACATCGTTTTGAGTCATCATCAGTGGTTTCGCGTGCACGCAGATATTTCTGGAGACGAGGGGGAAAAAAAGATTAGATAAAGCTCTGGCTTCGTGTGGATGTGGCCTAATATGACTTTAAAAAATCCGGCCAGCCAGGAGCCAATCAAATTTCGACAACTAACCACACTAAATCTGAATCCATACAGCTTGTGAAAATGAATGTGTACCACATTTTGTGGAAAGCTGCCACAAGGCGGCGATGTTATAAGCTAATAAATCCATGTTTATTTTCTGAAACTTGAGCTCGAACAAGCGTGCATGTCATTGATGTTTATCAAAAAAAATGTATACTTAATTTTTAATGTTCTTTTCAAATTCCTCCTAGGCCGTGTATCATATCTTTGCACATATCTGCTATAATCTAGACCATGGAAATATAAGTTGCCAAACATGACTGAATGTATTGCTGTCCAATTAAAAGAGAATTTACATTTTATGCTTGGCACGGGTCCCTACTGGCTGTATTTGTGTATTCAAAAGAAAATTGGAGATCAATATAGGATAAAGAATAAACAGCCAGCAATTTTGCACCAATTAAAAAAAAAAAAAAAAAAAGAGCTTTAAGGCAAAAATAAGAGAAAGCTTAATGTCCCCAGTGTGCATTCATCAATTACTCTTATCAAACACAAATTGCTTCCATTTAAAATACAATCTGTTAAAATGTTATGTAATGTAATTCTTGGTTATGCAAAAATGTTGTCTTCACAGTCCAAATGGCTTACTCAAAAACTCTGGTATTTGATAAAGTGTCATATTTTCAGTAATTAGTCAAATGAGACGTGTACACACTTAACTTTGACGTAAAATGACCAAAGAATAATTTCAGCCTAGTTATGAATGATTCAAATTACAACAAAAAAGCACAACAGGTACTCTTTTATTGTTTGTTCAAATTCGTGTGGCTAACAAGTCAATAATTACAAAGATTTCAACCTGTGATTCTTTTTTTTTTTTCTTTTAAAGTAAAAGCAGTAGTGTTCTGAGGATAAACTTCCATCTGATGAAGCGGACAAGTGAAGTATGGGTGGGGAAGGAGGTACAGGTAAAACCGTTCACACAAAATTATTTCCTTGAACTAAAAAATGTGCAAGTGTTTTACAGTATTTCAGAAGGGAGGGGGACAACATAGTACATTACCGTCAGCCTCATCAAAACCACTGAAATGCTTTAGCGGACAGTTTATTACTGAAATGGAAGTTGGCACTGAAGGCACACTTGAGTGATAACGGATATGCCGGCCATGCATGCGGATCTTAAGCATGTCAACAAACAAACTCATATCAGCGTTCTGATAGGAGCCTTTTACAGTGACGGTCCCACATGGCTGCTCACATGTGTCAAACATCATAAACCAGAATCAGAGCATGGCTATGGTGAGATAACCTTATCACATATATATTTTTTTATCCTTTATTTTTAAATAGAGCACACAAAGCAGCAGTAGCAGCTTAAGAGGAACTACTGAAATCCTATGAACAGTTGTAGCTGTGTGCCGTTCTCTTTTGTATTATTATTAAAACACTTATCTATATGTAAAGTCTTCATTTTTGATGCTTTCTTTTTTCTCCGGGTGATAAGCTGAACTAGATATCTTTGTGGGAAACATCTAAGTTAAAACATGAATATTATAAAGGCTGATTTAAATGCAGAACTGGAGAAAGAGAAAGGGGAGTTATGTGACAATAAAAGTGCCCTCTGGTTTGGCTTTAAACCCCCAAAGTCTCCGTCACCGATCTATTGCTCATATGAGATGAGATTTCACGAATCTGTGACGAATCATGTTACGTGTCCAATTGGTTTATACAAGAAAGTCACAGTCCTATACCATCCTCGGTTCCTTTCTTCCCGATACACTCCTCTCTTCGGCCCCCTTGATGAGTGTTCCTGATAATATACATTTAAAAACAGCATAAGAAGTCTCTTTCCCTTCAATTCGTTACTTTGAAGGGAAGCTAAGAATCCAGAAGCAATTCTGACACAGCAGATGTAATGCATGTTCATTTACTAAAGTAAATAAAAATAATTAATTAAAAAAAAAAAACTTGCAGGATCATGTCACAAAATTAAGATTTAAAATAAAATAAGTCCATTATACTGCTAATCTGACCCAGTTAGTGTAATACCATGACATTTCCACCGGGGCGGGGGGGAGGCTTTTATCTTTTTTTATTTTTCCTTTTTGATGGCTCTGATGCGCTCAGGTGTTTTGTCTAAGCCTGCCGGCGAAAACCCAACACGTTCCACTTGTGGCGATTGATGTCTACCTCAGCAGCAGGATTTAGGGGTAAACCTTTGGCCCTTGTGTTGGGTGAGCAGGAGACTTGGAAGAGTCTTGGCACTTTTTAGTGAGTCCTAGCAGAGCGGCTTGATATTGGGTGGGTGGGGTGGGGTGGGGTTTGGGGTGCCTAGGGTGTGTGCAGGGTGGGGAAAAAAAAAGAGAGTCGTCCTTTTTCAGCCATCCAGTGATTGATCCAGGCTGTCCAGAGTGAGCTGACTGCGGTGGGGAGAGTTGGGGCTCGGGGGGCTGCTGGGGTTGGAGCTGTTGGAGGGGGTGGAATGTTTGGTCGAGTCAGAGTCGGGCTACAAGAAGGAGAAAGAAAAAAACAAGATTAGCAGATCAGTTTCTTGTTGTCCATTTCATTTTTAAATTCTTACCAAGCACAAAATGCCTGGGTGAGTTTTTACAGCAGTGTAACTATTGTTAAAGGGATAGTTCACCCAAAAATGAAAATTATCCCATGATTTACTCACCCTCAAGCCATCCTAGGTGTATATGACTTTCTTCTTTCAGACGAATACAATCAGAGTTATTTTAATGTCCTGGCTCTTCCAAGCATTATAATGGCAGCCCAAAATTTGAAGCCCAAAAAAAGTGCATCCATCCATTATAAAAGTAATCCCAAGCGGCAACCTCCCCCAGTTTCTGTTGAAGCCAATAAGGAAGTGACTTAAACTGCAATTCATCGACTGTCCGCTAGAGACAGGCGCCAGAAAGGAGCAGACTCTCATTGAGCCCCATGTTAAAATGCCCAACTTTACAGCAGAATAACACGTTTACAGCCTGGTACATGACAACTGTGAGAGGGGTGAATTTGTTTTTGTAACTCATTCGTTTACATTATATAAAGCCTTAAAGTTCTGCATAATTAAGGGCGTGGACACTTTGAGTGACAGGTGGATTGTCATTTGTCTGCTGTCTGTTAGTCATCACGTCACCTCAGCTCCGCCCACGTCCCGCCTCTTTGCCCATTTTCGGTTATCCGGGAGTGATGCGCAGTGACACTGCAAAGATGGCAACGGCCAGCTCGACCCTACTTTACGCTTTAAAACTGCTCTCCAGACTCCTATGGGTGACGTCACGGACACTACGTCCATATATCTTTACAGTCTATGAGTAATCCACACGGCTTTGGGGGGTTAATATAGGCCTTCTGGTTTTTGTAAGAAAAATATGCATATTTAACAAGTTACAATGTAAAATATTGTGTGACAGACTGCCTTCAACTTACGGAAAAAGCGCAACTGGTGTGATGATGACGTTGCGTAACACCGTGTCCACACCGGACGCAAGCGGCGCGACAAAAGACAATATAACCCATTATAATCCGTGATGTTGTCTATACTGGATGCAGCGCGGCCCGAACCAATGCCTCGTTCTATTTATGACGTACTGACAAACACTTTGCAACGGTTGCTTTGTCACATCCAGTGTAGACACAGTGTAAGCGTTTTGAACTGTGAGGGATTACACTTTATTCGTAAGTTGAATACGGAAGCGGTCCATGGGAAGATAGATATTTTACTTTATCAAGTTTTAAATATGGATATTTTTCTTACACAAACCCATCGATTCACTTCAGAAGGCCTTTATTAACCCCCAGAGCCGTGTGGATTACTTTTATAATGGTGGATGCACTTTTTTGGACTGCAAATTTTGGCCTGCCATTCAAAGCTTGGATTAGCCAGGACATTTTTTTATATAACTCTGACTGTATTCGTCTGAAAGAAGAAAGTCACATACACCTAGGATGGTTTGAGGGTGAGTAAATCATGGGCTATTTTCATTCTTGGGTGAACTATCCCTTTAACTAAAACTAAATCTATTAAAAACATTGAGTAATTTAATACAGCAAAAATAAAAAAATAGAAATACATAAAATACAATAAAATAAAATAATTTATTATTTTTAGTTAAGATTACTAAAACCAAAATAAATAGTTCAACAGAAATTTTTGGGAAAAACACAAATGACAAAGCTTGAAGTAGAATTAAGTTGAAATATAATGATTACTAAAAATAAAAATAAAATAAACTAAAGCTAAAAAAACTAAGCACATAAAAATGACAAAATCTTACGTTAAAATGAAGACTGAAAAATATATAAAAATTAAAGCCAATTCAAAAGATACTACAATAGTACATAAATACTATTAAAATAACACCGTTTTACAGCTGTATTACTGTGAGAACTGGGGGAGAGTTATTATAGACCACAAAATCAGGACACAAGAAAACTGGCTCAGTAGACGAAAGCACCTCAAAGCTCCTCTAACCATCCATCATGTCCTCTCGAGCAGCGAGTGAAATAAAACCATGTTTGACAATCACGGGGGAGGTCATTAAGGTAGACGACAGATGTTCTTACCTCTCTGTCATAGTCTTGATCTTGATCAGAAATACTGCGAGATGACCCTGCTCCTCCAAAATCTCCTCCTCCTTTAAACAAAGTACACATGATTTCAGGCATATAGGTGTACAGGTATACAGGTAAGCCGGTGTGTATCGTCTTGTCTGTGCTAGTCTGTGTGTGTTTAAGGAATGACACCCACCTGAGGCAGTGCGGGTGATGTGGGTCTTGCTCCTCTGTTGCCGTGAGATGCTGGACAGAGGCCGTGGCTTGTCTTTCGATAGGTCGTCCTGAGAAGAGGGCATCACACTCTGCAGCAGAGGTACAAGAAGTCAACAACACAGAGTAGGCCACAGTAAGAGGTACAGTACGGAATCACTCTTTTTGACTTTCTTTTAAACTAGAAGACTATTTTTAGTGCAAACATTTGGTTAATACACAAAGACAACATTTTGGCTGCATCTGAAATAGCATACTTCCTTACTACATAGTAGGCGAAAAACAGTATGCGTCAAAAGTAGTATGTCCGAATTCACCGTACTCAAAAGAGTAGGCAAAAAGTACCGGGATGACCTACTTCTTCCGGCACGATTCTGAAGTGTCCTGTGCATACGATTGACACTTTACTATCCCATGAGCAAGCATGCCGCACACATCCTGAAAAGGAAAGCTTAAACGCCTCGATCGCCCCCAGGTGGCTGGTTCCAGTATAGCTCATAAACCCGCTCCTCCATGTATTCAACTAAATCAAATTACACAATTTTTACACGTCAAATTTTCCATGTAGTTTCAATTTAGATGGTTTCTGTCATTTTAGGTCATTTTTAAATCACGCTGATGCAAGTTCAAGTGTTCATTTTTTTAAATAAGGTTGGTTTTAGTTTGTTATTTGATGCTTTAAAAACAGGGGGGTGACGTTATGATTGACAGCTTCTGGGCAAAGTTGTCACTATAGCACCAACAGATTTTTTCCAGGTTTTTCGGGAGGAGATTGGAGCTTTTGGCGGCTTCACTTTTCTCCAGTAGAAGATAGTGAAGGGGCGTTGTCCATCTTTTTACAGCCTATGCCCATGAGGCCACGGGAGAGAATTTGTAAATGGCAGTGACATGACAGCTGACAACTGGCATCACGGTGAAGGTAGTATGTCCAGATTACATTCATACTATATAGTAGGTACATTCATAACATAGTATATATACACTATATATCGTTTTAGCATCGTTATCGCGACGTGCGCATCCACGATAGTCACATCGCAGGATGTGCGATGTCAATTATAGGGATCGAAGTTGATCCGTATGGGCAGCTGCACCCCGGTTCAGAACGCATGTAATTCGCAGATTAATTGCAAAGTAACCATCATAGAGTGAAAGTTTAATATTTGCTTGTGTATTTAAGTTGAGTCGGGCATCAAGTGCAAGAGGACTGTAGTTGCACACACAGAGCCACGCAGACCGCACGTGAACGCATTGTGCGCACAGAAAACAACGCGCAGGCATTTTCACTTCATTTTCTTTTAAGCTTAACTGACATGTAAAATAACGTGATCATCAACATTAAGCATCATATAAATCAAAACTGCCTAATGTTACTGAATGAAATGTCGACCCAGAATGAGCTATAGGACTGTGCAAGCATTAGGGGTGCTGATGGACTCGATCGACTCCATCTGTGTTTGATCATCGTTCTGAATCTGATCTGGATGTAGTCTTTGACAAACGTGATTTTCTCAGCATTTTGTTCAAAATGTTGCTTTATTTTAATGAAACTTACCCATATTTAAGTGTTGATAAAAAAAGGAATGCCTGAAGCTAGAATAAAAAGTTTTTGGTTTTTTAGGTTTTTTAAAGCAGAGGGTCTGCGCTTTCTTTCTTTCTATATTGCATGTTCAGATATTCATACAACAAAATATTCTATGGGCCATTACATTTTTGTGAAAATGATCAAAAACCCTGGCGGTGGCTGACAACTTTTTAAAAAAATGCTGGTGGGAGTTAAAGGGACAGCTGCCTTGTGTACCGGCAACTGTTTGTGTCGCCAATAGTGACCAAACAACAAAAAGAGAAAGAGAAAATTACTTTTGTAGCTTTAACAATGATAAACTGTATTAATTATATTAGTTATATTTCGTTTATATAGGCTAGTGAAGACTGCTATTTTACATTTTATTACTGAATTTCTGTACCTGGATACTGTTAGATTTACCTGAAAAACAAAGCACTGCTTATTTCAATATTATCTTTCTTCTATTGTATTTATCTATGCTTGTAATTTGTTCATTATTATCTATGCAGATTCACTCCCCTACAAAATCACCCCTATTATTCTAGAATTTATTAATTTTCAAATAGTGCTATTCAAATTATCTGGTGAAATTGTTTTTATATCGCAATATATATCATAAAGTGAGTTTTCTTTCCCCAATATCATTATTCAAAATAAGTACCTACTCAAGAGTGTGCAATTTCAGACGCAGCCATGGTATTTTTGAATATTTTGTGTTAATTACAAGTTAACCTCAATCAAAGGCATTTTTGAGCATTATTTGGAACAAATTCTTTTGGCCACAGATTTTCGTGTAGTGAAAATCTGATACTGTGACAGCCCTGATTTGGAAACAATTTCACTTGGACAGTTATTGAGCGATTGTAGTCTCCTGCTAAGTATAATGTTTAAGCTTAGTAGCAAACTTTTCAAAACGGTGTGCATTTTAACATTTAATAATGTTACGTTTGACTTCAAAAAAGTTTAACATTAGCATGTTTCTAAGCAAACAGCACACAACATTTTTTTTTTTACTTCGAATCAGTGTGAAAATATGTAGTCAAATTATAAACATGAAATATTAAGTTGCATTAATCTCCTGAAATGGCTCATTTGAAACATTTTCACTGCCCAAAAAAACAAATCAGAGTTCAAGCATGAACAAATAGTTCAGCAGGACAGGGATGGTTTAACATAGGAGAAGAGGGAGGAAAGGAAGTCCAGGGCCTGGAGGGTGTGGTGGGGGAGGGATGGGGAATGGGAAGGAAGAGGAAGTGGGGTGGGGAGGGGTGTTGCTAGCCTACCCTTCCCAGGGAGGATGTGGAAGGAGAGGAGGAGGAAGAGGAGAACTGAAGTAGGCTCTGCTGGGAAGAAGGCTCTTTCTGCAGATAGAGCCCGGCAGAGACGGTACTCATGTGATAGACGTGCTCAAAGTTGGTCGGAGGGGAGATCAGGGCATGGTGGCGAGAGGATGAGGGGGAGGGAGTCTCGCTCTGCTGCTGCCACGGCAACCAGAGGACAGAGCGAATCCACGACCAGAGCGAAAACAGAAGGAGAGACATGAACAGGAAAGAGAGACAGAGAAAAGGGTGTGAGGGTGGAAGAGTGGGGCTGGCTGGCTGGTTTTGAAGAAGAAACATGCAGAGAGTAGGGAAAGATTTTGGCGCTGTGCAGTAAAATGAAAGAAAAGGATGTTAGGATGAGTAATAAAACCCTGGAAGTCAAATGGCGTGTCCAAATAGCACTTTTGTAAATGATCAAAAACCTCTACCACTGAAGAGCATTCAAGTCTCAATTTGAGCAGCAGAGACTTAAAGGGTCAGTTCACCTAAAAACTAAAATTCTGTCATTAATTGTTCCAAACCCTTAAGGCCTTCGTTCATCTTCAGAACACAAATGAAGATATTTTTTATGAAATCCGAGAAATGATTCTCGTCACTTCATAACATTCTATTTTAATGATGTCTTTACTACCCTTCTGAGCCTTGAAAGTGATAATGTTGCCGTCTATGTGGGGTCAGAAACCTCTCGGATTATAACAAAAATATCTTCATTTGTGTTCTGGAGATGAATGAAGGTCTTACGGGTTTGGAGCGACATGAGGGTGAGGAATTAATGACAATTTTCATTTTTGGGTGAACTATCCCTTTAAAACAGCCTCATGCTGCTCATTTAGCATCTTGCGCTCAAGCCTGAAGGGCTAAATTAATAAAAAGTGTACCCGATTTAAAAAAAAAAAAAAACAGCTTATAGTGAATCAACAGCATAATCAGTTTTCCTCGAAAACCATAAGCTGTGATCATTTTTACGTTTTTCTGAGCACGATCGCAGTCCACTATTTGGCCTTAAATAACAATACAATAATACAAGAATAACAGAACTATTAAATAATATTAAATCTATTTTTATTACACACACACACACATTATAATTCTAAAAAAACAACAATACAAAGTGTTTGTATCGTTACCTACACACCGTCACTCAACAACCAGTTAGTTAGTAGACTGATCCATGTCTCAACATAAGTCTGATTATGAAAAGAACTTGCTGATAAGAGTAATTCACTTGGGAATCATTTGGACTAAGCTGGACACACTATGTTTTTGATTCACTAACAGGAACGACTCGTAAAAATTATTTGTTTAGAATCAGTAATCAGACGGCAATGGCTGTGCTGTAAGTTTTGTGCTGTAGATTTAATAGAGGTGTTGTGGCGACGTTGAATAGTGTAAAAAAAAGAAAAGAAAAAAAGAACAAGAAATTATGTTCTGTTCCATGGTATGAATAAAAATGAAAATGGTCTAAATAAAAAGTGGTTCTCTGATTCCTCCTGACCTAACTGGAACGGTGTTTCTTAATTTTACTCCCGGGGACCCATAGCGCTGCACATTTTGAATCCTAACACACCTGCTTCAAGTAACTGGCATATATATATATATATATATATATATAGATAGTACTTTTTTTTATATCCTATTTCTATTATAATTTCTTCCTTGTGTTTTTAACTGTGAATTTGCACTGTCCATGGAGCGGACCTGTTTACATTTCACTGCCGGTTGTATATTCTGTATATAACTGTGTATGTGACAAATAAAACTCTTGAATCTTGAATCTTGAATCTTGGCTCATTAGTAGCGGCTCCATGACCTGAACTGGATGTGTCAGATTAGTGAAACGCCTAAAAGAGTCGGGAGGAAACTCAGGCAGCAGAGTTTAAAAAGATACTGTCTGATAGAAACCTGGGCTCAAGTGCACATTGTTGACACTGGTATTGGCAGGACAAAGATTTCAAAAACACTCCAGCTGATGGGTCGCACCATGCAGATGTGACAGTGGCATCGGTGTTTCTCTGAGCAAGGCCCTAAGCTTTTAGCACAAGGTGTGTTTATACATGTAACTACTCAATTCTGGACATCAGCTCCTGCTATTTTAAGTTATTACCAGAGGCAGATCCATGAGGACCTGCATGCCATCGCCTGGGCCCATGTGAGCAACGTGGTTGAAGTTGGTGGGGTTGGAGATCAGCTTGGATCTCATTTCAGGATCCCTCAGCATCTCCCTATATAATGAAAAAGAAACAACGTCACATGGATTAGGAGAAATGCAGGAGTGCGGCAGTGTGAGAAATGTACACTTAAAGCCACCGTACCTTCTCTGTTGCAGCCGCTCCTCCTCAGGAACTTTAAAAAGGAACTTCCTCTTGCTGCGTGTCCTCACCATCAGCTTCTTGCTGTTGTCTGAGGTCTCAGGGATTGCTAGGTCACAGCCATCTGTGGAAACAGTGTGAATGAGGTTGAAAAAAATGGTTAAGGTTGCTAAACTATAGCAGTCCTGGAACTTGTTGGCAGCAGGCCTAGAGGAGGTGTGACAAATGAGGTCATTTTAGTTTATCAAACAAAAGCGTCTTTATCAAGAGGGCAATCTGCCAGAGTGGGTAGGAAGTGAATTGTAAATGGAAAACAAAGGGTGGAGCTGTACATTTTATTACCTGGGCTGCTCTTATGGATCAGTGTTTCTTACGAATCACTGTTTTTGAACAAATCTTGTAAATGAACATTCTCATTTATATACACTCAATCATTGAACAAATCTTGCATGTGAATAAAATCAAAACTTTTTCACTGAAGGCAGGAAAACTTCACAAAGGAGAGATTTCAAAGTATGACTATTCATAGTTTTGAGTCACATGACTGGCGCAGAGAGCTGGATGGCAAAACATCCATTGAACTGCAGCACATGCTTGTAAATTTTCCATCTCAAAAGAAGAAAAAACTAAAATGTGTGAACAAAAGGCAAGTTGTGCACTTGTGATCTATATACAGCTCCTGCTGCAGTATTTCAATCACTAAAAACAGCAGCATATTCTAAAACACTAAAAGTGCCTTAATGTACTCAAACAGTGATATGAAAATGTCAAATTCAGTATACACCTTATTGATGATTCATACTATATACAGGCGAGCACATGAGCAAAATACTTGAATGAGAAACTGCTCATATTCAGGGTTCATCTGCTCACCTGTATACTGTGTACATCATCCACAAAATGTATACTAAATTGTATCTTTTAATATCACCGTCTTACTACATTAGTACTTGAAACCTGGTAAAAATGACTAGCAGTCAATGGAGGAAAGCCTTGTTTTGCCCACCAGGTGGGCGTTCCTATAAGTATGTGACATCACATAAAAACTATGAATTGAAAGAGCCAAGAACATTCAAGAGTGAGCTGTGAAGAACCATTTCAGTGGTTAACTGTACTGAACAAATAAGTCCCCTTACCAAGCTTCAAGTCTGAATTAGACTCGGAACAGCACTGAACAAGACATCTAATTCAAGATAGATTCACAAATAGATTAATGTTTTTAACAAATCGGTTGAGTGAATAATTCAGTGACTCATAACACTCATTTCAATGATTCATAACATTAAAAGTTCATTGTCACCACCTACTGTCATGATGTAATCGGCAGAAAGGGCCACTGGACGAATCAGTGAACAAAATCTTTCTAGTGAACTGATTCAAAAGACTCAAGTTACTGAGATGAATCAAAAGCTCCACCACTACTGAGCTCTAAGCATGTGTGGGCTTGCTAGTATTTATATACGCGTGTCAGTGTCTGTGTAGGCGGAGGTGATTGACATCACTTTGTGGAGGATACATTTCTTCACAGGTGGACCATTGTGATCAGAGACTCTTGCTACATTAAGCAAGGAAAGAAACTCAGCCTCAGCAGTGAAGCAGACGTAACAATCAGTGTGTGGGAGATGTGTGCTGACATGGTGAAGAGTGTGTGGTGTGGGGTGGGATCAGACCTGAGGAGTTGTTGCTGAAGTAGATGAGGCGGGGCTGCTCAGAGCCCAACAGGTTCAGACTGCCCTCCACATTCAGTGGCCGAATCTACAGACATATTTTAAAGTAAGATCAGCTGTTTTCATAGATACAAATTGTTACAATTTAAATGATATTAAATGCTGTTTTCACAAACCATAAAATTAGGATCCTTCACTCACCCTTCTTAATGAGATGGTCTGGACCCATTCTGTGGTGTGGACGTCAAACACATCTACTCCATAATCACTGTACACTGTCAGGTAGTTCGAGTTTGAGCCTGAAAATAATGAATATGGGTTTGATATCTCATGCTCATGGTCAGAAAAATGCCTAGGCAAATCATTCATGATGCCATTCTCAAAGGACATGCCCGACATGCCGTGAAACTGGGTCAGAGGCTGGAGAGTCCTGTGGCTCACTATGACTGAAACATCTAGGACTGGATTCTCGAAATACTCAAAAAAAGGTAATTATTTTTAAGTATTAAGGCTGTGCCTGTAAACTTGACAACCACACCACTGCGGTGGCTGAGTAGCACTGGCGGTGATGCACCAAAACACTTTTGTTGTATGTGAATACTGTTTTACTTGAATATTATGACACGAGTGAAGCACAAAGCTTTGTTTACAAAATAAATAACAGGTTAGCAATTAAATGTTGCATCGCAGCCATGGACACATTTGGATTCATGCCGAATAAGAGCTACGGGAGCCCATAAATTTAAGCTTTGTATTGTGTTTTACCATCTGGTCACCTATGATCAGCAAATTTAACAATAATCTAGTGGTTTAAAAATATATCACAATACAAAAATATGTATCGTGGATAGTGACAATATGAATTGTGAATAGTTAACTGTGGTAAAGTAGTTAACTATTCACAGTTACTGTGGTAAAGTAGAAAAAAAATGCTGTAGGACAGATACCTTTTTGCTTGCATGCCAATATATATATATATATATATATATATATATATATATATATATATATATATATATATAAAATATCAGGTTCTTATCCGACCGAGCAAGTAAAATTCCCTTTCACTTGCACCTTCAAAAAATCCACTTATCCTGGACTAATTGACAAGAGTTAATGTTGTGCTCTGACATGTTAAACCAGTGCTAAAATCCTGATTTATAATCGAGATGTTGTCTGACAAAATCACAATACACATAAGATAAAGACATTTGCTGTGATTTTGGCTATACGTACACGTAAAATGATCACTCAGGTTAGAAGCAATAATATCCATTTTATTTGTTCTCTGGCGCTCTGCCAGCCTCAACTGAATGCGCTGCTCCTCTCAGCCACTCACTGAACAGCAGACGCAGAGAGAGTGCGCCTGCACAGCAGCAGGAAAGCAAGATCTTGCGCTCGTGTGGCAGTACCGGGGGGGGTCCAGGAAGCTAGATCAGGTTAACAAGTATATTCATCACAACGCACTTTCTTGGAAAAAAGTTGCAAAAGGGGTCTGAAAAGTCACCAAGTTGGCAACACTGATGCAGCCTTCCGTCTCCAGGTCCCAGCCCATCGCTGTCCAAAACGGCATTACGGTAGTTCCATGTGTGTATCACACCAATGTACATATTTTGTGACATCAATTCTAAGTTATTAATTATGAAAGCTATATTCAATATAAACTGGCTATCTAGAAAAATGTTTGTGCCTGTAGGAATAAAATGTAATGCTTTTTAATGCCATTCAAGGCCTTAAATTTTGCAAAATTCATTTAATGACTTTTAATGCTTTTTAATGCCCCGCAGACACCCTGAGATACTATTTAATTTAACATTATTTACTGATATGCATTTCACTGTTTTAGAGGCTGTAATGTGTTGTTTCACTGACAGAAGTGCTAAAATAAACTGTTACAAAACTGTTACAAAATGGATGTTTGAGCCTTGTTTTTTTTTATATTTCACAATGTATTTAACTGAGGTAGTGTTTTATTCTCTCTAACTTAAGAAAAGTGGAAAAGTAATGTTAAAAAGATTTATGAATGACTTCATCTTATTTTATTCAACATCGTTCCTAAGAAAATAAGGGGGAATCATTGTAAATAACTAAAGTTAGGATAACATCACACTTTAATGGATTGATTGGATTTTTATGTTAAGCATGGCAACATTGTATAATACTATTTACATACAACAATATTGCCCTTATCTGCTCCCTTAACCTTTCTGCTCCTTTGTTTACTGCTGCCCATTTTTTTCCCACATCCTCACATCCCTAATGGACTTGGCCACAGCTTTCCCACAGCCGCCTCTTACTTTACGGCGTAATATCAAATTTCAAAAACAACTTTCTTCTTTGCATGAACTCCCTCAATAAGAACTGGCAGCGTTTGCCTATTTTTGGTTTCATTTCCTCTGTCAAATTACAAGTTCGTAAAATGGTTACCAGCAAATAAATTCTCTTATGAAGGCTAAACCTACTCCTTTGTTGTGATCTAACACTCACTTAGAGATAATCTTTAAGAATGCTAATTATTGAATAATACTGATGAATGAAATATTTAATTTTCATACTGTACATAATGTGATGCCTAAGTTCTCTTGTTCATTTAAAATGATTGATTTTAGTTTAGTGTTTTTTATTTTGACAAATAGTATAGAATTTTAATATTGGTCAATTTGACAAGCCAGACCCATATCAAGATGTTGGGTCTGGGAACACACCATTGGCTCAATCTGGGGGGCAGAATAAACTGTTGTCTTTCAAATTACTTCTGCACGCAACAGGATAGCGCTACAACCAACCAGAGCAACGAAGAAGGTGAAGCAGAGCTAGTTGATAGATTAAACTTTTGCCATATCCGGTCAGTAAATACGGTCCTTTAAGAATGACTTGACAAAGAATGACAAAGAAAAGCTTAACTCCAAGTCTTCCAGAGTCGCAGCCAAAGCCGTTCTGAAAGACCGCTGTTCGCCAGCTTTTTTGTTTTCAAGTAGCATGCGGAACCGCTGCAACTCTGCATCATTATGTTGAGCCCACCCACCGACTCTATACACGGTGTGATTGGCCTGACCAGAGTTTGGTTTTTCCAGCTCGCAAGGCAATGGAGAGTTGCTAGATGCCCTGGCTGCAAATTACATTTGCTGCCACTAGGATGCGTCTAGATTTCTAGGCTACAATTTATTGGCATCTCATTGCAAATTATTGATTGCTACCTGTCATTTAACTCATAAAACTTATTTTTTAAAAGAACTTATTTAAGAACTACAGATTTTTTAATCCAGGCCCTGGTTGTTCATTTATTTCTCTTTTAAGCCTCCTGTTTTCTTCTTTGTCTTTTCTACCTCCTCCCTGCTTTGCTGTCTCTCCTCTGTTATTTCCTACTCCTCCCTTCCTCCAAGTCTACACATGAAAAACACAGGAATTTCAGGAGGGCTAAAAACATGAAAAACAAACACCGTTGCTTAGATACTTCCACCAATTATTTCTCATTTCCCATACAAGCTCTTTAAAAACACTTACTGCAGGCAAGTGGTGTGGCGGGCCACATCAGCTCCTGCGTTCGAGAGCGCCGTCCAGTCGCGTCCACGTACACTCCTAGCTGACTGAAGCACAGCAGCAGTTCATTTGCCCCCACCTCCATAGCGTGCAGAGCGTCCAGGGACTGCTGAGCCAAAAAGGCTAGCGAGGGGTCTCCCGGGCTGACCAGACTCACCGGTGACGACTCTCCCTGCATGGCCAGCAGAGCAAAGCCTGACGGGTAACCCACGCACAGCCGATCACGAATAATCCCCAGCCACTGGGCGATACCTGGCGCCTGCACCTCCCACAGCTTGCGGTGATGGGGCTTTGCGCGTGTGATTTCATAGCAGATGACCTGGCGCTTCACGCCTGCTAGGAGACACGCTGGGCCACCGGGGCGTAAGGTACCTATGGTCATCGCCTGGCAACCTTTTGTATCGGTCAGCTTGGTATCGAAACCACCCTCTGCACCCTCTAGTGCCGCCCAGGGGTATAAATGGACATGGCGATTACGGCCAGAAAGCAGGGCCACCATCTTCTCTTTGGGGATGAGCTCAATCTGGCAGACTCTTTTACAGTCTGCAGCACGAACAATGACTGAAAAAGGATAATGGGAAATTAGTTAGTGAAAATAATGGCAAAGAATTAAGTACGAAATCTGTGTTATACAGAGTTCTCATACCATCTCTGGTGATCTCGACTACAAACAGGCCATCTTCTGTCCCCAAAATAATTCGTTCTCGATCTGTAGAGATAATAGCAGGACAGATAAGATTTGTAATTAGAATATGTGAAGTGTTTGTTTACCCAAAAATGAAAATTCTGTTGTCATTTACTCATCCTCATGTTGTTCTAAACCCATGACTTTTGTTCTTATTCAAAACACAAACGAAGATCTTTTTAATGAAACCTGTGAGATCTGTCCCCCTTTCGAAAGTCCATTCCACAAGTTTATAAAGCTACTCCCAGATAAAACAGGCTTTGTTCTGGCCATGAATTGTCATTAATTACTTAAAATATGAATGCTAGATGTTACTATTAAAATATTAATACAATTGCAAGAAAACGTGACCAAATGCACAAATGTGAATGGCAGACAGATCTATAATTTCATAGAGGAAATGAACAAATAAGAAAAAACACAATTCAATACTGAAACTAATTTCTTATTTACAGCACAACCCAAGCAATGACTTTGAGCCAAATAGGGGTATTAAAGGACCAAAAAACCATTTTTCTGGAGTACATTGATTACATCACTGAATGCAAAAAGTCTCACATATACAAATTCAAATAGATGTATTCAGAAATGCCATTCCTCTCCTAAAATTGGGTGAAAAGGGTACATTATATTGATTCATTTGATTAATGATGAATTAGTAGCAATCCCAGAGGTTAACATCCCCGCCTCCCTAACACTGTACTCACCTACGATGGCAGCAGAGAGTGTAGTTTTGATGGCAGGCAGGCTGCTGTCGTAGGCCTCGTGCAGGACATGCACAACTCGGTTCTTCAAGCGGTTCTTGGCCAGGATGTTCTGCAGGCCCTCTAGGATGCCCACCCACTTCCTCTTCTCTGCCTCACTCTCAGCTAACACCAGCAGAGGCACCGGTCGGACCGGAGAGTTCAGAGTGGATGACGATACCTGCGCAGTTCAGGGCAAATATTGATAATTATCATGATGCATGATTAGGCAAACATAGCAATAGAGTATTTAAAAAGCACCAGACATGTTAGAGCGTACCCGGAATATGCAGGGAATGTCTTTACGACTAGCATGGATCACATCAGATGCCAAAACAGAGCTTACAGAGAATTCCTCGTCTCTGAGGAAAAGAAACAATGTCACACAAATGAAAAATACTACTTAATATTTCCAAGTCATCAAGTCTGAGTTTATTTTGTGATAATGACAGATTATAATAAATAGATTATATTATATAGAATATCCTTTACTTACACCACTGTTAAAAAGTTTGTGGTCAGTCTTTTCAAAAGTGACATTAAAAAGCCACTTATACTGTTACAATAGATTTCTATTGTAAATAAATGCTGTTCTTTTGAAATTCAGCTTCACCATCACAGGAATAAATTACATTTTAAAAATATATTAAAACAGGAAACTGTCATTTTAAAATAGAAAAAAATTGCACAATACAGGGTTTGTACAGATACTGTCAAATTAAATTCCAGGACTTTCAAGGACTTTAAGCACTACTTTTTCGGCTTTCAAAGACTACAATCAGAGATTTCACTTATCAAACAATATCTTTATAATCTTTCAAAATCTAAAAAAGGTAAATAGATAAATAAAAATAAACTAATAAAACAAAAAAAAAAATTATGAATAATGTGCAGCACAATGACTGGTAACTTTAACTATTGAAATAAACTAACTAATGACAAAGATATTGCTTTCCTTATTCAAACAGATTTTTTCTCTCATGAATATATGATTAACCTGAAGAATGAAAGCTGTATCATATACCATCATGTACATTTATGAGCAATATCACACTCATAGTCATGCGAAATGGCTCTATATCTATATCAGAGGGGCTGCAGCATTAATTTTGCATGAAAATATTGTTTTATCAATAAAATTAAACACTAATTTCACATATTTGTCTTTCAATAATTTAAGCACTTTTCGAGTACCTTTTCATAAATATAGGTGTTTTCAGGGGTTTTCCAGGACTATTTTGACAATTTCAAAAAGTCAAATTCAAGTGCTTCAAGCACTTTAAGCACCTTGTATGAACCCTGACAATATTACTGATTTATATGCAGCATTGGTAAGAGAATGTAAGAGAATTCTTTCAAAAACATTCAAAACAAAAAAAACCTTCCAGACTCCAAAGTTTTGAATGGTAGTGTAGCAGATCAATACATTATTCATTGACTGTGTGTTAAGTACATGCAATTTGAGAACTAACACTGACCTCAAGTCGAGGACCTGACTGGCCATCACAACAGGCTGAGTGGACTTCCCTTCAGGCACCTCATAGAGGAAGAGTTTACAGTCACACACTACAGCATAAGCCCTCTGCCAACCCTTCTTCACTCCTGTGGGCTTCGGGATCTGAAAGAGGTGCAACACACAAGGAAAGTTAAGGTACTGGATGCCATTTATTATGAAATATAAGTTCAATGCAATTGTTCAGGTGAGGTAAAAATAAGTGACCAGACATTTTACTACATCGTCATTCTCACCCTGACAAAACCTTTGTATGCTGTGCCAATGCCCCTCTGCACATCAATACCCAGAGGTCTCTTGGCTTGCTCTGGAGGAATTGGGCAAACCTGGGGCGCATTGTCTTTACAAGACACGTGGCAAATAAAAGAGCATACTAAAAGAGATGGAGGGAGAGAGAGAATTACCAAACATTCACACACTGACAAGTGAAACTTGCATATAGATATTTCATCTTGGATCAAAAATGCATTATCATCTCCCTAAGCCACAATCTTTTTTTTTATCATTAACACTCAGCTCACCCTCGCAGGCGTAGCCTTGTCGGATCTGGCCCACCATCAGTGAGGTACAGTGAGTGCACTGGGTCGGGCTGGAGAAGGTCTTGATGCTCAGCTGATGAGCTTTAGGCTGTTTACACGTACAAAATGTTAACACCGTCAGAGCAATGAACGCATGCTGAGGCGGAGAAGACAATAAGAGTATACTGACAGACTTAAAAGACCTAAAGGACTAATGGTGAGTCAAACACATCATATGGTGGTTTTACCTTTGGCGCACTGAGAGTGGGCTGATACATTGGAGAAGGTGCAGCAGGGGTGGTCGCTTGAGGCTTGACTGGTTCCTAAAGGACAATTCCATAAATAATAATAATATTTTTTAATTCCATATATAATAATATATATATATATATATATATATATATATATATATATATATATATATATATATATATATATATATATATATATATATATATATATATATATATATATATATATATATATATATATATATATATATATATATATATATATATATATATATATATATATATATATATATATATATATATAGAGATAGAGAGAGAGAGAGAGAGAGAGAGAGAGAGAGAGAGAGAGAGAGAGAGAGAGAGAGAGAGAGAGAGAGAGAGATCAGGGCTCGACAAGTGGATTGAAGCAGCAAGTGAAAGAGAATTTTACTTGACCGACTGGACAAGTAGCCTGATTAAAACGTCAATAACAAAAAAATAACTAGTGGCAATCAATAGTGGATAACAATATATAATGAACTGATGGTAACAAGGTTGCGCTGTTGATGCTCGCGCAGCCTCATGAGGAGAAATGGAAACAAATGAGCGCAGCTCACACAGAGAAACTCAGTTAACATATAATTTGAATAATTTGAAATGTGGAGTTTTTATATTTATAACATATTATACAGTTAAGCAAAAATCACACGACCAAGAGTGATGAATACCATCACAATTATATGACAGCTCAATAAACAAATAATTAATATTAAGTCACTTATTTTAGACTAATTTTAGACGCAATATTGACGGGTTGTGTTCCATTTCAACAGCAAAAATATTTCCAAACAAAGATCACAGCAGAACCATAACGCATCTCACAGCAACAGTGTGTTATGAATGATTCAGTGTTTGAAGGAATTGGTTGAATTAAAGATCAAAAACTAATTGAATGCGTTTGGTATCAGCCCTATAGCGTCTTATTCTAATTTAATTTCTTGATCAAATTCAAGAATATAAAATGAAAGCTGAAGCATAGTATATTTAATAAGATTAGGGGGAAAATTGCCTTTATAAAAGGTAAAAATATCACAAATATGCAGATTTAAATATGTCAAAGCTGACTGAACAATCCCATTTTTTCCCGGACAAGCTAATTTTTTACCCGGACAAGTGAATGACAGATTTACTTGTCTGAAGGACAAGCACATGAACAGGCTTAATGTCAATTAATAATACATGTGTTTCAAGAAGACCATACAGCATTTTCGATTTTTTCCCAAGCTTCGTCCTATCCATTACTATTCAGGAAATGACTCAATCAATGACCAATGTATCAGACAGGAAGTCTGACAGCGGCAGAATGTAATAGGAAGTGTTAAGGTGGACACTCACATCCTGTTCTGAAGCCACTGATGGGGAGGAAGAGGGAATGTCAGTCTTCTGGGGTGTGGCGTCCACATCACCGACAGAGCTTGTCTGAGGGAAAAGACCACATTTGTGAAATAGCTCAAAATGCGTATGAATCATTTGCTAGGGGTTATTTTTATTTCATCTACATAGCATCTTTATGGCCAGCAGATGAGGTCAAAAGCTTTAATTTCCCCAAAAGGCTATATTAACACATTCAAGTCACGCAAACATTAAATCACAATGACATCTGTGAAATGATGTATTATGTCATAACTAATAATCACTCAGCAGTCATGTGCTTGCTCATAAAAATCATGAGGAATAGGTTTATACCTATTAATATAATATTATATTAATATACTGTACAAGTTAATGTTTTTGAAAGAAGTATTTTATGCTCACTAAGGCTTCATTTATTTGATCAAAAATCAAATTAAAACAGGGGAAAAAACAATTCGAAATATTACAATTTACAGTTTGAAAACAGTTGTGCGGTTTAATATTTTTGGAAACTGATACATTTTTTTCAGGGCTCTTTGATGAATAGAAAAGTCTGACTTAAAAAATATATATTTCATGCACCTGGCTGAATAAAAGTATTACTTCCTTACTGACCCAAACTTTTAAATGTATAAATTATATATAAAATTAGTGCTTATGGGTTTGTTTAAGTCTTTCATCTCACATGTAAGCAATCAGTAATAAAGCTTAAACACCACTAATAAATCCTATGCCACCTATATAAACCACCTATGTAAACACTAAAGCACCACTTTTAACTAACATTATCTGTAAATAAGACCCAAAATGACACAAAAACAATACTTACCAAGCACTGTTAAACAAAAGATACTGATAATTATCTAACTATATCAATGCAACATTTGAATACACAATAGTGTAAATTAATACAGCATTTTTTTTTTTTTAATCACTTTTTCCTCAGAGAATTACTGTCATATACTCACCACTCACCATCACCTCCTATACTGGTAAGTTATAAATAATTGTGAAACAGCCTGCACAATTTAATCATCTTTCATCATTTTATTTCATCCGATTCATTTTACGGCTGGTTGCCTTAGTCATTCAATCTAAATTATAGACGTTTATTGTCCTAGCGGGCTAAGAGTTAACTAACAGCTTAGTGCATTTGCAGACTTGACAAATGGAGAGTGACGTTATTCACATTAGCCATTTAAGAGGTTAGAAGGCAGTGAGGAGGTGGTTAATACTAATCGTGAGTCTCTAACCTTTAGCACCTACAATTAGACTGAATCGGATCTAGGGTCTGATTGCAATACGGAAGAGGAACGCGGTCAGCAGACAAAATAGATGAAGGGCATGCTGGTTAGCCTTAATGGAAGTTGTATACTAACATATTACTAATGTCTGCCATTATTAATGTAAGTAAAGTAAGTGCTGTTTTATTTTGACAAAGCACAAGAGGAACTACATTATGAACTTCTTGACCATCATGCAAACTTTTGAGATACTTTGTCTGCTGACAGATCACTCCTGCCGAGGTTAAATGTCATAGAGGGAGGAGCTTTGTTTAGCAAACTTACTTCATCCCAAAATGCAAGCAGAGAAGATGCGGATGAGGAGGAGACAGAGTCCTTTTTTTTGAAGGGGACAAAAATAAGATGACAAGTAACAGCTTTTGTCTTTATGAACTTGCTTAATTTAGGCCTTTCCCTACAATCCCATGTGTCTCAAAAATATAGCTTGGCTACATCCGTAGACTGGTCCCTACTCCCTTCCCTACTTTTTATAGAAGCAGTTTCGTAAAACTTTAAGATGGGCATCAGTCTTGCAAAACTCTCAGCTGCTTTTGTCTCTACTTAGGCAATCAAAGCATGATGGGTCATCTGGCCAAAAGAAATACAGTGGTTACCCATGTCCAAAATGCCACAAAATGCCATCAAAACTATTCTGAAGACAATCAGGAGAGAGCGGAATGGTATTGGCAAAGGACCTTGAGCCAGGAATCGGCGCAGTTGTGCTCCATGAGGCTATCGGCTCCAACTACAATCATATCTGCTTTACAAAAAACTAAATCATGAAGTGTTGAGGGTAATGCATTAATGAGAGTTATGCAATAGGATTAATTTTTTCAAGCAACTAGTAAAGTAACATTACTTTTAAATTTACAACCAAAAATCTTAGTTACTTTTTCAAATAAGTAACGCAAGTTACTTTGTTTTCTTATTCATTGACTGACAGCTCTCCTGCCCCCATGTTGAGAGAAACTGGGAGTAAGGCGCAGATGCCTTCTGTAGACATGATGGTTATTGAAGTTCTAGACTAAATGTGAGCATGCATTTACTCATCTCACTTTCACAAAAACAGATTCAGAATTCCTCAGAAGGAATAAAAACAAACTCAGGAAATGCAAACTCAGAATATTGGGTACAAAAATGCTAGAATAAAAAATATACTTCATTCATTTAAATCTCACTTTAGCCAATTTCTTTGCTAATGACCTGGGATGATCCAATTCAATCATACCAAGCCAAAGTGACTTAAGATAAACACAATGAATAAAACACAAATGTGGTGTTTGTTTTTATTGCTGAAGTAAGAGTGTTAAACTTCTGCGTCTTATTCTTCTGCTGGATTGCATCAAGAATTGCAGTGTAAAAAGGGCCTTTACAGTTGCCAAAAACAGAACCCAGCCAGGTGAGAAATAGTAATGCAAAAATAACAAAGGCATTACTTTCCATAAAAAGAAACTAAAGTAACAATTACTTTTTTGTGAATAACGCAATATTATAATGCATTACTCCAAACGGCCTATTTCAATTATCAGAATGACGAATTTTGCGAAAAGGATGAAAGTATGTAAAACGTGCAAGATTCCCGAGGCAATTGAGTGAATTAGGGATGTCCGAATCAGCATCCATGCGCTGGACATTCATAAACATGTATACTCCAGTGTTTCTGTCTGGCTACTATGGAGGTCATTAGGATGATGAAATTAACAGAGGGAGGCTTGTTACGGCACGTAACGCAGTAGCAGATGAACAGATACTTTCAGAAACACTCACTCTGAACGTCAGGTCATGGGCGAGGGGAGAGGTATTGAAGTACTCAAAGATGGAGTCCTGGAAGTCTGGAAATTTATAACCTACAGTTATATAAAAAAAATATATATATCAGAAAAAAAGTAATTGCTAGTTTCAAATAATAGAAGAATCCATTCATTTAACAATCAGCAGCATAAAAGGTTCCCTTCAGATGTTCCTTCAAAAAGGTGACATAATATGCTCACGGTTTAAGGACATTCAAGTCTGTGTATCAGCATTTTCACCTTTGTCTGATCGTGAGCGGCTCTCCTCCATCTCTTTCTTCATGCTCTCAAGCTGTTCCTCCAACTCTCTGTTCTTGGCCTCTGTGTCCTTCAGTTTGCTGTAGGTGAGGGAGTCCAAAAATTAAGGCTACCACAAAAAAAAAGCTACATCAGGGGTCAGCAACCTAAGGCACGCGCCAGTGGAGGGGTGAATGCGTCACGCGAGCAAAAGCGAGAGGGGTGTATGCATTTCATTCAGATAAAAGGACCTCGCACTTGAATACAGATCTACGTTTTGAGGTAATAATTCCTCACAGTAACACAGCCTGTTTTATTAAGGTAGGGGTTATGAATACTATTAAAGTGAGAATTAAAAGGTGCAGTAAGTGAATGTCTAATTGTTATTTAACTCCTCTACTGAAGGATCATCTAAATGGCAAAGTCATCCCTTCCATCCCCCAAAAATAATCACCGCTTTCATGAACAGCTCCCTACATAACACGATAGTCCAAGTACCCAAAGAACCAAAATAAAAACCATAAATTAGGAGTGTTATCTCACTTTTCGGACATACTTTGGGAGCCAATGCTTAAAAGGCTGATGATAAAATGAAGCTCATATCTGTTGCTTTCATTGATGTGAACGCTGTTGAATGTGCATATAGCGCAGAATTTGAATACTAGATTTATATTGGCTTTGGAGACAGTTATTTTGCCAAAAGTAAATAAAACCGTTTCAACAAAACAGATAGCTATCTGATCAGTAAAAAGATACGAATGACCAGGTGTAAATAGGCCCATTGGAAATCTGTTCTTCAAAATCTAATTTAAACCTGAAAACCAAAAAACTAAAGGATTTTGACCAATTAAAAACAAATTTCAGGGGAAATCTATTTATGTTCTGCACCATTTTTTATGTTAGCCATTATGAATATTTAAAATGTTTGTCTCATAAACTCAGAAACGTAAAAAAAAAAAAAAGAAGACACTTCAGGACAAAAAGGTTGCCGATCCCTGAACTAGAACATCTTAATTAATAATTTGTCCTCTTGTATTATGCACATATGACTGAACCAGTATCATGCAACATACACAGCAAGCATATTTAAACAGAGGCAGAGTCTTCTAAATAAATGAAAAGGTGGCTTATTATAGAATCAAAGACTGACCTCTCGAAAGAGATGTTGGCAGCTTTAACCTTGCGCATCTCATCCTGAACTAGTTGCTTGGCACGGATTTCAGCTTCCAAGGCCGACTGCAGCTCAAGACGGGCAGACATGTCCAACTTTTGACTGCGGCGCACCTTCCACAAAGGATCCTGCCAAGGAATGGAGATGCAAGTTTTGAAAAGAAGCCAGAAAAAGGACACTTTGTACACTGAATCATGACATGGTCACCCTTAAAACAACATTCACAAACAATTGGTTGCTGGGTTTTTAATTTGAAGCATTTACTTAAAAGACAGATCATAGGTAACACTTTAGAATCATGTTCATTAGTTAACATTAGCTAATGTATTAACTAACATGAACTAACCATGAGCAGTTGATTTGTTACTGTATTTGTTCATCTTTGTTAACGTTCATGGTTTGTTCATGTTAGTTCACAGTGCATTAACCTTCTTGGTTGTCTATAACAGCTAGGGACCATACAATCTTATTTCTACAGTGTCAAGAAGCAGTGCAATGAAGTAGTTATTCAATATCACATTCAAAAAACAAGATGCTTTTCCGTTTGCATTACAATAGTACAAAGAAAGCAGCATGCATGGAAAAAATGCACATAACAGACACCGTAAATCCTCTCTAGCACACAAATGAAATCCCTTAAGATGCCTTTTCTATAAATCCGATGGCTCATGAGGGCTTATCTTAGATCTTCAACAGTTTAATAGCTATTGATCTCAGCTGTCACCAAGGCTCTACTATTTACACGTGTCGCTACAAGACAACATTTGTCTCCATGAGCTATGTGGTATCTAGACCATAATTTACAAAAAAGAGACAGTGAGCGGCTGGAGGACAGCTGAATATTGTGGAATGAAAGAAGAGGATTACACCCATTTCATTGATTAAACAGATGAAGTGACTACGGCTCATGTGCAAGCTCCCGTGGCTGATGTGAAATGAGGCAGTGAAGGGCATTCATGGGAGTGTTCCTGGCAGAACTCATCAGCTTTACATTAGAGCTGCCTGTATTTTCCAGTGCGGCTCTCAAAAACGCTCACGATTAGGCACAATTCTGCGGCACTCTCTCTTTTGTTCAAACTTAGAGTTAATGACTTCTCAGCGCAACTGATTTGATATCATCCAATAGCGTGCAAGCGGAAGGTTAAGGGTATACACACTTGACCTCATAAGAACAATGGAGGCGAGCTTATCCAAAATGTTTTCCATGTTTTGTGAATTATGATCGGTAATGAGGAGAGCTGATGCAGCATTTCCATTCATCTGCCCTCTGAATTTTAGCTGTAAAAAAAATGTGCTATTCATAACCCTGATATTTTTGCAAATTATTAAGTAAACTAGACAGATGAATGACAGATTGATTGGCCAATAGCCAAGAGAACAATCTTGTGCTCCGCCTTCTTTTTGCTCCACACTGATTGGAGGTTTGATGGATAAACTCACCCTCTTGGTGACCCGAGGTGCCACCATTGACCTCTGGGTTGGGATGCTTACTCCAGGGCCTTGCTGATTTGGTAATTAAAGTTTACACAAAAAAATATAATACATTCTTAACAAATCTATATATAAAAATGTATTTTAATAAAATATTCAAGTGTATACATGCACTCAAAAGTTTGGGGTCAGTACGAATTTTGGACCTTTATATTAGGAGGCCTTAACTACTATGTACTAACATTTTAATCATTTGATACAATGCACTTATTGTGTACATAAATGTTTTTACATTGTACTTACATTTTTTTTTTTTTTTTTAAAAGCTGCAATTACATCTGTAATTAATTTCTGTAGTTACATTTATAATTACACTGTTGACACTTCCCTTACACCTAACCCTACCCTTAAACTTACCCACACCACCACACCTGTCCCTAACTTTACCCTTAAACTTACCTATACCACCACACCTGTCCCTAACCCTACCCTTAAACTTACCCATACCACCACACCTGTCCCTAACTTTACCCTTAAACTTACCCACACCACCACACCTGTCCCTAACTTTACCCTTAAACTTACCTATACCACCACACCTGTCCCTAACCCTACCCTTAAACTTACCTATACCATCACACTGTCTCTAACTTTACCCTTTAAACTTACCCATACCACCACACACCCGTCCGTCCCCTAACCCTACCCTTAAACTTACCCACACCACCACACCTGTCCCTAACTTTACCCTTAAACTTACCCACACCACCACACCTGTCCCTAACTTTACCCTTAAACTTACCCACACCACCACACCTGTCCCTAACTTTACCCTTAAACTTACCCACACCACCACACCTGTCCCTAACTTTACCCTTAAACTTACCTATACCACCACACCTGTCCCTAACCCTACCCTTAAACTTACCTATACCATCACACTGTCTCTAACTTTACCCTTAAACTTACCCATACCACCACACCCGTCCGTCCCTAACCCTACCCTTAAACTTACCCACACCACCACACCTGTCCCTAACTTTACCCTTAAACTTACCTATACCACCACACCTGTCCCTAACCCTACCCTTAAACTTACCTATACCATCACACTGTCTCTAACTTTACCCTTAAACTTACCCATACCACCACACCCGTCCGTCCCCTAACCCTACCCTTAAACTTACCCACACCACCACACCCGTCCGTCCCCTAACCCTACCCTTAAACTTACCCATACCACCACACCCGTCCGTCCCCTAACCCTACCCTTAAACTTACCCATACCACCACACCTGTCCCTAACCCAATCCTTAAACTTACCTATACCACCACACCTGTCCCTAACTTTACCCTTAAACTTACCCATACCACCACACCTGTCCCTAACTTTACCCGTATCCCACCTCAATATCAGCAAAAGTGTTTTGCAATACAATATGAACACAATAAGTACATTGTACTTATTTTTTGATGTTTGATTTTTTGATGAAGTACATAGTAGTTAAGGCCACCTAATATAAAGTGGGGCCCGATTTTTTATGTTTTATGAAAGAAGTCACTTATGTTCACCAAAACATTTATTTGCATTTATTTGATAAAAAATACAGTAATATTGTGAATTACAATAATTTAAAATGTTATTTTCTATTTTAATATATTCTAAAAGTGTAATTTATTCCTGTGATGACAAAGCTGAATTTTCAGCATCATTACTTTCATCTTCAGTGTCACATCCTTCAGAAATCATTCTAATATGCTTATTTGCTGCTCAAGTAATATTTATTATCATTATCAATAGCCCCGTTTACACCTGGTATTAAGACGTGTTTTGGTCAATCGCGTCACAGGTAGATGATACTAAATACCGGTGTAGACGGGGTTTAAAACGGTTTGAGCTTGTCCACTTTCGACTATTTCCAGAGGTAGTCGAAAACATATTCAACTAGATAGCTTTTGGAGTGTAAACGCTCATGTGGTCAAATGCATCGAACAGCCACAAAGACCATCTACTGATAGGCTAAACATTATGGGATGCGAGGGGCAAGAAGAGAATTAAACTTTGTTGGCTGAAGACCCAAATTTGGTTTTAAGTCTAAAAACATACCAAGCACAATTCATGTTCTCTCACCATCCCTGATTTCGGTCTTGCGGCTATCAAAGAAGCTAATGCTCCCTGTATGTTTTCTGACGTCTCCTCTCGTGTTCATATGTAAATTGCGTGTTTTTTTGTCATCCATTAGATCAAAATATCTGAAAAACTCCACACATTTACTCGCCCATAGACCCTCCCCTTGAAGAGGACAGAACTGGTGGAAAGTGGACATAAGAGACATCAGGTGTAAACGGGAATGTGTCTCCCTCGCCTACATGTGATCTGAATGACCAAAAGCAATTTTTTTTAGGATTCTTTGAAGAACAGAAAGTTCAAAAGAACAGCATTTATTTTAAATGGAAATCTTTTGCAACATTATAAATGTCTTTGACACTTTTGATGAATTGAATGCATTCATGCTGAATAAAAGCCAATTTTTTTTACTGACCACAAACTTTTGAATGGTAGAGTATTTTAAATATATATAATATAATATAATATAATATAATATAATATAATATATAAAACTTAAAAATCTCTTAATTACATTCCATTTACACAGACATTTGAGCGAGTATGAAGTAATGTTAAGTCATATTACAACTGAAATGTCTGAATTTTGTTTACAGAAATTCTCTTTAAAATTGGCAAAACCACAAAATGGCTTTTTAATGCACTCAATCTGTGATTTTAATTGTTTTTTTAGCTCTATGACCAAAATCACAGGAAGTATATGGCATTCTTCACCATTTGCCAAACTCTATTGCCTTCTATTTGTACCATATCCTGTAGCAACCCTGCAATTAAGCCAATTAGTTCAATTTGAGAATAAGCAAATGATGACCACATCTTTGGACGATGGCTTCAACCCAAACCTTCGGGGCTGCAAATCAATAGTTCTCATCAGCAGATTCCACTATGACAATAACAAACAGCACTTTCAAGAGGGAGAGGCAGTCATGCCAATCTCCTACAGCCTGTCCTTAACCTCCTTAGAAAAGGATATTAAATCAAATGTGACCTCCATCACCTACAACATTAACATGTCACTTCCCTTCAATCAATTTCCATTAGATTTGCTATTTAAAGCAAATCTAATGTTACTGTGCTACGGCTCAAAGGAGTTAGAGAGAGCTTTCCACTCACTGACAAAATTAGAAGTCTCACTCTATCATCACAGATGACCTATATATCCATATAAACTAAAAAATGGAGCATAATGGCAGATCAGCTGTTTAGCAAAGTTCAGAGGTGAAAGCCTGATTATGTAGCTGGGGAAGGTAGGGTTGGATATCGGCACTGATTCCTCGAATCAATCTTTGGTTTAATTCTCAGATCACAATGTAACCTCCCCTCTATTCACTTTGAATCAAAGTTAGTGATGTTTACCAGCGTTCTGGATCCCAGACTGGAGCTTCGCAGAGACTCCAACTCTTCTGTCATCTTGGAGGCCAGAGCCTGAAGGTAGCCACGTGCATCTTTCTCGTCGCTCACCCTACAAAACAGAGAGTGTCATAAATTCAGCCATTTGACTGCAACATCAAAAATCCTGTTTCGCTGACTACAAATGGCTTGGTGTACGCTGTATACATATATAGATTATCTCACCATTGGATAATTTCAGCGATCTGTGCTTCCCAGTGTGCTACACTCTCTTTCTTTGATGCTAGATCTTGCAGCTCATCCTCCAGCTGCCTGTTCTGAGCCGTCAGCTTGTCCACAAAAGTGCAGAGCTACAGGGGAGATTACAGGGTCAGTGTCAAGTACTGAATATTACTCCTGATACACATGAAATATGGTGTCCTACCCTGTCTGTTTCTGCAGTGAGTTTACGGTTTTCATCACTCAGGAGGTTGCGTTCACGTTCATACTTCTCCTTCAGAGCACCCAAGGCCTCGTCCATCTCGGTTTGCCTATGGATACAGAAATAGGGGTGGAATTAGTGGTCGTTATGCGTTTTTTTTTTTTTTTTAAATGGCTGATGACAGGGCTGCATTAAAACTAAATTGTTATATTATTAAAGTTTTGATTTCATTAAAAATATTAATTAAATTTAAAGTGAATGGGGTGGTGTTTAGTTCTGGCCGTAAAATATTTAAAACACGCAATGATTCATAAACGTTTTTGAACATTGTTCATTTCAGGGGGCAATATGTAAATGCTCCACACAAATGCCATCTCAGGCTTTGTTCGCTTTATAGGGTTAGTTCATCCAAAAATGAAAATGCTGTCATTAATTACTCACCCTCATGTTGTTCGACACCCGTAAGACCTTTGTTCATCTTCAGAACACAAATGAAGATATTTTTGTTGAAATCCTATGGCTCAGAAAGGCCTCCATTGGCAGCAATGACATTTCCTCTCTCAAGACTCATAAAAGGCACTAAAGACGTCGTTACAAAGTCCATCTCACTACAGTGGTTCTACAATCATTTTATGAAGTGACGAGAATAGTTGTATAGAGATGGCCGATTTCAAAACACTGCTTCCTGAAGCTTTGGAGCGTTATGAATCATCGTATCGAATCAGCAGTTCGGAAAGCCAAAGTCACGTGATTTCAGCAGTTTGGCGGATTGACACGCGATCCGAATGATGAATCGATACACTGATTCACAATGCTCCGAAGCTTCATGAAGCAGTGTTTTGAAATCAGCCATCTCTATATAAGTCGTTATTTAGTTGTTGTTTTTTTTTGCATAAAAACTATTCTCGTCGCTTCATAAAATGATTGTAGAACTACTGTAGTGAGATGGACTTTGTAACGACGTCTTTAGTACCTTTTATGGGTCTTGAGAGAGGAAATGTCATTGCTGCCAATGGAGGCCTTTCTGAGCCATCGGATTTCAACAAAAATATCTTCATTTGTGTTCAGAAGATAAAGAAAGGTCTTACGGGTGTCGAAAGACATGAGGGTGAGTAATTAATGACAGAATTCTCATTTTTGGGTGAACTAACTCTTTAAGTCAATGTTGTATTTGCTTACAGAGAAAGTGAAGAAAATTTGAGAAATTATTTGAGAAAATGAAGCACTCCAGATTTATATCCTGGGAGGAGTTAATAGCATTTGTCCTTATTTTAAATGAGGAGCATATTATTAAAAGCTAAAGTCCACTATACATGAACAAATATTGAATAATAACACTATAATATAATCAAAAGTTTGGGGTCAAAAATATAAGTAGAAAAAAATATATAGATTTTTATTTAGCAAGGATGCAATTTGATTGAAAGTGACAAATACTTTCCAATCAAAGAATCCTGATAAAGTTTCACGGTTTCCACAAAATTAATTAATATTAAAGCAGCACAACGGTTTTCAACACTGATAAGAAGAAATGTTTCCTGAGGAAAAAAATCATCATATTACAATGATTTCTGAAGGATCATGTGACACTTAAGACTGGAGTAATGATGCTGAAAATTCAGCTTTGTCATTACAGGAAAAAATTATTAAAACAGTTATTTTAAATGATTATTTCAAATACCGACCCCAAATGTTTAAATGGTAAATTTACAGGGTAAGTACATAAAATGTAGAGTCCACTTCAGAGTTCAATAACAATGTGGATTTCTCTCAGATTTAGGCCAATGCTGATAACCTCATTAAGGTTAAATATCAGCCAGATAATCAGCAGCTGGAATCAACCTTGTTGGTGCCAACCCGCAACCCAGACTGTTGACAGAGCAGCTTACCGTTCTCTCTTGGCCTTTTCCAGTTTGTCTTTGAGCACCAGCAGCTCTTTGTGGAGGGACAGATGTTGACCCTCAGAGTCATGAAGCTCCTTCCTCAGATTCTTCAGCTCTGTAGTGTGGCTGGCATCACGTCTCACCAGCTCCTCCTCATAGAACAACACCTTCTTATCCAGCTCTGACTTCACCTTCGTGAGCTCCTGCTGAGTCTCGGAACTAAGGCTTGAGGAGCGACCTGTTCCCTGCTTCACCTGAAAAAGAATCAAATAATCTAAATGAGGTAAATCCTGAGACTTCAATTCAGCACAATTATTGCAATAAAGTATGGATTCATTGTAATCAATTTAAATGCCTAATACCATATACAAATAGACATATCAATAGAGAGCAGAGGAAGAGGAGGAGAGAGCAAGGAGGCAAAGAAGAGAGCTTGACTTTCAAGCAGATGGAAAAAACAAAACATAGCATGAACATCCTGCTAAAAATAACCCCACAGGATATCCTACACAAGACAGGAGGATAAAAGAAAGTAAGGCGAAGTTTGAGGTTAACAGGGTGGAAAGGCAGTAGAGAGGTAGAAGAAAACCCAGAGGGAAATGAATCTCAGAGGTGGTCAAGAACATGCCATATTTTGGACAAAATTCAAAAAGATCTCATCTAGCGGTGAGGTTGTGAATGTGTGTGTGTGTGTATATATATATTTTTTTTATACTTTTTTTATTGCATTTCTGTCAATAGAGCCTCATAAATATTACACACTGCACCTTTAAAATTAAGCAAGCACAACATATTGGTACCATGTGTGTTGTTGGGCGATATTAGAGATTTTCAATATAATTCCTTTATTTTTTACATCTAGATTATCTTTTCTATCATTTTACCCTCACTTAAAGTTAATCTTTAAAAACAACACCGTCTTTAAATTTAATAACACTGTTAAATGTAATCTTAAGCAAATCTAAAAATGAATTTATATTTTTTCACTGTACATAATTTTGTGATGCCTAGATTAATTTGTAGTATTTAAAAAGATTTTAGTTTTGAAATGTTTTAATATTTCTTTAGATAAAGTAGAATAATTTATGGAAGTTTGATATCAACATATTGTTTAATATCAACAAATGCATTATTTTTTGCAAAACTATTTGATTATCCTTGTGATGTAGAAACTACACATTTCACTATTAAATTATGAATTGCTTAATAAATAAAAGTATTTTTTTATTTTTATTCTTCAATAACAGTATTTTGTTACCATGAGATTCACCATTGTAAGATTTACAAGTACGCCAAAGTCAGTAGAGAAGCAGTGTATGAATGAGTGCACTCTGACCTTGAGTGTCTCCAGCTCACTCTCCAGTTGTTTGGAGTAGACTTCACTGTGCTCTCTGAGCTTACGCTCCTAGAGGCTTCGCACACGCGCATCCTCCAGCTGAGACTCCAGCTATCACACACACAAGAAAAACAAAATCAATATGAAAAAAAAAAAAAAAAAAAAACAGGACTTGTATAGACATTCTCATAAACCTTCAATCGTGACCTAATTTCAACTGCACAGGCCCGTGTGAAATTCTTAAGTCCTTTAAGTCTTACTGACATGAAGAAAAAAAGAGGATTTCATTTGCCCCAAGACACTTGCATTGGAGAGGAAAAAATAAATTAAATTAATATATTATATATTATATATTATATATATATATATATATATATATATATATATATATATATATATATATATATATATATATATATATATATATATATATATATATATATATATATATATATATATATATATATATATATATATATATATTATATATATATATAAATATATAAATAAGGGGGAAGGGTCTGAAGCCAGCTGCAGTCAGCAGTGGGCTTGCACTGCGGTCAGTGTCGCCCATCTGGCTTGAGTTAGACACTGTGGTCCAGAGGAGGTCATGGGGTCCATGAGGCTGGCCCGCAGGGACAGGAGGGGGGCGGGAAGGGGTGTGAAGACATTCCTGCTGTTGTCTAGGGAGATCTGAAGCTGTTGAGCCTGCCTCTCTCTGGAGCGTGACTGATGAACTTCAAAAATGTGGCGCATTGCAAGGCCTTGTTTTCATCTGTGCCCTCAGTCAGCCCCGGGGGGGTTAACATCATGGCGATGAGTAATAAACACTTGGCGGGAGCCGGACGGCACCGATTCGGAATACCAGGATGACACATGCAGTATGGATACGTCTTCCTGATTGAAAGCCCCTGGCAATTCATCTCCATTTACTTTAAAAACACACCCAAAACAGTCATAACATTACAAGAGGGGGTGTGTGACCCCCTTTCAATCATGCTACTCACCTCCTTGCGGGCCTTCTCGGTTTTGCGGATGTCCTGGCGCATGGCGTCGATCTTCTGCATCACCACCTCCATCTCCTCCTCCTTGTCCCGCAGCTGCCGCGACAGACGCTGCTTCTGCGAGCGCAGCTCGGCCATGCGCTCGTTCAGCTCCGAGAACTCCTGCATGGCCAGCTTCCTCTGCTGGTGGGCGTCCTTCAGCTCCTTGGTCTGAGACTTCAGGCGATCCAGAGACTCCACCAGTTGCTGGAGGGGGGAGTGCAGGAGAAATGGATCAAATGGGATAGAGGTTGAAGTTATTAAAACAGATGCACGGGAACAACTGTGTGAGAGGAGCAGTGGAAGGAGAGAAAAAGAAAGAGCAGAGGCGTCTGGAGAGAAATGACTGAAAAGGAGGCTGAGTGAGAAATAGAAATCGTCAAGAGAATTGGGAGTTAAGAGAACGGGACACACACACTTGTAAGGACGATATCAACTGGCACAAGTGAAATTAACAAACCTTACAGGAAGTATTTCGACTGAAAACAGACTTGAATGGATCTCATAGACCAGTCATGGAGAGCTCCAATCGGGGCTCAGGGTCAACAGTCAAGTGGAACGGCCCGACAAATGAGATTAGCTAAAAATGCGATCTGCAGTGAGAATTTTGACCTGAGGGGGTGAGGGGGTGATGACATTAATCTTGATGAACGAGCCCAGTGTTTATGAACTTCCTGATTGAATAAGGCTGAAGAGGAAATGCCATCTTCAGCGCGAGGACAGGAGAGAGCAGGAAGAACCGTTCTCTGGCTATTATGTAATTTATTTAACAGTATATGAAAACACAAGGTGTTCATCGGATTTTAACACCTCAGTATCACTGTACAACAGGGTTGAGAACTGAGAACCTGTTCTTATTCTGAACAGCTGTAGTTTTTTTGGTTTTTTAATTTTTGTGAACCAAAACTATACAGAATGACCAGTGTAGTCAAAACGAATCTCAACCATGAATCAAACACAAAGCTAACAATTTACTGTTGTGTTACTTGGTACTGAAGTAGTGGCAGATCTTTTCTTCTGCATTGTGATAAGTGATTATCGAAAAAGAACAAAAATGGGTGGGCCTTTGTTCTATGAACTGGTTGTTAATTGGATTTTGAGATGTGAGCTTGCAGGGGTGGGCTTTTATTGGACTAAAAATGTAAAAAAAAAAAAGAAACTTAAAAATGGATTTTGTAAAAATTTTAATCTCATGCAGACTTTGATGCATGCAAGACTAAAATCAATGTTGTTACTGGCTGGTTGCTCATTTGACAATGTAGTTTAAAAAAAAAAAAAAAAAAAAAAAAAAAAAAATCACCTTTTGCAATATTCACTGCATCTCATCACTTCATTGCATTCAATTTCATTATTTTTCCAAAAATGTCTTCTTCAAAGTACAAAAATAATTGTTGATGGAAAAGCTTTAGGGAACTGGAATCATAAAGAGGAAGCAGAAATGTTACATTTCCATCTTCCCGTCCAAAAAGGAATTTAATCGACTGTTTAAGGGCGCTGAATTTATGAGCATAATTTCTCTTACTATAAGCAAGCAGCTCTTGCATGCAGTAATACCTACACGCATACATTTTGGCTGGTAATTCAACTCTCTAGTCAATCATACCTTATGGATATCCTCTTTCTCCAGCTTGAGGGCTTTGACTTGCTTGTCCAGGGCCTTTAGTTTGCTGGAGGAACTTTCAAAGTCCTGTCGAAGAGTCACTGCCTCCTCAAGCTGGTGCTCCAGCCTATCAGAGTCTGAGGAGGGACAAGACACTCAGAGTTAGCAGGATTTAATTAATTAGCTGACACAAATGAACAGCCAAATAATCAAATTAAGAAATTCTGATAAGAGGAAACGGTGATGACTCATAATCGTAATATTCTTATCAAAGCACTTTTCTATGTGTAATCATAGTTAATCTATAATGTAGGCGTGTAGTGCTTTGACTCATAAGTTAACAGACTTTATCATATCATATATCCATTGACAATGATTGAGAGAGCCATTACCTGCAAGTTTCTTTTTGAGCCGATCGATTTCCTCATTGAGTTTTTTAATCTCTTTATCACGACCAAGCGTGCCGGCCCCACGCCCAGAGCCATGGAGGGACTGAACAGCCTGAGTGGATTCTAGGAAATCACGTGTGGAACAAACAATCATTACTCAGAATACAATTTACTGATGTATTTACGAAAATGAAACAAAACTACTAACACTACTAAATGTGATAGTTCACCCAAAATGAAAATTATTTAAATCATTTACTCGCCCTTATGGAGTAATTAATGACAGTTTTCATTTGTGGGTGAACTAACCCTTTGTTTTCTTCAAATATCAGGTTATTTATTACCCTGCAGTTTACGGTTGAGCTCCTGTTTCTCCTGCTCTAGGCAGCGAATCCTCTTCTCAAAGGCCTCCACCTGCAGACCCCCATCCGGGAGATCCTCCCCAGCGCCTCCATCCACCAACGCCACCCTCCTCACACTGCCACGGTCTGAGAAACAGCTTTCTGTGGTGTAGGTGAAGCCCACAAAGGGTAAGTGCTGCCCGGTGAAACCTGTGTGAGATACTGGGGGAGCAATGTCCTGCAAGGTGGAAACAGAAGTAATCAAAGGTCAAATGCGTACAAGCGAGTATAATCAAGGCTTCAGGTTCTTGATGTAGTATGTAACAAAATAACTTTTCCTTAAACAATAAAAGCATTTCAGAGTTAAACCAACCGGGTTTTTCAGGACATCATCATCTACATCAAAGTTGGAGGTGTCTGAGGGAGAGCTGACGTCAGGGATGTACGGGGCCTCTGTGTTGCGGATGTTCTCCCAGTCGATGCCGGAAAAGAATGGGTGCTTTTTGAACTCCTCAATGCCACGCTGACCCAACCGACGTTCTCTACTGCAGATCAACCGCTGAATCAGATCTTTAGCATCCTCAGACACATCCGTGATGTGGGACGGGAACTGGAAACGCTCCTAAATAGTGCAAATTAGACCAGTTTACATTCAACATCAATCTGTCCAGATTTTCCACTTTGGTTAAGGAACCAAACCATAGACCATTGAAAAGAAATATACTACTCTGAGTGGTGGTTTAGGGGTGACCAGATGTCCCGATAAAATGAGTGCAGTCCTGATTTTATGAGCCATGTCATGCGTCCCAAAGGAGTTACAGGCGGGATGTTATGTCAAGATAATTACCTTAAGCTTTATATTTCATTGCCTATAAAATTTTTAAACTGATTCACTGTTGTTCATGCTTTTTCTATCATGAGAATGTGTAAATGCAAATGTGTGACTGTATATGGGTCAGTGGTGGGGAACATGTAAACTGGACAAATACCAAAAATACACAATGAAGCATCCCACCTCGTGGTTCATGATCTTCCCATAGGTCTCCACCAAGGATTCGGCGTAGAAGGGCGTCTCGCCATAGAGCATCTCATACATGCAGACTCCTAGAGACCACCAGTCACACTCGGGCCCGTATTTCCCCATGCCGTCCTCCATGGCCTGCAGGATCTCTGGAGAGATGTAGTCTGGTGTTCCCACAGCCACTGACGACTGGACCTGCACGGGGAATGACAGGAAGTAAAATCACAAATGAGGCTGGATAGGTCTTCATCTGCAATTAAATGCGATAATAAGATTACATATACACTACTGTTCAAAGGTTTGGTTTCAGTAAGATTATGTTTTTGAAAGAAAGATGCATTAAATTGACCAAAATGTGAAAAAAAAAAAAAAAAAAAAATTTATAAAGTTATTAATGAAGATGTCTATTTCTTTGATGAATTCAAGAGAACAACAAGTACTGGGGTTTTCACAAAAATAATACACCGCATAACTGCTTTCAACATTGACAATAATGTTTCTTGAGCACCAAATCATCATCGAAGGATCATGTGACACTGAAGACTAGAGTAATGATGCTGAAATTCAGCTTTGACAACAGGAATAAAGTACATTTTCAAATATATTAAATTATATATAAATATACAAATAAAATAATATTTCACAGTATTACTATTTTTACCGTATTTTTGATTAATAAATGCAGCCTTGGTGAGCATAAACCTAAGCTGAGACTTGAATGGTAGTGTACTCTAAATGAGTTATAGACACATTAACTTGAATTGCACAATAAACAATCCTATTAAGAACAATCTAGATACATAATATTTCACCATGCCAAATCTTGGGCAAAAACAGGTCTTGACCGCTGGTTATTTTTGTAAAATGTTTAATTGCTGAGAGGACAAAGACTGTCTACTGAAGATAACACAAAGATGTTGAGAGAATTATATTGCCTTAAAGCAATATATAATCTTTTTTGTTTTCTTCACAAAATAAATCTACAAAATATTACCAATGTACAACTGTAAAATTATAATACGAATATTTAAATGAGTTTATGTGGAGCAGCATTTACTGAGTCGCTCTGAGACATTGAAAACACTGGATCATGAGCTGTACAGTGTAAAAGAACAGTGCAGCACTTCACTGTTAAACATTAAATTCAATAAGTGAATTGCAGCTTGTGTGATTTGATAATCGCACTAAATCATATCACGATTTGGGTTTTATTTTGATTAATCATGCAGCCCTACAATCTCTACTCAATATCTAAATAAAAGAGTAACATCCACAAATATACAGGGATCTGCGGCTGAAAACCTAGCAGTAGATAAAAGCGGTTTTGGCCTTGGTCTTGTTATCAGTGCACTATGGTGACTCATCAGTCTGTAAGCCAGAAGGGTGGGCAGCGACGGGCCTTTCTAATTAGCCCTCCCCTTCAAGGGCAGCAGGGCCAGAAGCAGCTCTATTAATGTCAGAAGCAGATAGAGGAGACGGTAGGGGCAGTGCTTTCACTGAACAGATGGAGACCACCCTGCAAGGATGACAAGCAGGCTCTGGTTTTAGATCGACACTGGAGTGCAAAGTTGGGACCTTCATCACGTACTCACCGTGCCATCCTGCATCATCTTCAGACAGGAGCCGAAGTCAGCAAGACGGATGTGACCGTTCATGTCCAGTAGCACGTTATCTGGTTTTATGTCCCTGGAACAGAAAACACAACATTTAAGAATGAAATAATTCAGTAAGGAGCTTTAAAAAGCAGTGGTTCTCAACCCGTTGATCTTCAGGATCCAACTCTGCACCAAAATGTTTAGCACACAAAAATGTCATTAAAGACCAGTAATAATTAATTTTTATATTATAATTAATATAATAATTAAATGAACCACTAATATGTAAACGTACTAACATAACAAGGACTGAATAGAAAAATCTACAATTTTGGTTTCTACAATGTCTCTTGAATTTCAGTGGTTTCATGCTCTCAGTAGTTACACAAACACAATGTGGTCAGCACAAACCATGTTTATCCTCATTGCATGTTAACTTGTATTTAATAAAAGTCTGGGTTGTATAATTTTTCTTTTAAATCATTAACCACAGGTTTGGTTTTTTAGGATGAGAGGATATCACGCAACCTATCCAGGTCTGTATTTGCCTTATGTATTACATACAGTCTTGGTCAAAAGTTTACATACACCTTGCAGAATCTGCAAAATGTTAATTTTAACAAAATAAGAGGGATCATGGAAAACGCATGTTATATTTTATTTAGTACCGTCTTGAAAAATATATTTTACATAAAAGATGTTTACATATAGTCCACAAGACAAAATAAAAGTTGAATTTATAAAAACGACCCCATTCAAAAGTTTATGAACCACTGATTTTTAATACCGTCTTGTGATGGGTTAGGGTTATGATTTTGAGATCCATCTTTTCACACTGAGGACAACTGAGGGACTCATACGCAACTATTACAAAAGGTTCAAACATTCACTGATACTCCAGAAAACACGATGCATTTATAACCGGGGGTGTAAACTTTTTGAATTTGAAGATAAAGGGTAAATTGTACTTATTTTGTCTTCTGGGAAACATGCAAGTACCTTCTGTAGCTTCTGAAAGTGCAGTACTAAATGAAAAATATTATCTTTAAACAAAATAAGAAAATGTACACATTTTCAACCTGTTCAAATGTTTTCACCCCCGTCTCTTAATTCATTGTGCTTCCTTCTGGAGCATCAGTAAATGTCTCAACCCACCATTTGAGAACCACCACTATAAAGATGGCTCTGACAGAGGAAAAATAAAACAAAACACATTGCATTCTGTGCTGTTCCTCACACAGCTGACGCTGCCCTGCACTGAGAGGTGTTATTACTCCAGTGGGCAACCCACCCTGACAGCAGCTCTCCAGGGTAGCTGTTTCTCCATGCCCAGCCATGCCCTGCTCTCCATGTAAACAGCCTGCCTTTGTTCACCCTCCCCCTTTCACACACACTCAGTCCCTGTCTCTCGATGACTGGGCCACACACACAGTGCCCCTCTGATTCACAGCCCTGGCACCATGGCGAGCACAGCGGGTACAGAGTAAACATGGTGTCAAAACTCATCACACACACACAAACCACACCATTCACAACCTCACTGGGTGTCAGTATAAGCAAGAAGGGTTGTACCGTGGACACACGTGTTCACGAGTGCCATCAGGGCGAGTTTAAAAGGCTGCTGTGGGAACAGAGTTAAAGGGGTAGTTCCGCTCAGGGGTAGAGATGTTTTGAAGAACGCTCACGCTGTTCTTTTCCATACAATGAAAATGGAAGGGGATTGGAAACATGCAGAGCAGCATTTACTGTCAACTGAGGTGCTCTAGAAACACTGAAAACACCAGATCATGAGTTGCTCACATGTAAAATGTATACGCTTCACTCTGAAACATGCAGCGCATATATTTATTTAATTAAATTGCAGCCTTCACAATTTGATAAATCACAGTGGTGGAAGTTTTGATTTTTCAAGTATCTGTACTTTATAGTATTTTTATTTTGAGAAACGTTTATTTCACTACATTCCACAGAATAATACCATACTTTTACTCCACAACATTTCATAAAACATATCGTTACTTGTTATTTTGAACTGAAGAAATTGCCAGGTGCTCCGAGACGCAAAGCCTGATTCATGAACGAGCTGATTATTTTCAATGAACCTAAATCGGTCCGCAAATCGCACTGAGCGATTCATTTGCGAATTGTACTGTTCTCGAGTCAACAGCTTCAATGAACAAGGTTCAATGAACCGCTCCGAGTGAGTCTCCAGTTAACTGCTCATTTTGAGTCAGACTTGTGAATAACAAAGAACCGGAGAATCCTCGGAGTTTGAATCTGTAAGACTGATGGCGCGAAAGGTAATTTACAAATGAAGAATTTTAGGATTGATTATTGTAAATGAAAATCATATTTAGGTCACGACTTTCAGTTGTTTGTGAACTAAATCTGCTGTAAAAGGGTGAGCTGTAATGCTTGAATGCGGGCATGTCCATTTCACTCTCAACGGTGTAAAAAACAAACAACAATATGCCATTAAAATAACAAATTGCACTTGCATTCTTCCCTGCCGCTTCAAATTATATAAACTAGCATGTTTGCATAGTGTTCATTTTTCAAATTGATGTGATGTCTGTTTTTATTGATTGTCAACACACATCACATATGTATCTGCATCCACTAATCTTCCTTACTGACTGCTGGCTACTCACAATTCATAATAATTCATAATTATGCTAGACCCAGCAATTCCCCCTCCCCCAAATATTTTGAGTAGTAGGATTATATAAAACATAAAATGAATGTAAAAGTATATAAAATTACAAAAACATTCATTGATCAGTACTGTTTTCTTAATACTTAAGTACATTAAATATCAAGTACTTTTGTACTTAAGTAAAATTGGAAAGGAGTAGTTAAAACTAGTTTACTGGAGTAATATTTTATTAGGGTATCTGTACTTTTACTCAAGATTTACACTACTTGATTTGTGATGTCCACCACTGGATAATCAAACTAAACCATATCACAAATTCAGTTTTATTTTAATTCATGCAGCTCTACGTTTTGCAGCACATTTCTTTTTTTTTTAACCACATGAGGGTGAGAAAGTAAATGTTTTGGTGAACTACCCCTTTAACGTTGCTACTGTATCAAGAAGACAAGCCCTCGTAAGCTTCCACAGAAGGAAGGAAGAGGGGGTTCAGCTGGACCGGATGGCAGCCCAGGACAAGCAGTCAGGAAGAGGCCCCTGAACCAGAACACCACAGCCATCTGCGGTCATTTCATTAAATGTTTCATCTGGGATTGGACATGTGGGTGGGGTGCTGTTGATCACCAGTCTGCCCATCACTCAAACAAGGGCAATAACCACTCTGCCTGACTTGTGAGTACATGCTGAATATATATATATATTTATTTATTATCGGCATAAAGTCTGTCCTACATTGCAGCCTTAGTGGGCTGGCTAAAATCAGCCCACTTAGACAGGAAGAAACAACAGATATTTAAAGCAACCAACCACAGTTCGCTTTTTACACAACTTTTAGGGGCTGGTAAATATAATTCTTAGAATAAATGAAAAACCTGCAGAAAAGACCAGCACAAATGGCCAAGATTGTATTCCCATAGCTCAAACAGCAGAACACTGTGCTTGCAATGCCTAGGTCGATTCCCAGGGAACACGTGAACTGATTAATAAAGAGTATACCTTCACCTAATTCTCATTTGTTCTTTAATGCCCTCTTCACACACACACAAACACACACTCAAGTCACCTGTGTACATAGCGTTGCTGATGGATGGAGTGGATGGCGAGCACCATCTCCGCCACGTAGAACTTGGCCATGTCCTCCGGGAGTCGGTCCTCAAATTTACTAAGCAAAGTCAGCAGGTCGCCGCCCACATAATAATCCATCACCAAGTACTGCAGGAGGAGACATTATCATCTCTTATCATACAACACCATTTAAATTACACAAACACTGACTCAGCACTTCATAATATCAACCAAAAGACATCACAGAGTAGAATGATTAGCATATATTTATCACACAACCACACAGAATGCATTGTGTCGTAACATGCAGTCCTCTGGATTAGGGTGTTTGAGGACTGCGCTATCAAAGGTTGAGTTACAAATAATCATCATCAGTCACTCTGATAAACATGACATTTTAATCATGGTCAATTTTTCTTCATTTCCTTGACTATTTAAACGTAACATAATTATATATTAATTACATTATATATGCCATTCCATTTATACCTGCAGTTAAATAAAGTAATTAAATAATTCTATAAATAAAAAGACTTAAAGGGATAGTTCACCCAAATATGAAAAAGATCCCATGATTTACTCACCCTCAAACCATCCTCAAGCCAGGTGTATATGACATTCTTCTTTTTTAGACGAATACAAAATGTCCTGGCTAATACAAGCATTATAAATGGCAGCCCAAAATTTGAAGCCCAAAAAAAAGTGTATCAGTACATAAAAGTAATCTACACGGCTCTGGGGGTTAATAAAGGCTTTCTGAAGTGAAATGCTAGAAAAATATCCATAATTAAAACTTTATAAAAGTAAAATATCTAGCTTCCGGCAGACCACCTTCTGTATTCAACTTACGAAGAAAGTGTAATGCCTCTCACAGTTCAAAACGCTTACGGTACGTCCGATGTCATCGTGTATTCTTCCGATTTCGTATTTCAATTCCGATTGTATTCGTCTGAAAGAAGAAAGTCATATACACCTAGGATGGCTTGAGGGCGAGTGAATCATGGGGTAAATTTTCATTTTTGGGTGAACTATCCCTTTAATTTCATAGCCATGCTTACAGGTTTTCTCTTGATAACTTATCTTTTAATTAATTACACCAAAATGGATGTTATTTATGCATTAACAGTGTTATTACATAAAACAGTGGTATTTTTACATAAAACTAAAAATTTTAAAAATCATTTTTGTTAATTGAAATAAAGCTGAAATAAATGAAGATAATAACATGACAAACTTATATTATTTCAGTTAGTTGCCAAGGTAAAATCACATTTTTGTTTAACTTGAGTATTAAAATGACTAAAACTCAAATAAAATTAAAGCTAAATATAAATTTTTTTAAACTTAAAATGACAAAACTGTCACATTACCTAAACTAAAAATCATTTAAAAATAAAAGCCAATTTAAATTAAGAAATATTATAATAGTATACAATTCATACTAAAATTAGATAAATGATGGCTAAAGTTCAGTTGCATGCTATGAAAATAAGTGCATGTAGGGATGGAGATACACACCAGGTAGTTGTCATCCTGGAAAGCGTAATGCAGGGTGGTGATCCACTGGCAGTCTCCATTCACCAGGACGTTCCTCTCTTCTCGGAAACACGCCGTCTACATAAGTTGCAAAGAGACTTGAATTGACACAGCAGCCCAGTTACTTTCATAATGCATCTGAACTTGAAAGTGGATTTACTACTACCACTACACTACCACTACACTACCACTACACTACCACTACACACTACACTACCACAACTACTACTACTCCTCCTCCTCCTCTCGCTATTATCATCATCATCCATAAAATTCAAATCTTCAATATAATAATAATAATAATATAGAAAAATAATACACTTGTGTTACCATGTCATTTTTAGGCATTCCATTAAAACCCTCAGGCCTACTATTATGAACTATTAAGTAAAACCCTATTATGGTTTAATACTAAAAATAATTTCTCTGTATCTAGTTCACAGCATTTTTTTTTTTTCCCAATAGGTCCCTCATTTTCAATGAATTGTGCATCTCTAATTTTTAGGGGGGTAGGGGTACAGAAACATTGGGTAACTCATTCAATGAACTGAACTACATCCAGTGCAGTGATGATCTCCATGGCTTTCCCATTTCAGATGTTAGTCTTCTATCTGTTTGAATTGGGACTCTGGACATGTGAGGAGGAATAAAGACAGCCCAGTGAGGCTCAAAGAGGATTACTGACAAGCCAAAGAGACAAAAGTTCCTCTGACATGCCTCTGGAAGGCCCGTGGGCACTGTCAAGACTGATCGGGTTGAAACTGGGGCAAGAAAGAGCTGGAGTAGAAAGGAAAATGACCTTGCACTTCCACAGACAGGTTTAATTGCAGTAATCAAGAAGCAGCAGCTTGATATTGACTAGAAGTAAGATATGGGAAAGACCCTATGGAAAGACCAGTGGCCAGTTGCATAAACTGCTTAGAATAGTCTTAAAAGTTATTCATCTAATTTTTTTGTCTGATATATAAAATGGTAGATTGGTCTAACTGGAATTAGAAAACTAATACTAGTGGCGAAGTTCATGCAACTTGCCCTTTGACTCTAGACTAAGAAAATGACTCCAGAGCCATTGGTTCTTAAAAACCCACACAACTTTAGGTGCCAAATGACAGAATTGCTCAGTATAGATGGATTTATGGCTGGGCAATAAAACAATAATTATCACAATATAATTTTCCTCAATAAAACGATAACCACGTTTGATAAATGTTCAATGTCATGTTTCTGCGCTCATAGTTCAAACAGCAGCGCAGAGCGAGCTTACTAGAGCCGATCGGTCTCTGTCACACAACCACTAAACAGCACTGTGAGATCCAGTGAGAAGCAAAGAACACAAGTGTCTCTGTGATTTAAATTAGTTTAAAACCAGATAAAACAGCGCTGACAAACACTGTGCGTAACGATACAGTCAAAATGCTTTTCATCTATAAATTGCCCTCATTTACCATGGATTTACTGTAGTAACACTAAATGCACCAATGGTATTGTGGCAGAAATGTGGGATATATTATGCCTTTAAACTTGAAAGAAATAAAGATAACATATCTTATCTTATATAATTTTATCATTTTGTCCATGTCACCCAGCCCTAGTTTTTTGGTGAAAAAGCATTGCTAGATAAACAATCAATCAGTCAATAATGAGATGGCCCCACTTTATATTAGGTGGCCTTAACTACTATGAACTTACATCAAAAAATAAGTACAATGTACTTATTGTGTTCATATTGTATTGCAAAACATTTTTGCTTATACTGAGATGGGATACAGGTAAAGTTAGGGACAGGTGGATACAGGTAAAGTTTAGGGGGACAGGTGTGGTGGTATGGTAAGTTTAAGGTAATGTTTTAAGGGTAGGGTTAGGGACAGGTGTGGTGGTATGGGTAAGTTTAAGGGTAAAGTTAGGGACAGATGTAGTGGTATGGTAAGTTTAAGGGTAGGGTTAGTGTTAATGGGTAAAGTTAGGGACAGGTGTGGTGGTATGGGTAAGTTTAAGGGTAGGGTTAGGGACAGGTGTGGTGGTATGGGTAAGTTTAAGGGTAAAGTTAGGGACAGGTGTGGTGGTATGGGTAAGTTTAAGGGTAGGGTTAGGGACAGGTGTGGTGGTGTGGGTAGGTTTAAGGGTTAAGTTAGGGACAGGTGTGGTGGTGTGGGTAAGTTTAAGGGTAAAGTTAGGGACAGGTGTGGTGGTGTGGGTAAGTTTAAGGGTAAAGTTAGGGACAGGTGTGGTGGTGTGGTAAGTTTAAGGGTAAAGTTAGGGACAGATGTAGTGGTGTGGGTAAGTTAAGGGGGCAGGTGTGGTGGTGTGGTAAGTTTAAGGGTAAAGTTAGGGACAGGTGTGGTGGTAAAGTTTAAGGGTAAAGTTAGCGGCAGGTGTGGTGGTGTGGGTAAGTTTAAGGGTAAAGTTAGGGGCAGGTGTGGTGGTATGGGTAAGTTTAAGGGTAAAGTTAGGGGCAGGTGTGGTGGTGTGGGTAAGTTTAAGGGTAAAGTTAGGGACAGGTGTGGTGGTGTGGGTAAGTTTAAGGGTAAAGTTAGGGACAGGTGTGGTGGTGTGGGTAAGTTTAAGGGTAAAGTTAGGGGCAGGTGTGTGGTGTGGGTAAGTTTAAGGACAGGTGTGGTGGTAAGTGGGTAAAGTTAGGGACAGGTGTGGTGGTATGGGTAAGTTTAAGGGTAAAGTTAGAGACAGGTGTGGTGGTGTGGGTCAGTTTAAGGGTAAAGTTAGGAACAGGTGTGGGGTGGGGACAGGTGTGGTGGTGTAAGTTTAAGGGTAAAGTTAGAGACAGGTGTGGTGGTATGGGTCAGTTTAAGGGTAAAGTTAGAGACAGGTGTGGTGGTGTGGGTCAGTTTAAGGGTAAAGTTAGGGACAGGTGTGGTGGTATAGGTAAGTTTAAGGATAGGGTTAGCTGTAAGGGAAGTGTCAACAGTTTAATTATAAATGTAACTACAGAAATGAATTAGAGATGTAATTACATGCAGCTAATTTAATAAAATGCAAGTACAAATGTAAAAATGTGTACACAATAAGTGCATTGTATCAAATGATTAATTAAAATGTTAGTACATAGTAGTTAAGGCCTCCTAATATAAAGTGGGTCCAATGAGACTAATATTAAGTCTGACGAACCTAAAGTACACATGGTGATTCATGGTTAATTTCAAATCAGACATAACCAAAAGAAAAAAAATGTGTGGATCAATTAAGGACACAATAATAGATCTGAATGATTCATTGAATGAGCGAGTCTGATTGACTGCTAACTTCCTTGCAGGTTTGAGTTTTGTTAATCATTTCGACTGAACCTATTAATAGGAGACATTTGTTTGTGATTCAGACGCATATTACATTCACATGTGCTGGCAACTACATTTTAAATGGTTGCTAGTTTTTATTTGACGTTTGCATCCATTTTAGTTGAAACCCTGAAAGATCTAACAAACCAAGAAGCCCCATGAGCAGACATATCTTTACCTCGGCCCTCTTCAGCATCTCCCACTTGTTGAGGATCTTCATGGCGTAAACACGCTCGGTGTGTTTCATCTTCACTACAGCAACCTAGACAGATGAGATGAGGAGAGTTAGCCAACACATACAAACAAATTAAAACAGATGGCAGACTGTTGGGAATTTGACCATTTTTATTTTCCTCATTTATTCATCATATGCATTCATGGCCCACTTAGACTGAAAACCCACAGGGAAAGAAACTCTGAATGAGACGCTTTTGATCTCTGATGCATCTGAAAATCAGAAGAAAGGAAAAGCTGAGACTCGAGACTGCTGACTTTTTGCCTAAAAAGAGAGACACAGGAACTGGCTAATTTAGGCCACAAGTCTGCAGCACACCAAAAATGACAGGTCTTTCCTTCAGGGGGAGTGACTCAATATTAGGAACAGTTTTGAGGAGTGTCCTTTTGGAGGTTATTCATGTGGGGTGGGGAGAGCTAACACCCTTCCAGCAGGAAGACACACACATATGAATGCAGTGTTAATGCAGCGATGGACTGTCATATTGATATTGGTGATTGACATAAGCAAATAACTTATTATCGAAAATAACAAGATCATTCTACATTACGAACTGCTTCGGTCTATAAAATTGGTTAGCAATGTGTGTTAGGGTCATGATTTAAAGGAAACTGTATTTCTTACTTGGAAGACAAGAGATTTTTGCTAATTTCCATACATTGATTTTTAGTGATCAGACTAAAAAAAAAAAGAAAAAGAAAAAAAGACACATCCTTTATCCATATATATGACTCTTGAACTACTCATTTGAAGTCATACAATAGCTTTGTGGAAAAAAAAAAAAATAATAATGACTAGAGGTTGACCGATTGATTGGTTTTGCTGGAACAAAATCCATACAGATTTTTCCATACTGTTAGTGTTTTTCAATTTTTACGCTAACATTAGTAGTACCTCAAGAGGTTAAAACAATGTGACAAAAATACATGCAAGCCCGACTCAAATGTTTCATGGCACGACTGTTACCATCTATTTGCATTAGTTTATATCCAGCTAGGGCTAGGACTAAAAATCAATGCATCGCAAATCAAGAAATTATTCTGGATAATTCAGAGATTTTCCGAATGCATTGCGATTCTCTCTCGAAGAGATTCTGAGTTTACTTTTAAACAGCAGATAGCAGTGCGCGCTTTAGAAACTACCGTATCGTCGCTGCTTGCTTCCAATCCCTTACACACACCCCTTGAACCTTCTACAAAATAATCATTCATAAGGTTCATAAAGGTTGAAGTGGGCTGATCACATTATTTTAATTTCGCATAATAAAAGCATTCAAAGCACGAACATTCTTCCTTGTGAGAATGAGCTTGCATTAAAAAACTAGCCTAGAGCGCCATCTGCTGTTAAAAACTAAGCTCAGAATCAATTCGAGAGAGTATCGCGATGCATTCGGAAAATCTCCGAATTTAGTGATGCATCGATTTATTGTCCCAGGCCCAGCCCTATATCCAGCTGGCTGCTTTCATGCATTCGTTATGCAGTGAAGTTGCATATTTAAAGCTAGTGACATGAGAAACCAAATTGATGCGTTTATGCAGCCGACAGAAACATATCAGAAATGCATCCGATTTCAGTTCTTTTTTTATCGTCACTGTAACATTTTGTTATTTTGATTAGATAATCAAGTGTTCTAATTAGAGATAAATAAAGTGCAAAACAAAGTATACATATAATATGCATAATGTGTTTCAAATTTCACTGCTATGGGCTGTGTGTAGATATTTAAAGATGGCCATCTTTAAGCATGACTGTTTGGATTTATATGAAATATTAACACTTTACAATAAGAGGGAATAGGAAGGTGCTCTGACGGTAGCTATATATTTTACTATATACGTTTTTAAATATGGATATTTTTCTTACAAAAACGCATAGCTTTGCTTCAGAACCCCTTTATTAACCCCCCGGAGCCGTGTGGATCAGTTATACGAGTTTCGAACAACTAGAGGATAAGTAAACTTTCATTTTTGTGTGATATAAGCCTTTAAACCGGACAGGAGCCATTCATAAAGTATATTACAAATATCTCTGTGTGATCCAAGTGTTTGCCCCATAACTTATGCGTGACCTTTGTTATTCTGATATCTTCTGTCCACTGGCTATTTGTGACCGCCCTGTCGGCTAATGCTAAGTGGAGTCATGAACTTCCCTGTACTTTGCCTTGCTGCTCAGGACACATCACATGATGTGTGTTTACCCTCAGTGGAGGAACAGTGTTCCCCTCACGTGGACTCGCACTCGCATACCTGCCCACAGCACAATGTGCTGCTTCAGCAAAGAACGCAGTACAAACTGTAACTTTGCATAGTAAGGGCAAATTAGGAGCCCTGCTGCTGTTTTCCGTTTTTCTACCCCTTTTGATGTTCTCTAGAGTGTGTTTGTGCATGTATCAAAGTATTTGAAAAGTACACTTTGACGACAAACTCAAACAGTCTTAAATCACACACATGCTTCTTATCTGTAAGGCTCCTAACCGCAGAAGATAACTGACCTCATTACAAAAACAAACTGAACCCTGAGTGCTCAGAAACCCCCAATTCCTCCTCCTGTCCTCCTTCCCTCTCTCCTTTTTTAGACACACATTTCCACAAAGGCAGTCAGCTTGACCTGATTGAAAATGCAAGGGAGGTGCATGGAGAAGGAGAAAGAGCGGGTGACTAAAGTGGACGCTGCAATGCGATTGACACCAACACACCCGCGTCCAAATAAGAGATCAAGTACGTAAGCCATAAGGTCAAAGGTCAGAGTAGATGGAGTGATTCTGATGTAAAGATCTATACTGGTGCTAAGCAACTGTGCAAACCTGAGGACATGGAAGGGGCTGCATCACTCTCAATATGCAATATAAAATTCAAAACTGGCTTTGGGTCTTATTGCACAACTTATGTGATGCAGGGCTCAACAGTGCAAGTCTGTGATACTGGTCCAATTCAATCAGTAGTTCAGATTTTTACTTGCCACATTTTCACTTGCCCCTATTTTTAAATTTTTTAAATGATATTATTCTCTGTAGTTTTGCTTCTTACCTGTAATTTTATTTTTATTTGACTATATCATTAGCAAAAACAATAATAATAAAAACTAATTAAATGAAAAAACAAAATTGGTTTACAATGTCCAGCCCATTCTACCTAAGACTACTCTTATAGATCACCATGAAAAAAAAATTATAGTGATTTTAAATGGTAAAAGACTGCAAAATTACTACAACTAATTGTTTAACAGCAAGTTTTTTTTTTTTTTACTATATATATATGGTGAAAAACTAATAACTAGTTTTGGAAGTGAAAAACTGAAAGTCATTGTATAATTTACAGTGAAAAACGTAAATTGACATTCCCAGAATTCCCTGCATGCCACTCCACAAGCATTTTCGTTGAAATAATGGTTTCTTAATCATCAGTTATGTACATTCAGGCTTTATGTTACATCTAATGTTGTTAATGTTTATTGCATTACCATGATGGTGTTTTTAGTTTGTGTGACTGACACTGTGCACCTTTTATATTTTAGTATTTACTTATAAAAGCTGCTTGTGATGAGCTTTGATTCATAATGTGACTCATCGCCACCTGTTTCTGATGGCTGTCAGTGTATTACAAAGGTACAAAATAGGCATTAGTACTTCAATAGGTTGGTATTAACATGAGTTAATGAAATACATTTGACTGTAAATTTAAGTTAAATCAGTAAAACCTAAAATGTTGCTACTATATTTTTTTTTTTTTCAGTATTTTATAGTTTTGGCAAACACAGCTGCCTTTTTTTTTTTTTTTTTTTTTTTTTTTTTTACAGTGCATCCCAGTTAACTTTACTTTGAAAAGTCAATATCTGCAAAATTTACAAAATAATAGTCAGTAGGTAAATTAATAAATAAATGGTTTATGTTAAATGAATGCAACATCAATGAAACAAAAATATAAATGCTGATTGCTGACCTAATAGGGCAAGAGAGTCCTGTGAATTGTCCCAAAATCCTGTCACACCAGTCCCAGGTCATTGGACCATCCTTGGGCCCAATCGCAACATTGGTTAAAAAAAAATAAAATAAAATACAAAGTTGTCCAAATTTGTTCAGCCCTATTACAAAGGATGACCAGATATTTCTTTTAACTGTATTAATTTGTGTTCACATCGCTCAAATAGCGCATTTAGCAAGCTACGGAGAAACTGGCAACACACAAGTGATCGTTCCTAAGTGGCAACATCATTACACAAATTCTAGCAGCACGTCGGTGTATGCAGGGAAATTTCTCATACCCCTTCGTTCGAAGTGTGGCCCCGAAAAATCTTTGTTTGAAGGGCCCTTCCCCTTACCCCTACTACTCCATCCAAAAGAGAACCGAGACACCCCTAACCCCTTCACGTGAACGCGCAAAATGAAAGGGTAGAGGAAAGGGAAGGGGTAGAAATGGGATTGGACCTTAGTGTTGAGTCTTGTGGCAGCTGGGAAACGCAGTTTCATATCTTTAAATTTATTAAAACTTCCAAAAAAAAATATTTTTATCACTAGGCTCTTTGAGATAAAATTACAGCCCTCCTTTGGTTCTAAACCTGATTTGATATTGGATACGTCAACGGCAAAATACAACACTATTCAAGATGCTTTGGGGAAAACAGGAGCCCTGCAATAATAAAACACTGGACTTCTGCCAGGACTCTGCACTAGGACCAGCATGTAGGTCTGTGAATCTGTTGTTTGTAGTTGGCAAACAATCTTAATTATGTCAGTGCACCTCCAGAGAACAGAAGCTGCCAACTTCACGAAATCAATATGAAGGACAGGGTCTGCGTGTACTTTGACCTAATCATTCATTACATGAGTGATTCACTCAATACAACAGATAAAGAGATCAGCGCTCATCCTCAACACGTAGAGCCCGGATTGTTTTGTTTGCCCTGTAGTGACTCACAGTGACGTTACGTAAAAAATGTCTGCTTCAATCTAGTTCTCCTTGATTCCCCTCCCTGTTCAATATTTTCTTTCTTGTTCCAGTCAACAGAATAATTATTCAGAGTAAGTCTGAGGTGAGGCAAAAGGAGTGCCATTGAAGTATGTCAACCACTAGACTCTACCACAAAAAGCTAGTCTTCCAAAGGGTTAGTTCAATGCAATCACGTAGTTACAAACACTGATGACTGACTTTTTCCGAGATGGACACTGTCAAAAAACAAACAAAAAGTGTTAAAAAGAGTGCCATAAAAAGTAGCTTATATGATTCTATTCAGAAAGTCATGCGTTCTCAATTCTCAAAACCTTATCTTGATAATTATTTATTGGTATCAGTCAATATTTCGTATTTAGATTTAGATCAGTTTGGGTTCATACTTTTTATTTTAACATGTCATGTTAACCCATTAATCGGTTATCCTGAACATAAAACAGAACAGCCAAAATCTTAACATCTTATCACACATCCCAACAAAAATTTTATTTGAAAGCTGTGGCAGACTTCAATTTACAACGACTTAAATTTCTAAATAAAAAAGAACAATATTCATGGATAAATTGTTTACAATAATATCAATAATTATCAATATAATAAAGAAATAAATATCTATTATTTCTTTTAAGTAAAACTTGGAATATTGCACATGATTCATATGTACTCTTTTGATGCTGTGCTTTTGCAAAAGATTAAAAGCTTCAGCAAGAAAATTAAGCTTGCAATGACATTAGGTAGAAAAAGTGTCAATTTGTATATTTGACTGAACTATTCTTTCAGGCGGACCTAAATTCCAGGCCTTCAGCTGGGACTACACCATCAATCATAAACAGGAAATGCAAGGGATTTATCTGGAAGTACATCCTGTAATGTTAGAGCCACAGGAAACGGCTGGGAAAGGGAACAAAACAGCAGCACCATGTTCACACATGAGCCTGAACGCTCTGAAACCGACACAAGCTGCAGCACAGGCAACAATAGCCTGGCTTGATGATAACAGAGAGACTGCAAAAACCCCCAAAGATCTGAGTCATCATAAGATCCACGTGACACACAAAAAAAGCCCAAGGACTGAGAAGGAAGGGTTATTGAGGTCTCTGTGGCTGAAGAGGGGACAATGAACTGCACAAATTACGAGTGGAGTGAAACACTATTTTTACGAAAGTCACTCCTTAGAGACGGTTCTGGTTTCCTGAGCCTTTCCTGACAGCTGCACCGTCCTGCCCTGCTTCCTGTGCCACCACTGGCATTCCTGACAAGAATCTACGGTAAGGAGGAGAACTAGATGGACAGATCTATTCCCAAATTAAGTCTTATTCAGCTCCAAAATCAGCCAATGAGACATCATATTTTCTTTTGTTTAAACAGAGTTAACTTCCGTTCATCTGAAAAAAAGCAGAAATACTGAATTGGATGCATTTTCCCAAGGAAATGAGTCAAAGACACAACATTCATTAACGAGGGCGGTGTAATGACGCAGCAGAAAGGTGACAGCAATGTTTCTCTCCTAATTCAGAGATATCTGATAATCTATTACCACATGATTGTTCATATTAAAGGGTTAGTACACCCAAAAATTAACATTCGGTCATTAATTTCTCACCCTCATGTCGTTCTAAACCTGTAAGACCTTTGTCCATCATCAGAAAACAAATTAAGATATTTTTGATGAAATCCGAGAGGTTTCTGAACCAGCCATTAGCAGCAACGTCACTGCAACTTTCAAGGACCAGAAAGGTAGCAAAAACATCATTAAAATGGTCCATGTGACTCCAGTGGTTCAATCTTAATATTATGAAGCGACAGGAATACTTTTTGTGCGACTTTATTCAACATTTCGGTTTCAATTTCCTATGCTGTTGACGTAGTAAACACAGTGCAGTGCTTCCAGGTTCTGCGTCAGAACGCCAGCTCATGCTGTTCACATGAGCACCACGATGCATGTGTGTGATGCTGACACAGGAGCTGGTCAATAATGAGCCGGCGTTCTGAGAAGAAATCCTCTTTGTTTTTTTTTGTTTTTGCGCACAAAAGTATTGTCATCACTTCAAATGGTTGAACCACTGGAGTCACAAGGACTATTTTAACGATGTATTTACTTTCTGGGCCTTGAAAGTTGCAATGACATTGCTGCCTATGGCTGGTTCAGAAACCTCTCGGATTACATCAAAAATATCTTCATTTGTGTTCTGAAGATGAACAAAGGTCTTATGGGTTTGGAGCGACATGAGGGCGAGTGATTCATGACAGAATTTTCTTCTTTTCATTTTTGCTTTGAATCAAAAAATTATTTGCAAATCAGACAAAAACACTTAAGTCTATGTACTTGATAGCTTTAAGGACAACAATCCCTTGATGATTTGCAATTGACAATCCAAATTATAAACGAGAAACAAAACTAATGATTTAAAAGATTTAAGCCAAAATTTTTACTTTTGCGTCAAGTGCAATCCGTAGCTACGCCGTAGGCTGTGTGTAGCATGCGTAGCCTACGTCGTAGCCTGATGTATACCTCTCCAAAAATGTAACAACGCATCGATTCTATGTGGACCGCAAGTGCTGTGATTGGTCTGCCAGAACCCCTCCCACAGGGGTTATCAAGCTCCCTCTGCTTGTGTAATTGCACATTGACACAGACAACAACGCAGAAGTATAAATCGAAAATGTACGCCGCAGAAGTATAAATCAGCCTTTAAGGTAACGTTAAAAATCAGTTCCCCTGTGAAAATAAAATGTATACTTCGAGAACCCAACTGTTGCACTGTACCATAATTATACAGGTAAACATACTTATTGATGATGCAAATGTATTATGATTCAGTTCCAAAAGAAAAAGTGGGATAGGGTTGAAAACAAAGGGTGTGTTCACACTTGTAGTTCAGTTCCTGAACTTCAATCTAATTCAACTGTGGTGAACAGGAGGATGAGTAAAAGCAAAAAAGGAAAATGTAGGCGAGAAACAGTGATGGAAGACAGATTGCTAAAGAAAAAGAAAAGTACACTGTGTGTAAAGTACACTTGTAGTGAATAGTCCAAACGTTTTAGTGCAGGAACGAGTAGCACATTCCCCTGGCCGGCCCAAGAATAGCAGTCCAACGCCAGGCCGAGATCCCAAGGGAATTGGCGGGGGGAAAGAAGGGAAACTCAGATGAGAGGAAGGGGTTTGGTTTGTGGCTGCTGATAAGATGCTTGAGGGGGACATGAATACTTCACTGATAGTTTGGGGTTTTCGTTGGACACACAAAATGGGTCATGAAAACAAAGCTTAGAAATACCGAAAACAAACCACACAATATGGCAAAGACTGCAGTGATTCAGAGGTGATTTCCCTGCACTTTTAAACAAGCCAAAAGGCAGCAAGGGTTCACTGAATTCCTTACCTCTCCAAAGGCTCCCCTGCCGATCACTTTGAGCATCTCAAAGTCGTCTCTATGAAGGCGCATCTCCTTCACAGTGGTTGTGAATGGCTTCACTGCAAAGAGAGACAGAGATCATTAGTTATCTCTACTTTGTTAGTTTGTTAATTATCTCTACCATGCTAAGTAGCCAAAACTTGAGCCCTTGATATGGATGCACCAATATTAAAATGCTGGCAGATACAGATAAGACAGTTATTCTGCTATGGTCGCTATCTATAAAAAATATATAAATAAATAAAATAAAAACGCACTTAAAACAATCATAAAATGCTACAACTGAATTTATGATGATGGTAGTTTCTCTCAAATTAAACTATAAAATGCTCATGAAGTGACTCGTTCCTCATGTCCTCGTGAGATTTATTTTTGTGTTGTGTGTGTGTGTGTGTGTGTGTGTGTGTGTGTGTGTGTGTGTGTGTGTGTGTAATGTGAATCGGCACTACCTTAAAAGTACCGATTTTGGTACCCAACCCTAATTATAAATGTATAGTATGATAAATGTATATTTATTTTGCATAAAAATATAATAGGTTTATTAAATAAGTGCATCTTAGCAATGGAAATGAGCATGCACAAAAATAAATACATTAAAAAAATAATAAAAATTTACATAAATTAATACTAAATAAAAGTAATACATAATACTTAGTTTTTATAAATAATTAAAAAACAAAAAGAAATAAAAAGAAAAAACTGATATGGTATCAAATGTTGCCCTAATAACATCATAATCTCAAAAGTATCCATATGCGAGTATGTTTATGTGCTACTAAATGACGGAGTTTGATTTCAATGTCACCACATAATCTGAACACAATCGAAGCTCCAGTGACTCCCATCAAACGTAGCAGTAAAGCGATTAAAGAAACCATGTAACGTAAACAGTGAGCGATACATTTCATGTTGTCCAACTGTCGTCCCTCTTGCTTTACGAGGCACTGCTGGGGGCCTGGCGAGCACCCAAGACACCGCTAAACCAGCCCGAACGCCTCGCCATATGTGGACAAACGCCGAGTCTCACGTAGTTACAAAAGGCATTTATCACTCATAAGGGCTCTAAACTCTAAACACACGCCAGGCCTGTGCCTCAGCCATTCAGACTGAACCGCACGCTCAGAGCTGCATGGAAAGAACATCATCTGCTTTTAATGAGAAGATCCCTCGAAGTGGCCCAGCATCTATTGACAGCTTTATAGCCCAGCATGCACAAGGCCAGCTCACTGGTTTGTCCCTCCCAAGACAGCAACAACAGAACAGAAAAGAAAAAAAAAACAAGTCAGACATTATCACTCATTTAGGAAGCTACTAGTATCAACAGCACCATTGGCAACAGAAGTTTATAATGTTGACTCATGAACTTGTGGTGATCCACTGTATGTGTCAACACACTGACGACACAAAGTGGTTATTCCTATAACCTATTCTCAGCCTCAGACGGGACGCTGTGGGCCATACATGGAACATGTGATGCAAGTTGTCGCCTTCTGAGAAATAGAGTGTATAACTACTCAGCATAAGGAACTGGACTGTGTATGCATGAGGCATGCGATTCACAAGATATTCTTTGCTGTTGAAGTAGTAGTCGTAGTTGACTGATATTTAATTTTACTAAATTTTACTATTTAGTATTTTTCACAAATAAAGAAATTGTTTAAAAAAAAATGAAGTAAACACTGTAACCAACAGGACACTCAATAATCTGGTAAATTTGTGTGCAATGAGAAGCTTTTTTTCCCCAAATAAAGACAAGCTAGCAATACATTTTACATACAGCACACAGTGAAAATGACGTGAATATGAGATAGTGGAGGAGCGACATGTGTGTCGCATTCTTTAATGATCCGCCTGGAAACAAAGCCGTCATGACCCGCCAAACCTCCTCATCGAAGAAGAAAGCTGATGCGTTTACAACTGCGAAAATGAGAGCTTATCAGGATCAACTAAACAATGGATTTTTTTTTTAAAGTATGTGAAGTTTGTGGAGCCATTGTTGCAGTAAACTATTTATTAGATGCACTGAGGTCTGTTATCGTAGGGACACGGACCTTTTTTTTACACCCCTAAACAGGACGCAGAATAAAACGAACTGTGATTGGTTGCTTTATACACTCACCTAAAGGATTATTGGGAACAGCATATTAATACTGTGTTTGACCCCCTTTCGCCTTCAGAACGGCCTTAATTCTACGTGGCATTGATTCAACAAGGTGCTGAAAGCATTCTTTAGAAATGTTGGCCCATATTGATAGGATAGCATCTTGCAGTTGATGGAGATTTGTGGGATGCACATCCAGTGCACGAAGCTCCCGTTCCACCACATCCCAAAGATGCTCTATTGGGTTGAGATCTGGTGACTGTGGGGGCCATTTTAGTACAGTGAACTCATTGTCATGTTCAAGAAACCAATTTGAAATGATTTGAGCTTTGTGACATGGTGCATTATCCTGCTGGAAGTAGCCATCAGAGAATGGGTACATGGTGGTCATAAAGGGATGGACATGGTCAGAAACAATGCTCAGGTAGGCCGTGGCATTTAAACGATGCCCAATTGGCACTAAGGGGCCTAAAGTGTGCCAAGAAAACATCCCCCACACCATTACACCACCACCACCAGCCTGCACAGTGGTAACAAGGCATGATGGAGCCATGTTCTCATTCTCTTTACGCCAAATTCTGACTCTACCATCTGAATGTCTCAACAGAAATCGAGACTCATCAGACCAGGCAACATTTTTCCAGTCTTCAACTGGCCAATTTTAGTGAGCTTGTGCAAATTGTAGCCTCTTTTTCCTATTTGTAGTGGAGATGAGTGGTACCCGGTGGGGTCTTCTGCTGTTGTAGCCCATCCGCCTCAAGGTTGTGCGTGTTGTGGCTTCACAAATGCTTTGCTGCATACCTCGGTTGTAACGAGTGCTTATTTCAGTCAAAGTTGCTCTTCTATCAGCTTGAATCAGTCGGCCCATTCTCCTCTGACCTCTAGCATCAACAAGGCATTTTTAGCCACAGGACTGCCGCATACTGGATGTTTTTCCCTTTTCACACCATTCTTTGTAAACCCTAGAAATAGTTGTGCGTGAAAATCCCAGTAACTGAGCAGATTGTGAAATACTCAGACCGGCCCGTCTGGCACCAACAACCATGCCACGCTCAAAATTGCTTAAATCACCTTTCTTTTTCATTCTGACATTCAGTTTGGAGTTCAGGAGATTGTCTTGACCAGGATCACATCCCTAAATGCATTGAAGCAACTGCCATGTGATTGGTTGATTAGATAATTGCATTAATGAGAAATTGAACAGGTGTTCCTAATAATCCTTTAGGTGAGTGTATGTCAGTCAGATGTCCTCTTGGGCAGATCCCCATCATTACAAATAAATGTTAATCGGTACAAAAACCTGTACACTAGCATACACAATACTTGTGTATTTATTTGGGGACAAAAACAGCTTTTCATATTCAAAGTTGTATGCTTTGTTTTTTATACATGTAATCTGTTAATCCTCCCAGCCCCCAAATATAATGAGGCATTTCTCGAAGTCTCCAGATCCATGTATTCTCAATTACAATAAACTCTCATCATTCACATCCTAAATTATTATGGCAACATCAGAACACCAGCTGCAGGACTGAAAATATGAAAACAAGCTGCTAGAAAAGTTCCGGCGGCCAAGAGAAACATGGAGGGAAAAGTGAAACTAACAATTTGAAGGAAAAGCATTGTGTGTTAAGCTGGAAGCAGAGGCTGGTTGTATAAACGCACACACACACACACCAACACAGTCACCAAGACTTTTTGGAAAATAAAAATAAAAATAAAAAATAAAGTTTACTTTTATTCAGTGAGGATACATTACATTTATAGAAATTGACAGTAAAGCCATTAATGTTACACAAGATTTCCATTTAAAATAAATGCTGTTCTTTTGAAATATTCAAAGAATCCTGAAAAATATATTTTTAAAAATAATTTAAGTAGCAACTGTTTTCATTAAAATAGAAAACTTTATTTTATCATATTTCACAATATAATTTGCACTGTTTTTGAACAAATAAAATGCAGCCTGTGTGAGTATAAGAAACTTCTTTCAAAACACATTTTTAAAAAATCATACTGATTCCAAATTATATATTTTTGAAGTGAACAGCACAAAATCACATGAAATCTGGCTTTTTTCAATTCCGACTTGTGTGATATGATACTTCCATATGTGATACTAAATCCGATACAGGTCAGATGCAATGGGACCGCAGTCTGAACAGTCATATTGGAATTCATGCGACTTACGCCACTCTAGAGCAACATTCATCACTCATGTCAGATTTTACAGTTTCGAAAGATAGTCAGTAATAAGACAGTGATGTGTCAGACCTCATATTACAGTGACAGCGCTATATACAAGCACTAAGGCTCGCAGTGAAGGTAGCCTAAGAGTTCTTGTCTAAGTGGTTCTGGCTGTCACGCTGTATCACTTCCTGCATCCAGAAGAGTTTTACGGTTAGCATGCACGCTCCATTAGACGTGACACTGGAGTACTGTGTACAAAGACTGAACTGTGCTGGATGAAGCGCTGAACCATCATCCTCTAGTAAACCCGTCTCAACGCTACAGACACTGTAACATCACTCACTGTAACTGCTATTCTTATTAGTATCTTCACACGCATCATCTTACAATGTCTGCATGGAGGACACGCTTGACCTGACATATAAAAGCTCCAGCTTTATGAGTTTAAAATAGACTGCTTTATCCCATGTGTGTCAGAGCGGAGCAACTCCAATCAATGACAATTAAATATTTAACAATGATGATGGGTCACAGCAAAAGTAAAGCCAAATAAAAATATTCTTCCCTATTTTTATGTCAAGTTTGGTAACACTTTAACTTTACAATACGGTTCCATTTGTTAAAATTAGTTACCTACATAATTTAAAAATGCTTTTAAAACATTCCAACATTTATTAATACATCAATACATTAAAATCAGAAAGCTGTAGCTGTTAATTATTTAATTGACCTGAATTACTATAACAATGAACAGTTGCATTTGTATTAATTAAAATAAAGATTTATAAATACTATAGTATTTAATGATAATTTATAATAATAGAAGTGGTCTAAATATTAAAACATGTACATATATCTTCTGTGGAAGTCTCAGGACCAAAAAAATATTCAGTCCGAATGCAGTTATACAATGTCCTATCTGCCTGGCAACACATGTATTTCCATACCTCCGCTAGGGATGGGTAGCGTTCAAAAAAAAATTGATAACGATACCTTGACCGGTTCCTGAATGATACTTCTTTTTCGATACCAATTTTATTTTTACGTTTTAACAAGATTACATTACAGATTACAGAATTTTACGCTGACTCCTCATCTCCGCAGTAGTGAATGTGCGCATGGGCCTCTTTTAAAAGTAGACATTTCAAGCTTTCTATAGGCCTGAGTCTGAGGTAAGTAGTCTATATGCGAGTTTCAGTTCATATAGGTGATGCGCTGCAGTTCTTCTTGCAGTCGAATACGGAGCAACTTTACTCTTAAAGGATTAGTTCACTTCAAAATGAGAATTTCCTGATATTTTACTCACCCCCATCTCATCCAAGATGTTCATGCCTTTCTTTCTTCAGTCGAAAAGAAAATGAGGAGGAAAACATTTCATGATTTTTCTCCCCACCATTGACTTCCATTGCAACCAAAATGTTAAAGGTCCAAATCAATGCAGTCTCACAGCGCTCCGAAGGGCTTCAGAGGCTCTGCGCGATCCCAGACGAGGAACAGGGTCTTATCCAGTGAGACGATCAAAATTTTCAAAAACTAAAAATGAATATACTTTTGAACCTAAATTGCTCATCTCGAGCTGCTCTGCGCTTGCCAGGGTTTGCGCAATCACGTCGAAAACATCACACTAGACGTAGGTGGAAGTACCGCCCCAAGAGAACGTGCGAGGACAAACACAAACGCCCCTTACCAAAAAATACTCCATCTTCAACTTTAAAATCATCCGACATCGTTGTTTTACCTTTTTATTGCTAAAGGACGTTTGTATTAGTCTTCGCATATGCGCTTTGTAAACACGGGGGCGGTACTTCCGCCTACGTCTAGTGTGACGTTTGAGCGTGATTGCGCAATCACTGGCATGCTGCAAAGCAGCCCAAGATGAGCAATTTAGGTTAAAAGGTATATTCTTTTTTTTTTTTTTTTTTTTTTAAATGACCGATTGTTTCGCTAGATAACACCCTGAAGCGCTGTGAGACTGCATTGATTTGGACCTTCAACATTTTGGTTGCAATGGAAGTCAATGGTGGGGAGAAAACTCCTGGAATGTTTTTCCCCAAAAACATTTTCTTTTCGACTGAAGACATGAACATCTAGGATGAGATGGGGGTGAGTAAAATATCAGGAAATTTTCATTTCTACTAATCCTAACTAATCCTTTCAATTTAGGTTATTCCGTGCACTGTCAAGTGCTTCAGTTCAGATGTGATGATTGGTTAAATGTTTTAAGTAAAATTGTTGAAAATTATTGTGATAAATTAGTCGATCGATTAATCGATATAAAAATAGTCATTAGTGGCAGCCCTTTGAGACATGAGGTGATTCAACACAGTCTCTCATCTTGTGACGCCTTGCAGAGTCTGCTGTGTGCATTCATGTGTTTTGAAAGAGGCATGGCTTTGGAGATGCTCATGCTTTCAAAGCTAGCTTGCTATTGCTAGCCTCTCCGAAATTGCCTACCCTACCTTTAATGGATTAACTAAAGTTATCTAATAGAACCTTATGAACCTTTTGTTACCATTTTCTTTAATGCCACTCCAATTTGTAAAAGGTGGCTTTTGTGTCATTATAAATCACACTTTTTCCTTCACACAAATAATAGGGATGTTTTGCATTAAAGATGTTTGAAGCACCAAGGACATTGATCTTCATTTTCAGTTGGGTTGATTTATTGCGTCGAACAGAGGAAGCAGACCGCTCTATGTTGGCATACCGCAGAAACAGAAAGACACCCGCTTCCAAACAAATAGCGATTTGAATGACTGTGGCTCTCTGGATGGAAAATTTCCCAACAGCACGCCTCTCTCTGTAAGCATACGAGTGTATGATTCCAAAACAGCTGGAACAGATGACCAACAGGACAATATTAGTTTTACATTCAAAACTAACCGAGTCATTCACCGAAGTGATTTTTCGCAGCTGAGGAGATGAGAAGACTATTGTTCGGAGTGAGGCATAGGGAGCAGGAAGCTTTCCTCTGGGATAACACAACCCGCACTGTTCTGATACGCCCACCAGGTCACAACACAGAGCTAGAGGGGCCACACTACGATCAGGGGACGAAAAAATGTTTATCATCCAGCCAATGGTTAGTGCAGCCATGAAAAATTTTATTATGCAACTCCAAATATGTGCAGCGGCATAAGAGAGAGAGAGAGAGAAAACGGAAGAATCGAGAGCTTTTTGCCTGAAATAAATTGTGTTCTTAGATGTAATGAAAGAGATTTGTACTTTTGTATGAAAACAGATCTGTTCTGAAAAGGTCTTCATTTCCTCTTGCATTGACCAGATATGCTGCTTATTCCCTTATAAGTAATCATTTCTAATAACCAATAGTTCAATAATGGTTGCCGTATTTCACAAAGTAGACTTAATCTAGTAGGTATAATACAAGTAGGCCAATATTATTTTATCATGCCATAAAACGAGTTCTAATTTAACCGAATTATATAATTTCATCATTACATATGTAATAGTTTGTTGCCATTTGCCAGGGTAATACATATAACAAATGTGAACTAACATTTCAAAATTTGAGACCAGTAAGATTTTATTTTTTTTTTTTTATATATAAAAATGAATACTTTTATTCAGAAAGGACACATTAAATTGATCAACAGTGACAGTAAATGACATTTGTTTTCAATATCAAATAAATGCTGCTCTTTTAAACTTTCTACTCAAAAAAAAAAAAAAAAACAGAAAAAATAAATTACCAGTTTCCACAAAAATATTAAGTATTGAGTATTAAGTATACACTGATTTTGACATTGATAATAATAAATGTTTCTTGATCAGCAAATCAGCATATTAGAATGATTTCTGACGGATCATGTGACACTGAAGACACAATATGCTAGTGGAGAAGATATCATATACACAAATCAAGTGCTTGGAACGACATATGGATAAATGAATTTTCATTTTTGATTGGACGATCTTTAAAGAAAAAACCTTACTAATTTAGATCTATGAAAACTTGGCGTGACACTGACTTATTACTAACTGCTTTGTGAAGTGAGAATGGTTTCAGTCTATTTAACTTCACTACACAAGTGTGTGTCATTTACCTGGTTTTCAAGATCCACACACTCCTCATTAATCCAGACACTTGAAAATGACAGACTTTGAGACCCGGATCAGCTCTGGAGCTCAAAGTGCTGCTCTAGACACGGATTCTCCCTGGTAACACATCTTTTATTTATTAATTGGCTCTGTGCGCATTTTAACAAGTGTGCCATAGATTAGCATATATAAAAAAAAGGTTCAACCTAAGATTCTCAAAATGAATGCAAAGTATGACTAACATATGTTGGTGTAAATTAGATAAAATGCAGGAATATTTTATTATAAAGGTCGGGTCAGGTATTTCTGAACAGGTGGATAACATTGACTAACGGTGCACCAGTCGGTGAACATACAGAATACATTCCTTGGAAATCCTAAGCCTCTGCGCCACTGCACTGCTTGGCATACGGTTTCTGAATCTTTATCCAGAGAGTAACTAGCATATTCACTCAGAGACCACAGACACAAGCCAGGGAGTAGAAAATGGAGGCTGCTATTATCACATGTCCACAGAGTGAGATTCAGAACACAGCCCCTCCAGCTACATTCACAACTCCAGATGATCGCTGTAAACTTATCTTTCATTCAAAGAAAAACTAGGTCGAAATACTTAAAATGCAAGAGCATGTCTGTGCTATAGCTTTGAACATGCATCTTAGCAATGATCACCAAATCATCAGGGGACACATTAAAAATCCAAACTAGACTTTAATGGGATTGCAGCCTGCAAACGAGAACAACCACTGGCACAACAGTGATTTTTCAAGTGGGTTCACGACTTTATTAACCCTGATAAATTGGACTGAATAAGATACATTTACAGTAATCCTCTGCTCAAGCCACTTGGCCAAGGGAAAACCTGAACTTCAAAGACCTTTCTTGGATCATGCTCTGGCAACGGCATGATAGCAAGCGTAGTACGATTGTAAACTTTCAATGGACAAGACTGAAAGTTTCCGTTGCTGCATTATGAAGCCTTTGAACTCGCTCTCTATACATGTATAAAAGATCATAAGCAAAAGTATACGGTGGGCTTCAGATACGTGCCAAAATGGTCAAATAGCCCACACACTAGGGCTGGACGATTAATCGAAAAGCACGCAAGCCCCGAAGCCAGATCACTTTCACTTGCATCCTCACAAAAATTTGTCAATTGTATGTTTTAAGGCCTGCCCATTTGAACACTGAAGCGATTTTAGACCATCGGATGTGTGTTATATTGAACTAATGCCCGATATATTGTAACACATGAACACTCATACAGTCAATAGCTCGCACATCACGTGAAGATCACGTGCGCAGAAACTCATCATCAACGCTGTCCAGTGATTTAACACTAAAGTAGCTTAGAAATTCAACCGTTATAGCATAGATTTGTCTACCTTTGAAGTGCCTACAAACCACAGCTTCATAATTACAGTATGACTAATTCACACACACAATCACTCTCCCATCAATGCATTCAAATAAATGTAATGTAGGCCTACTGTGCTAATGTATCTGTGGTACAACAAACAGAAATCTGTAAGAAATGTTACGACCCATAGACAATAACTGCTGAAAGTGAGCTGTTTTCTTCAAATATTAAAAAAAAAAAAAAAAAAAAAAAAAAACATCACAAAGAAATGCACTGTCATTAGAAAAAATATCCCACCTTTAATAGTTGAACATATTTACAGTATAAACCTTATCAGTGAACTATGAAGGCAAAAAAAGAAAAGCAAAATAATCGTTCATTAATCATAATCGAGGTCAAATATTCAATTAATCAAGATTTTGATTTGATGTCAAATCGTCCAGCACTACTACACACAAATATGCCGGAATGCCATTTTGGTAAATGTCCTCTTTAACAGTCGGTTAGGTCTTAATATAAATGTAAACACTGGGAAAGAACACATATGTAACAATATATTGCGTTCATGCATTAGCTCTTAAAGTGACAGTAGCCTAATAAAGCTGCAGCAGTCATTTGTTTTAATAAAATGTCTGAATAGCACTGTTAGTACATCTTCCTGAAGAACCTAAAGCACTATTTATTTAATTTATATTTTTGTTCCGTTGTAATTTTTTTTTTAGTTTCTTTGTTATTGGTGTATTGCTGACTGTTTCCTGTAACCATTTTGAGGACTTTATGCTTACATTAACCTAGTATTAGTTTTTTGCTGAAGTATTGACAATTGTGAAATTTCAGACATTTAAAATGACTCAAATTATGAAATAAGATCATAGTGCACCCACTATTTTAACATTTACAGCATGTGTATGTGTGCATGCGAGCGTACGTGTGTGTGCTTGCAAGAGTGTGGCCGTGCGAGTGTTTGTGAACACTATTGTAACAAAGCACATGAAACTGTCAATTAGTGTACTTTAGTAGTCCATTTACTAGTTTTTATTATCATCAATGTTGAAAACAGTTGTGCTGGTTAATATGAGATACATTTTTATTCAGGCTTCTTGAAAGAACAGAAAGTGCAAAAGAACAGTTGTCAATATCATGAAGAAAGCCATATTGATGTGCTCAATCAGTAAGCAGGCCTGACCACCACTAAATGGCTTATTAAACATTGATGAGGGAGTCATCCTGAGAGTCCCGCAGAGGGATTGATGGCTGCTGGACGGTTTGGCTGGTCGCGGGAGGTAAAAGCATCAGGGCTCTGCCCCAGGTTAATCCATTATCCTACACCAGCTGCCACACACTCCCAGCCCCCACCAAAACAGCCATTTACTGGCAGCTTCCTGCTGAGAGACTCACTGACGCACAGACCTGTGCTGGACGCGTGGCTGGATCATCACTCCAGCTCACCTAGTCCGGAGATGATGTTTCTTATCTGGATAAAGAGACAAGTTGGATGGCAGAGGCGCTAACATGGGTTTAAATCCAATGTTAACCTTTAAGACTTCCTTTGGGGAAATCAAATATTCCTGATTTGAGAGAAGAGAGAGAGAAAAAAAAAAAAAAAAAAAAAAAAACAACCTTCACTGTAGGGCTTGTCTTTTAATCAAGTAACGCAAGGTTACAGACGTGCACTGTAGCAAATATGACACTGAGAAAGCTCAATATAACCACATGACCATCATCCTTCCTCAAAGTACATAGTAATAAACCTGAAATAGTAACTTGAACCAGATGTATTGGTGTCACTTTAGGGTGTATTGAATTAATTGTATTTATTTATTTATTTATTTATTTATTTATTTATATACATACATACATATATATATATATATATACACATGTATACGTATATATGTGTGTGTGTGTGTGTGCGTGCGTGTGCGTGTGCGTGTGTGTATGCGTGTATGTATACATGTGTATGTGTATATATATATAAAAGGGATGAAGATTTATGCAGTGCTGCAGATGTGTAAATCGTAGTAATAGATTTAAACCTTTTGGTCCTAAAGTCAAATGTTGCATGAATAAAAAAAGTAAATAAAAATGAGCATGAATTAACTATGGCTGCAATAGCTAATCAATAATTGGCAATGAAAACTGTCTACTATGCATTTCATTATCGATTAGTGGGTATTACCAGACATTTTCATATTGTACTCTTTACATTTCATTTATTATAATAATATAATTAAATGCATTACAAAAATATATGTGGTGATTGCTTTGTGTTGCATGCATTATGTAGTCTTCTGTACACACATTAAAAAAAGAAGGCTAGATGAGGAACAACCGATTATACTTTAATGGTCATCAGCATCGTAAATCAAGCAAAGCTTTTTAGATTTTCATTCTTAACTAAAAACATTATGTACATTTATAACACTATACTTTGTAAATTTTTTGTAATTTGATTCAAAGGTAATATAATACAATCTTCTCTCTTCTGACTGCCATTATGAGTTTTTCTTTTGCCATTCGAGCAAATGGGAATGCAAAAAAAGATATTTAATGTAGTCTCTCATTCACCGCTATAGAAGTTTACCCAACGATGAAGAAATGCGAAAAGGGTAAATTACGACATTTTACATGGGGATTAACTGTCATTCAAATAATTGGGCCAGAAGAGTTAAATCTCTACTCAGACTGGACTGGACAAAATTCACCTTTTGGGTTGCAAAATGGGTTTAAAAAATGCACATGGAGATCCAACAGATTTTAGCATACAAAGAAATTTCACAACATTGTATCTTGGAAACATTACACACTCTGTGTTGAGAAGAGATGTATAATCTTGTTAATATATTAAGTGTAGCATGTAAGAGGAGTATTACTAGGCACTGGTATACGCAGGACATCCCTTACTTGGTGAATGGATAGGAATTTTTAAAGATATATACGATATGGAAGAATTTACTTATTTTAAGACTTAAAAGGACCTTTTTCTAAAATACTGGAAGAAATGGATTACTGTAGATGTAAGCAATCAATGACTGTATACGAGAATCTGTACTTGCCCCAAAACTGTTCTGTCCCGTTTTCCCTAATGCTGTTTAACACATTTTCTTGAAAAATTCAAATGCACTACAAGTTCTCTCAAATAGTTGCAGTTCTCATAAATCCTTACGCCATGCCTAGTCGCAGCCCTATTTTTAAAGGAGAATCATGACACTAGCCACATTTCCATTACAGATTTGCACAAAACTTTTGCAATACTTTCAAAAATTGATAAAACGCATATCAAGTTTCCATATACCGATATTACGCGTTGTGTTTTTTCCTCTCGCGATAAGTCATTCCAAAAATCATGCCAACAGATGTTTAGTAGGTTAGCGCAGGGGTTTTCAAACTAGGGTCCGGCGACCCCCAGAAGATTTCAGAGAATAAAAGACAAAGGAAAAATGGATAGTCTACCGAACATTATGTTTCATTTCTAAATGTTTCTCTCCTTTCTTGCCGTACATACTTTCCAGAATTGTATATGTTTGCTTTGTATCTTTCTAGTGAGTTCCTCACTATAGCCCCATTTTATTTTGCTCACTGGGGTTGTGAAGCAGTATTCTTATCGCAGCCACCACACTAGCCATTCTTTTTAAAAATCGAAGGACATGTAGGCATGTTATCCACGCATTAAACGGCAAGGAAAGCCCCTTATACTTGGCAGCAACCACATATGGGGTGTTTCTGGGTGATTCTCCCTCTTTTCTGCTTCAAGATCTTGATAAATTGTGGCATTTCTTTGTTGTTTAAAATGCAGTTTTCCCCGTACTTCTTTTGTCTTTTATGGGTTTAATAAAGAACTGTCTCCTCATAACTATCTGTGAACAGAACCCGTCATCTTTAAAGAAAGATCGAGTTTTACGTACGCCAGGTGACCTGTAAACACAAAAAAACTAAATATTTATTTTTCAAATTGCCTGAAAAACCACCATGTGAGCATAACTTTTTTGCGATATATTGGAGTTTCTGCGAAATTGACGTGTGTCCATTGGGCGTATTTTCAATTTTCTATTTCAGTTTGCACAATTTGAAGGGTAAATGGAAACAGTTACTGCAAGAGAGTGCTAAAATGCCATGTAAACTCAAATTAAGATAAACATCACAAACTACTAGTCAGGAGAACACTATGCAGCTCTTGATTTAATCAGCGTGCACTGAGGGCAAATAACTAGCCACAAACTTTATGACCCAACAGCTGAAAACCACAATAGCTGCTGCTACGAAGATCACTTGATGCAAACTTATTTGTTTTAGCACCACTAAAAGTTAAAACAACACTGACATCAAGATTACAATGTTTATTGTCATAACTGATCCGGCAATAGCCGCCAAAATCCTTTTATGGACTTTAAACCAGAATTCAGCTGGTGTTACGCAATAATGAAGATGTAGAAGACAGAAATAAAGCCAAGGGGGAAAAAAAATGTGGCCTCCCACCACAATTGGACTGATGGTAACAGTCACCACCATTGGCATGAATGGGTCAGTGGCTTTCCAAACAGACAATGCAGTGTGTCTCAGGGACGGAGCCTCTGTGTCATTCATTACTCGTGTCTTCAGCTGTTAAGGCAGACATTTACGCAAATCACATCCATCAAGCAAGACTATGTGAGTCGCTTGAAAGTCTTGCCTAGACAAAATGGTGTACGCATGCAACTTTCAAATTGACAAAAATCAAACAAATACGCTCTTTAGTCTTTAACAAAGCTCAAAATAAAAACTGATCCCACAGTTTATACTGAAAACTGATCACAGTTTATGCTGAAAACTGATCACACAGTTGATGCGATGAGGGGAAACCTGAGCATAAGGACACGATGACCGTATTGAATCATTTTGAGGTCAAGTTTGAATGGAGTGGCTTTTATTCCCCTGAAACGCAAAGCATTTTTAGAAAAGGGCTGACAGGAACAGTGTATCTGCAACATGTCAGAAAGAGCAGGAATAAAAGACAAACATTCATCTAGAGTTAAAATATCCCTCAGGGGGTTGGCACTCTGACTAATGAGGATCCTATCCATGGCGTATTATTGTGAAATTCAGAGAGGGAATGCAAGAAAGCTCTATGGGGCTATGATAAAACAAAAACCCATGAAGATTGTCTCTCTGGGCAAGTGAAAAGCTTGGAAGAGAAGAAGAAAAAAAAAACATTTATTGGAGTTTTTGGGCATGACAGATCTAAACCTGGAAAACCTGGAATATAGTGGGCTGTACCCTCCGTTCACCTTCACCCTCGATCAGATCGAGAAAGCACTGGTTGACGTTCCAGAACAATTTGCGACAGTTTCTTGAACCAACACAAGACATACATATACATGTCTATGTTTAGAAGACACATACATACACACAACAAGTTAAAACCAAATATATATACACATTTCAACTTTTTACCATGATGCCACAATTGTTTGATTAACATTAATGAAACAGAGTCTATAAAGACCTACTATAACGCACGGATCTAAAATAATGTGACATCAAATGTTTTTCCCCAACAGTTAACCATTCACTTAAGACATAAACACAATGTTTGTGTGAATACTGGCCAAGACAGATATTTTGAAATATTATAATTCTGTGTATCGTGTATATCGGGATTGCGCGCTGTCTTTGTGCACGCGCTTCGAATCAGTCAGTCAGCGCGAGTAAGATTATTTTTCATGGATAAGGGAAAGGTACTCCTCAGAAAACTAACAAATAATGATACTTTTAGATGTTTAATTGCTATTTGGAGCACTGGGATCGCTAAATGAGGGCTTAATAAACTAATTTGTGAAAACCAAATTTTTCACTAGTTTTGCCTGTAGCTTGAAATTATCCCGTGTGCATTCCAACTCATTTTGCCAGCACATATTAATATTAATATATAATATATATTAATATTAATATATAATATATATATATATATATATATATATATATATATAATATATATATATAAATATATAAATATATATATATATATATATAAATATATAAATATATATATATATATATATATATAAATATATATATAATATATAAATATATAAATATATATATATAAATATAAATAAATAAATATATATATATATATATATATATATATATATATATATATATATATATATATATATATATATATATATATATATATATATATATATATATATATATATATATATATATATATATATACACACACACACATATATATACACACACACACACACATACATATATATACACACATACACATATATACATACACACACAGTAAAATAAAGTAATAAAATAACATTTATTTTATAGTAAGATTACAAAACTATATTTCCTTAATTTTCAAATGGTATGCCATAAATTTTTTGAAGGGTTGCCAGGAAAATGCACTGCTGCCGTTGTCAAAATAAAGACTCTGCATGTTGATTTACACGTGCAGCTCACAGCGTCTCAGAATGGCTTGACTCGCAGTAAATGAACCAAGCCGTTCTGACAATCGGAAACACTATCATTACATGTGTGCAAATGACACACTTCTCTACTAAACTGGAAGCACATATACAGACAGACCAAAAATTATTCAGACACCAGATATCATTTTTTACTAGTGGGTGCAGGACACTATAGTTCATTTATACAAGTGAGAATAGCAAAATAAATATGGACTACCAGTAAAATGTATAATTTGGGACCAAAATTATTCAGACACTTTGACCTGACCATGTTTTTCTTAAGTGTTTTTTCTTTAATTGCTAATGCAACCTTTTACACCACAGACTGAACAAAATGAAGCATTGCTCGGTAATTGGTTGACCTATTATCTAATTGTGTACTTAGATTTGACAGATTGGTTGATTGTAATCCATTGCATACCTTTCTAGCAAAGTTATCTGACATTATCAAGATGAATTTGTTCTGACACAGTTTAACAGTTCATTTTCTAAACTATAGCGAATAAACTATGATAATGTGAGAATTTTGAAGGTGTCTGAAATTTTGGTTTGACCATTTACAATTTGACAATTGCACTAAGCCATAATCGCGATATTGATTTTATTTTGATGTACCGTGCAGCCCTGGCACGCGTTTAACATTAATGTACGTCACAACGTGGCCCATAGGCCTCGTGCCTATAGGCTATCTTTACGGGAGAGCTGAACGGCTAATCCGTGTCATGCTCGCGGCCAACTGCCTGAAAGCGGAGGAGGGGAAGGAAGGGGAAGGGGAGATCGCCCACACATGCCTTGTATTGGGGGAGGATATTAACAGGAATGACTGGAATTCTCTTTAGTCCAGCCACTGCTTTGGGTCAGGTGATTTCAAGTCCTGAGGGACACTGACTTTTCAGCAACATAAAATCATCTAAAATATTCATCTCACAAACCATGTGGTGGATCACAAAGCGTTCATTGCGGTACGTACATCTGTAAAGATCGGGAGTGAACAGCGTTTGTTTTGAAAGGCATTCCTGACACAAGCCCTGTCCTGACTCCGCACCTAAAGACGCTGAGCACATGTCAGAGTGGTATGCAGCGATTCAGGGTGGCCTGTGCTGTGAAAAGAGAGATGCCTCACACAGTATAGACCATTTGGCCTGTTCACAGGCAGCAAAAGAACTTGTTCTGGACATACCAGACATTTTCAATGTAATAGGACTAGCAACTTGCTCATTTCCTCCTGTTTAGAGTGACGCACAAACCAATTAAAGAGGTTGTGTCTTCTCAGAATTTTAAGGGGGGAAATTGATTTAGATTTTTTTGTGTCACAGAAAAAAATACAAATACACTCCTTCAGGATTTGAACAAGCTTCGGAAAGTTTTTTTTTTTGTGTATGGCCCTGTATGACATCATAAAGGGCGGAATTGCTTGTATGGGCACTTCTCCCGAATGAGAGTGTGCGCACGTCAACCAGAGTGAGTGCAAGAGCGCGCCCATCATCGAGCTTCATATGGGTTATGGAAGCCGTCACTAAAGAAGTGTGTTTTTGGTTGTGAGGGAAAGATAACCTTGTTCAGCTTCCCAAATAACCCAACATTAAGGAAACAGTGGATGCAGTTTGTTTTTCCGGAACAGCGACGCAATGTGGTTGTGTGTGTGTGTGTGTGTGTGTGTGTGTGTGTGTGTGTGTGTGTGTGTGTAGCATCTTTAGCTCTGCCTACTCAAGTCTCAAGTTCGGTTGTTTTTGGAAAGAATCGATAGAGCGCATCAATCTGATAAAACGAAAGACTCACTCGATATGAAGGACGCAATACTACTCTAGGTACTCAAGATTAACATGAGACTAGCAGAAACTGTGTTATGTACCCTTTAATGTTAAATGGAGATTTAATTTTTAAAAGACTTCTTTCAAAAACATCAAAAACCTTACCAAACCCAAACTTTTGAACAGTACTGCATCAAAGACGACACTGGTTGATAAAATATAGGGTGAAAAAGATATAAACAACGTGCAGTTCACCATCAGGTAACATCTGTGAGAGTAAACAATAAAATTAACCATATAAAACGTGAATATTTTACTAGTCTGCCTAATTAGCATATAATTGCTGATCTTGCTGTGTCAAGCAGCGGTTTAATGTACAACATTATGAGGGTCTAAATTAGGAAACACTATAGAACATACCAAAAGGGATGATAATGATATTCAACATATAATAAAAGCAACCAAAAAAATGCTTGGCAAGGCCTTTAAAACTGTGTGCGTGTCAGGACGGCAACCAGGAATGCCGTGAAAATGAGGCAGAGAGAAAATCTCAGCAGGTGCAGACTTAAAGAGTTGCAAAGCTGCAAAGAGTGCCTGTAAACACAGAGCACAGCCAAAACCTAAGCTTACACAGCTCGATCTGAGCTTATATGGCAGGGCCCACAGCTTTTCACCTTCTCTCTGACTAGCAGTTTCAGTCTCTCTAACTACTGCAGTTTCTTCTTAGGTTATTTGCTGCATGTTGTGAAAGTAGGCTAGTCAGAGGCATCTCCCACCAGTGGGAATAAGAGGCAGCTGCTGTGAATAAGAACAAGCGCACCGTCTGCTGTACGCTGCAACTAACAAGACGATTCCACCATCAAGAGGGCACGATTTGCACAGGTGCCGTGTCAAAGGCCGCTCTTTTTGAAATGCAGGCTCATGAGGGGAGTATCGTCTGTTTAAAGCACACATACGCTTGACAAGCAACTATGATGTTTGAGGCAAGTGCCAACTGGCAAGTCAGGTACAGTTTACCAACCCTACTCCATGCTTTTAAAGGGATGAAATACAATAGAAAGGCATAACCTGCTTTGCAGCTTCATTAGGACAGTAGGGTGAAAACTACGACAAAGGGCTGTTTGTGTACAAACAGGGAGGAGGCTCGCATTTTGGGACAGTTGACGGAATTTCCACTTGCCAATCGGGCCAGTGTTGCATCGTCACTAAAGTTTATCCATGATTTAAACCATTCAGCACTCGCGCATTCTGACAGACGGTTTTTCTATGCACTCTCAGCCAAAGCGCGCACACATAAATCTGCCTCTCAAACAGCTCGCGAGTGTCAAATTCAGTTGACTGCACTTAAATGGACAAATACATAAAAATAAAAAAAAGGTAAAAATGCCCATCTTATTTAATTTCTATGGTATTTTTTTTTACCTGAATCTAACTGTTACACCTAGCTGAAAAACACAAAGAGTTTGTTGCTTGTAACTTGTCTATTTTTTCTTGTTTCATTACTGACATTTTTTTTTTATTCAGTTCAAAAGTTTGAAATCAAGCCATCTGCAAGCTATTGCAAAAAAATTATTCCATCGTAAAAACAAATACATTGAGAAAGCAAACATTTAGGTGAGATAATTGTCATTTCTTTTTAAAAATATGAATATGAAAAAAAATTGAAATTCATGCATTCAGGCATCACAACATTAAAAAAAAATCATTTCTTGTGAGAATTGCTAAATTTCATTTAACAGTGTTATTCATTTGCACTTTTAAAGTTAAAATTTAGATTGCATTAGATGAAGGAAATCCAAATATAAAAGGACACAAGTATGCACAAGAAAATATACAATACTGATAAACAATAGGATATCCATATAGTTAAGAACTAGAGCCCTGTATTTCTGCCTGAGCCCGATGGGCCTCGACTTTTTTACGCCACTAGGGCCGGGCTTCGGGGCAATTTTCACGTCATACCTCAAACGCGGGCCGGGCTTCGGACCTTTTTTAGGCTTCTCCTTCATTTTATATTTTAGACGTTCATTAATTAAAAGAAACAATGAGATGTGCTGCCCTGGTGGAAACAACCATGATACAGTGACTTTCAAGACTGGCTTGCACAGTGTTGAGTCCACGGCTGCGCCAGCAGTATCAGCGCGTTCCTTCAGCGCAGCTGGGAGAGTTGTGGCCTTTTTACAACTGGTCCCTCCATTCGTTTTCTCTGACCAGATATCTATCCGATTGTGAAATGATCAGGAGTAAATGCCTTCCGAAATTCTTTCGAGACTGATTTAAATCCGATCACTCAAACAAACCAATTCAGAAGGTGGTCTGAAAAAATTTCAGATGAAACCGGACAAGAAAATGGTTGTTTAAAGCACATATGTAAATTTTACTCCTGGCAAATTGTTAAAAAAAATAAAATAAACGTGTGAGCGTGTTATAGGATATTTGACATGTTGTAGATACGACAGCGCTACTGCAACACGCATCGCCTCAAATTAGGTTTTTTTTTAAACACGGGCCCCAGTCGGGACTGGGCCAGAATTTTGATAAGCTGCCGGACTTCTCGGGCCAGGGCCTAGATTTGAGACCTGTGCAGGGCTCTATTAAGAACTCTCAAAATATCCATTTTTCATACGGTCATGATGCCTAAATTCATTTGAAGCATTTCAACTATTTATTTTTGTAAAAAAAATTTTTTTAAATATTTATTTAGATTACAGAATTTTACTACCTGCCCATTATCACAGAATTTTAATATTAGTGCATCTCTACTTTGGATAAAAGTATATGCCAAAATGTGCAAGTGTAAAACATTGTTTGTTCACATGTATTTGGTGAGAAACTCACATTTCAAAATTGTGCCTAATAATAATTATATGATATTTTTTATATATATATATATATATATATATATATATATATATATATATATATATATATATATATATATGTAACTATACTGGCAAATACAATATCAATGCTATCAACATTGTGGGAGATGGAGCAGTGAAAGTCTGTGTATCTAGCAACTGCAACAACAACATTGACAGTTCACACCAAAACCTGCCAAGAAGGGTAAATACTATAGCCGATGTGTTCATTCTGCTTAATCTTCTCCTTTAATTAGCCTTCAGCCTGCTGTTGAAGAGGAAGTCAGGCATAAACACCTGCATACCGCTCTCTCTGTCACCACTGACCTTGGCAAGCTGCGTTTGAGAAATCAAGCAAAGGAGAAAGACACTGCAATGATTAATAAGTGCTCTGCTTGTTGCTTTGGCAAGAGAACACCATTATAAACTCGGTTATTAAAAGCATGCAATAAATTCATGAACTAGCCAAGCTTGACTTCCTGTCACGCTCTTACATACAACAAAATGGATTCATATGCACTAATGCAGGTTCATTAGCATTTCTTGTGCAACACTGAAGAGGAATTTCTCCAGTCAGAGCTCATCCTCTCTTGGAAAATTGCCCCAGTGAGACAAGATGGACTGTGAACTAACAGATCCGGTCAATAGCAGAATGTGAGGCGCGCTCAATATGTCTGTCAGTGATAATGAGGTGCAGATCCCATAGGGATATCAGACACAAAAATGTTTGTGAATGACGAAATTTCTAATCATGTTACTTATTCTGAAAACCAAAGAATCAAAGGTTTTAAATAGTTAATGAAAACATTTAAAACACAAATAGGTAACAAACAGTAAATGACATGCATGATTTCAAGCAACACACTAAACATAACCCTATAGTAAGTACTTGAAGTTAATTATTACTCAGTAGTCACTGTAATTACACTGTAACTATGTTACCTTATAATAAAAATCCTGTAACGTTTCCTAAAATTCTGGAAAGTTTCTGGAAACTTTGCAACCCTATGTGCAATCGATCTTAGTTGATCCATGATGTGATTCGATACTCGCACACTGTTATCGGTGCGCATAGCCGCACATACCCGAAGCATGCACACACAGAGAGGAAAATTGTACTCCTTGCGCATTAACGGACACATACACAAAATTATGCTCGAACAATTGGTTATCAACAAAAAAAAAAAACGCACAGATGGTTGCATTGGTTCTGGGTTGCGCTGATCTCTGGAGCGGCTAAGAACATCCACTGTTATTATACAGTATGAGAGTGGACTCTAGAGGTGAAATAACTATCACTGACACCTCATGGAGTTTGTTTTGACACGCAAGACTGCACGGAGCAGGACACTTCAGATATGCATATAAAACAGACAATGGTACATGTTTTCATATTATAAAACACATTTGTTGACTAGATGCTGCATTAGTGGAGAACAGCAGTATGTTTTGCTGACAAGGCTGAGAGGATGCTAACATTAGTAGTATCTCAAGAGAAGGGCTGTGCGATATGATTATATATCGGATGACGAAATAAAAAGTGAAGGGGAGACAGAACCGGGTGGCTCCGAGTAGGAGTCTGTGTTTGTGTGTGTCACAATGCATCACCACAGTAGCTCAATATAATGATACACATCCAATGGTCTAAAATCATTAATAGGTCCAAACTGGTAAGCCTTGAAACACATACAATTGACAAAGTTTAGCGAAGACGCAAGTGAAAGTGATCTGGCTTCAGGGCTCACACGTTGTCAGAGACATGTACTACATGTAGTATGTTTTTAAGGGGAAAGTATTAACAGGATTAAAAACCTAAATAACCGAAACCGACATGGGAAAATTCTGGAAAATCGTTTCATGGAATCGCCGAAAATTCCGTGATGGTCCATTAAGATCAACTCTTCATATAAATATATCGTATGACTTCAGAAGACTTGGAATGCAGCACGAGTTAATACTTTTATACTGTTTTTGGTCAGTTTTTGCAATTTGTGACTGTACTTTTATTTGCCTGTTACGTGTTTTATATTGTTGAGTAGGCTATAATCAGGTCTACTTTTACAAAAAACAAAGAATTAAATGTGTGTAGAAACAGGGAATCCATGTGTGGACCACGGATGCAGCCTGTCATTGACTTACATAGGCATCACTTCCGTGGACCAATCACGGAATTTTCGGCGATTCTGTGAAACTGCCACGGATTTTGAGTTAAATCCATGTTAATTTCAGGGATTTCTGTGAGACCAGGTTGTCCTTTCCATGTGGTCAATATATATAAACTACTAACTGAATTTACAGAAAAGGTACTATATTGTGATATATATCGTTATCGGGATATGCGATTTTGGTCATATCGCCCAGCCCTACTCAAGAGGTTAAAACAATGTGACAAAAACACACGCAAGTCTGACCCAAATGTTTAATGTCACAATTCTTACCATCTACATTACAATATGCAAGCGACCACTGAACAGTCAGTAATAAAAGAAGAACCAACACAAATTACAAGCATAGATGGATACAATATAACAAAGTTACAAAGTAAGAACTAACAGTAGTATTTAGGTACAGAAATGTAATAATTAAGGTGTAATATAACATTACACAGTGTTCACGGTATAAAACAATAAATATAAATTCATTTGTTAAAGCTGTGTTTTGTTTGATTAAAGGGGAACCATTATGCAAAAATCCCATTTACATAATTGTGTCTGCACCTCAGTGTGTACACAACCACCCTATTATGTTAAAAATCCATCCACTCTGTTTATTTTCCCCATAAATCAGAAACGGTGTCTCAAAATGAGCTATTCAGGAATGCTATACATTGTGACATCTAAGTAACAGGCCCACAACTGACAGCCCTATTAGCTTAGCTCCTCCCCTTTTTGTTTGCGGGCTTGATTGTTTATATTGAAACATCAACACATCACATCACAAATCAACTATGATCTGTTACACCCCTAAAGTATTTATAATACACTTCAATATTCCACTAAAAAAATTGGTTTGTTTAACGGCCAATGCCAATATTCTCAAAATGATAAAATATTGGCCTATCACTAGTTAGGCCACTAGAAGAAAAATTCTGTATCGAAGCTACAAAACAAATACAAATTCTGTACAAAGCCATAAAATTATGGATTCAAGCACGTATAACACAATATAAGACACTGAAATAAAATGACTGAAGTCAGAGAGTTTCAGCTAGGAATGCTCTGATCGATCGGCTGCCGAAAACTTTATTTTATGACCTGTCATTATACTTTCTAATAGTCATCATGTAAAGCATAAATAATAGGCCTAACAAAATTAATCAATAACTTACATTATTTTTCTGGGATTTTCTCAGCAATGTTGTAACATAAGAACTTCCAAACATGATCGAAATCTATTTTTTCAAAATTTTAAAGGTTACCTATCAAATTAGACCATGTACTTGATGATGCCTTGTTTTGTAAGCCACTTAGACATGAAATCATAAAAAAAATGCCTTTACTTGAGAGGTTAACAGCGACAGTCAACAGAGAACTGGCATACCACTTATATAAAGCTTGAATGAGCAGGATTGTTATCGGCCGATCATGATGACAAGAAACCAGAAGTCGGTATCGGCTGAAAAAATCCTGATCAGAGCATCGCTAGTTTCAGCCAATTAGTAATGTTTTAAGAGAGCTGATGCAATTATTCCATGCAGTCTGGCTGTACGAATGTGAGGCAGGAGTCAAAAACCGTGATAATGTCGTCAAATTGACAGACACTGAAACAGTTAGAGCTTCTCTTACTATATTTCCACCAAAGCGGTTTATCGGTCACTTCCAGAAAGCCATGTGTAAATAGAAGATATGGTACATTTCATTTACCAGAAAAGGGAAACCAGCAATTGTCCATTCAAAGATGTTCGCTTGAGGAACACTTCATAAAATGGAAAGCAAGTATTTAGAGCAACCACTGCCAATACTGCACTTTAGAGTAGCATTAGTGCATTGCTTGTGTTTAACAGCAGCATAACATCCTCCATGTAAATCATTAACATCCACAATCAAGGGCGCCATAAGAAAGCGTGTGGCCTACCACTGTGGTAAGACCAGAACAGAGGAGTTTATGACTCCTGGAAATTGGGTCATACTATGGCTCTCTCACAGTGATGGGATGTGAAGTGGCACCTGCTAGTGACGGGTTGCATGAGGACGGTGGCGGTCTTTACAGGAGCAGACACACTGGGGTGTAATCTCATTACTGACGTCAACCCAACACCCAGGACAGAGAATCCACTCACTGTGAAGGCCAGCCGCAACCAACAGGACCAAGAAGAGCCCGAATAGGGGCATCCCACCTACTGCAGTCCTGTTTACACTTTAAACTGAACTCTACCAGGAAGCGACTTAAGCCACAGTGAATCCTGTCAGACTGATTCATTAATCCCGCATGCAAATGGCGATGGCAATAGCAACAATAAATGTAGCATAAATGGAAGTACATCAACAGGAATGTCCCCAGACTTTACTAAACATTTGCATTGCCCTTGAAAACAAAGTCCAACTTGTTTGTCAGACATTTATCAGCAATATCAGATTAACCCTACTGTATTATATTTGGTACATACATTTCTACGGTCTCTAAATTATCTATATGACCAGAACTTGTCTGATGAAAACTTGTACAAAAAATGTTCTACATGCCTTCCATCATCTGATTGATAGTTCATAACACATAAACTAATGATTTTTACAAAGTAAGTGTAAGAATATATACTAAATATACTGTTATTAATATTTCAAGATGGGCTGAAGGACAGCTTAGGTTAGGTTTACTTGATTACCCATATTCATTCATTTATTTATTTTAGAAAAATCAAGTTTGAATGAGTATTAATTATGGTCCACCAAATGTTTAAAAGTAGTATTGTCCAAACAACGAGGCCAGGAATCTCAAGAGCAAATGTCACGGCAGCAATTTTGACAATAGCCTGAAGTCAGCTGGGTGATTAAGGCAAATGTAATAACAGATAAACAGGTCTTAAAGGGACAGGCACTGATTTCTATACCCAAATGCAGTCAGAACAGTACACCCAAATTCATCAACTTACCCCATTCCAAAAAGTCCGTCACGTGTTTTTCCCGTTTTAAGGGCGAGTTGCTGCACTCGTTGTATAAACATACGAGAATATCCAGCAGTGTCTCCACACTCAGTGACTTCTCGTTTTTCTGATGGCCATCCAGCAGCAACTGCTCCAACTTCTTCAGGCGCACCTTCGCAGACATTTTCTATCAATTTAGCGGCCTGGCTACCACTCCCTCAGCCAGAAAATATAAAATAACACTAGTCGAAAAATAGTATAACGGGGATTCGCGTTATAAATATATACAGATAGGATTTATCTGGCTGATATGTGTGGAGAGCTGAAGTCCCAGACTCCAACTGCTAGCCAGCCATCCAGCTAGCCAGCTAGCAAAATGTGCCCAACATTGTGCTCAGATAAACGAAGACCTAATGCGCCTAACCCCGTTGTTGTCCGCTGGTTGCCAGCGTTTCCACCCCCCTCCTCACTCCCGAGGCCCTGTCGGCTCCATTTGCCTTAATCCGGACAAATCTGTACTTTCCACTTTGCGGGATGTCGGGGCTTTTTCTCCCGTCGAATCTCAGGATGACTGGACGCTCATTCCGCTCAGCTGTAAATCTTCAATAATAAACTCCCTAATGAAGAACAACACACATCTTTACCCTACATAAATACGCCCTCCAAAAACTGGGAGTGGGTGCTTTTTCCTAAGTAGGCGAATCCTTGCGTGTAAGTTGGCGTTAGCCGGTGTGCTTCTCCCTGAAGCCGAATATGGCTGCATTCGTGTTCAGCCTTGTCTAGCGCTCCCGAATGAAGAATCCAGACCGGGATAGCGGAGCCCCGCCCACCGCACCGGAAACGTTGGGGATAGATGACGCCATTGTTTGATTGACACCGGGAGGCAGCTAGCACTGACCTCACCAGGAGCTCGCATGCATTGAGAGCAGCCGCGAAGGGATTTAGAGATTACAGATTTCAGCAATTACATATGTAATTACATATGCTGTTCTTATGCGTTTTACTTTTGTAATTTAATTGCAATTCTAATTTTGTTCAATGTATGCTTGTTTAATAATGTTTAATATAATGTGATTAATAATATTATATAGGCTAATAATATTCAGATGCATATTTTATAATATTACCACTAACTATTTTAGTGCAGTATATGCATATATTTGGAATGACTGGTTAAACATCCCATCTGGATTTATAAATATATTCACAAATGGGTCTTTCTAAATAGTTGCCTCCTGTCTAAACTTGTGACAAAAAAAAAAAAAAAGTATGTTTTTCACACACAGTCCAGTTTTCCAATGTACAGGCTCCAGTACAGTATCAGTTTTTAAGGTGTCATCACATAGAAATGTACTGTGGTCAAAAGATACAAAAAAGTGCTGACAATGTTCCAAGCCATCTGCAGTGTAAGAGGCACACCTAGACCATGACCTCTCGATAGCCTCTCATTACATTTATTCAACGCAGATTATAATTGCCTGGTCATTCACTAAGCCATTAGTCAGTGACCTTTTTCACTACCACTGCAGTCTGCTCTTATGATCCAAGAACATTAATTATGATCAATATTATACAATTATAGTTATTCATTAATCTGTTGATTGGTTTGCACAAATAATAGCTATTCATTTAGCCATTCAAATAGCTGGAGCATACTGATACTCACCAAATGGCACTTGCCGAGTTAGACATGTTCATGGGTCAACATATACTATATTGACAAAAGTATTGGGACACCCCTCCAAATAATTAAATTCAGGTGTTCCAGTCACTTCCATGGTGTACCAAAGATAAAATCAAGCACCATGCAGACTGCTTCTACAAACATTTGTGAAAGAATGGGTCACTCTCAAGAGCTCAGTGAATTCAAGCGTGGTACCGTGATAGGCTGCCACCTGCGCAATAAGTCCATTAGTGAAATTTCCTCACTAAATATTCCATGGTCAACTGTTAGTGGTATTATAACAAAGTGGAAGCAATTGGGAACAACAGCAACTCAGCCACGAAGTGGGAGGCCACGTAAAATCACAGTGGAGACGTGTTTTCTGGAGTGACGAAACACACTTCTCTTTCTGGCAGTCCGATGGACAAGTCTGGGTTTGGCGGTTCTTGCCTGACCACATTGTGACAAGTGAAAAGTTTGGTTTTCAACCCCATTATGGTGTGGGGTTGTTTTTCAGGGGTTAGGCTTGGCCCCTTAATTCCAGTGAGAAGAACTGTTAATGCTTCAGCATACCAAGACATTTTGGATAATATCATGCTCACAACTTTGTGGGAACAGTTGGTGGATGGCCCCTTCCTGTTCCAACATGACTGCGCACCAGTGCACAAAGCAAGGTCCATAAAGACATGGATGAGCGAGTTTGAGTCCTGTCCTCAACCCAATAGAACACCTTTGGGATGAATTAGAGCGGAGACTGCGAGCCAGGCCTTCTCTCCCAACATCAGTGCCTGACTTCACAAATGTACTTCTAGAAGAATGGTCACAAATTCCCATAAATACACTCCTAAACCTTGTGGAAAGCCTTGCCAGAAGAGTTGAAACTGTTATAGCTGCAAAGGGTCATCTCCATATTAAACCCTACGGATTAAGAATGGGATGTCATTAAAGTTCATGTGCATGTAAAGGCAGGCGTGCCAAAACTTTTGGCAATATAGTGTATTTTGTTGATCCTGGAACAACATTTCTGTCTGAAGAATTAATCATAGCCCTATCCATACTCCTAACCCTAAAATCAGAGGAAAATGACATAAACTGTAAATTTGTCCCTCAAATCTGATTGGTTGATTGGAGTGTTGTTTCAAAGATCCATGTTCCAGGAACATGTTGCACTTGGTGAAATCAGTTTCTGCCACCAAATGAGCATTAAACTGTCAATTCTTTGAAAACAATGACCTCTGGTGGTGAGACTGAGTGGCATTTTATCACTCTCTGGCTGCAGTCTTAGCACCTCCTATTGAGCTTTTTTTCCGAGATGAATTGCACACAGCTCTGGGAGACAGAACTGTGTTAGTGGCTGTTCAATATTTTATAAGCAGAGGGCTTCAAATCTCTGCGGAAGCTTGTAAGTGTCAGGACGGATTATTTTTACTGCCTCAACCGTAATTTCTGCCTTTTGCCTACATTTTTGTGCCCTGGGGTGTTTTTGGGGACACACAAGCTAGGAAAAAAGGATGCCCTATAGAGCTTATTTGAACACTTTGCTTTTCCCCTCTTTCTGGCCTGTCGTTCTGTCAATCCGTTCTGACCGATGGAAGGTGGGGGAAAACGGACCACATGCTATACTCATCCGCTGATTCTTGAATGTCACGCTTTACCTTGCATTCCTCTCCTCCAATCACCCTGAAGCCTAACAGCTTCTGTTGCCAAGCGATAAGGATTCACAGAGGAAAGCACCTCTAATATAGGCCTATCTAAAAGGCAGCTGAAGTTAGCTACTGTTGTTTTTATGTGTCACACTGGAAAGCTGAAACTGGCCTATGTGGAAAAAGCCTGTTCATGTTTAGAATATTACAGTAACTGTCATATTGCATTGGACATGCAAGACTAATTTTCTTTTATCTTTGCTACATTAATTGTGCAGCAGAGGGAGCACCAGGCCTTCGTGTCTGCTGTCTGCACAAGCAGTGTGACGGATTCATTCATTCATGTTCTGGGATTGCAGGATCACAACACCGCTTGGGCATCAATAATGTACATCAAAGCTAGAAAACATGGAGCTGGTTAAGATGACCATATTAACTGTCTGTAACATTTACTTTTTATCGTTTACAATCAGTGCCTTAAATGTCTTGCAAATATTTCATTTTGATTGTGGATACACTTTAAAAGCATGCATGATTATCATTACAGTTTAAGGGTATGGTGATAGTCTAATAGTCTTTCTTCATTTGGCAGGCACCTGTGCATTTAAAGCTGTAATCCGTAAGTTTTACCTTTTTGTCGCCATCTCTGTTTGAAACCTGCAATTGCAGTTTTTTTGCGGAATTATCATTTGTACGTGTTGTGCATCGGCGCCTCCTCAGTGCAGATTAATATAATGTTTTAAGGGAGTAGGCTATGTGTGGCTGTCAGTCACCGCACCGGTGTGGACACTGTACTTCAGAATCACAGATTCTACATCTTTGAAGTATGACCAAAATAAGAATTAACGTCTGCCACTTTTGTTCTGACCAACTGAGAAAAAAAGCATTACAATAAATACCAACGGTGATTGAATCTAACGATCAATTACTCATATCACATCAAACCATGCAAATTATTAATATTGTTATACTTTGTTGTCAAATTGTTAATGTTAACTACATCAGCATTGCGTGACTGTATTTAGTGTGTATTAGTGTTACCTGTAGATTTCAATTTCCATACAGTCTAATCTTTTGCTTTTGACTACGGGTGAATCTCACTGATGATTGTCATTTGGACCTTTCTGGATTACAATCCGGCATCAAAATGATAAATTTAATTATTTCAGCTGCTGTGAGAAAAGGCTATAAATGATCTGCCACCTGCATCATCCTCACATGCGATGGCCAGATTCCTTCTTTGTGTATACAGATGTGACGTAATGATGCGAAGACAAACGGCGGCATACTCGAATTTCCTGTGGAAATCCACCGGTGCCACTCAAATTATAAGACATTATTACAAATTTACCGTTGTGAATCGGGCTAAGGCATCCAATATAATTGTGCCTTAGCCCATAATAAATAAATATCAGGAGGAAAAGTTTGATCCCTTTGGTGTAAGGACCGGTTTTACTGCTAAGACAAAAGCTGAGATCCAACACCCTGCATTAAAACAATAAAACTCAATCTGAAGAGAAGATCTCACAGAGAAACTGTAGGACACCGCCCTGACCAAAACCCTCTCCCCCTCTCTACCTCCCTTTCCCCCTTCCCCCTGATTCAAGTCCCAGAATGCAGATATACTACATATGATTTATCTTGTGAATCTATTGTTTTATCCCTTTCATGTCTGGTGTCTTTTAAAGGTCATAGTGCGATTGGTAAAATGGTCTCAACATCACTGAAGTCACTGATAGGGTTAGAAAGATTGAAACATATGAGACTTGTGTTCTCTTTTTGAGTGGTCTCTCCAAAGATATCTGATCTTCTCCCCAAACTAGGTGTTTGTGTTGCAAATAGTTACAACCCTTTGTTCTGGTCTGGGTATTTAAGGAAGGGTGGCAGGGCTGCCATTGGGGAACATTCTGTAGACAGAAGCCCCCATGCAGTGTTGTGTCAGTGTCATAAGAGACACTCACACACGCTGTATGTATTGTGCCAGATATGACTCTTTGAAACTATTTTCATATTACTTAATTGTATTTTATGCTGAAAGTTGTGTACCATGGATTCATGTTTAATTATGTTCTTTAAGTTCTGTCTGGCCAAAATAAATGTTAATCTTGATTTATTCTGTATTTTTCATAAATCATTACTCAAGTAGTGTCGCATGAGGAGTTTTGTAGGAGTTTCCGTAAATCTTTCTGTCAGGGCAGATTCATACCGAGGACCCCATGACCGGAGCATGGCGCTAAGCATGAGGGACAATCTGATTTCTGGGTGTCACTGTTATTATCAAGTTACAGCTCTCGTGACTATTGCTAAAATTACACTTTCTGTTATGAGTAAGCATTTGTGACTCACTTAAAGGTAAAATAGTTCACTCTGTAATCCTCTGTAATATCAGAACTGACTAATTTGCGTCCGTGAGGTAATGTAATTATAATCGCGAGCATTATCCTCTGAGCGACTCCGGTCCCATGGAGGAACGAGTATTTGAAATTAAGAGATACTAAGAGAAATCAAAGATCTAAATTAAATCACAACTAAACTTATGATCAGCTGTTAAGTTACAATGTAACAAATGTAACAAAGTTACAAAGAATTGGAGTAAGATCAAATTATTCATGGAGTCAGATTTAAAATTCGATGGTCATAAATTAAGTGAATCCAACAGAAGTGCTGAGAAGGCGAACACGCAGAAGTCCTTCGACCAGGCCGTTAGATTCCGTCCTTGGGCTAACGGATGGACCTTACATTGGCAATGTCTTTCAGAGTCTTTTTGTCTTTCCACATATATGGTTTTGGAATTTCATAATACAAAGAATGCTAATGACTTTACTTTTGTTAATATTCTGGATAATGGATTTATACATTTATTTACAATTAGGTTTTTCTGAGAGATAGTTGCCAACTGTCCAAACATTTTCACCCACAAATGCTTTTTAGTTCTTAAATATTTACATTGTTGGTTTCATTATCCAGTTAAGATTTTAAAAAAATGTTTGGTAACATTTTATTTTAGGGCCCAATGCTATTAACTAGTTGCTTATTTGCATGCATATTACTAGGATATTGACTGTTTATTAGTAAAGCACATATTAATGCCTTATTCTACATGACCATATTCTACATCCCTTAATCCCGATACATATATTTAACAATACCATACTAAATATTAATAAGTAGTAATTAGTAGTTTATTGCGGCAAAAACAATGGATTTTACTGCCAAATTTACCAGTGCTTTAACACTGTATGTCAGTGATAACACAGATGACACAATGTTCTAAACCTAACCTTATAGGCTAAAGTCAAGGTAAACAACTGTTCATATTGTGAATTGAAACACAAATATATCCCCTGTATCTTATTCCATTGTTACTGAAAACAGCTGATTGAAGTTATGCAAATATATAAATCACAACTGATTCCCATCTAGGAATTGTTCAGGTGTTGATGTTCTTTCAATCACATGGCCATATGCTATACAGTAAAAGAGGGCCTCTTTGGGCTTTTCTCGTGTGAAAAAGGAACAATATAGAGCACCACAAAGAAAGTAAGAAAAATGCCTGCATGACGGAGAGGAAGATGAGTACCAGGACAAGGGAGAGGATTGGGACAAGGGCAAGGGAGAGGAATGCCTGGACAAACACAAGGTTGAGGAGTTAGAATGGATGGTGGTGCTCAAAGAAGGGCCAGAATTAGGGTAATTGATGAAATAAGAGCTACTATCATAGACCATGTCATAAACCACAGGCTATCATACAGAGAGGCTGGTGAACGAGTACAGACAAATCTCAGCCGGGACACAGTGGCATCCATTATCCAGAATTTTCGAGAAACCAACAGGTAAGATATTGTATAAGGGCTTATCCTAAGTGTAAATGCTTTTACCATGTGACTCTATGCCCCTGGTCTCTAATATGTAACTGTATTTTGTCTATCTCAAGATTCAACATCTACCTCCCTCAAGGGGCAGAGGAAATCTCTTAAATGAAGAACAGGAACTTGCTATTGTCAACATGGTGATTGGTGATAATGAAATAAAACTGACAGGGCCTTCTATAAAGCTACTCTGAGATGGGTCATTTATTTTTTTGTATTGAATTTCTGCAGCAAAAGAAACAAAATGCATGCATTTACTAAACCCAACAAAACAAATGTGGAGGGGCTTCAAAAGACACACAATCTAAGATCAATAAAATATTCTGTCTATTGTATAACAAAATAATTCAGTTTCCGTAATTCCATCTGGTGTTAGTGTTTTTATGACATTTTGCTATGATTGACTGAATGTTCCTGTTGGAAGAGAACATGTGTTGGGGTTTTGACATAGTATATTGTGTTAGTGTATTGTTGTATTTTGAAAATTAGTGTTGGAGTTTAGTTTACAATGTGTGATTTTGAGCATGAAATTAACCGTTTTGGCAATTGTTCGTAGGTGTGTTGGTGTGTTAAGAGTTTAGGAAAACTGTTAATCGTAAAAAACTGTATGTAGTTTAACTGTATTTTGAGTTTCTGTCGATTAAACGATATCCTTTATTGTATTAAAGTTGCAGTCCATAACATTTTGCGCTGTGGTGGTTATTAAACAGAGCTGCAAGCGCGGAAGAACATTGCAGCCGGAGCTACTTCTCTCTGTTTATGTCTATGGTGAGTCACGCAGAGACTGTGCTCCTCCACAGCGGTTCCTACCAGACCGGTCTGAAATAGTCCCAATATAAACGCTTTTTGTAAATCTTGAACACAAAGAAGTTACGGACAGCAGCTTTAACTATTACATTTTTAATTTCAATGGACTTGAAATTTTAAGGCAACCAGGTTACTGTTACTGTAACTTTTTAACCAACAATATACGGTGAATAAGATTATATAGAGTGAATAATTCCAATTTTATAACTTGTAGAGATGCCACTCAGCACACCAATAAGATTTATATGAATTCTTCAATCAAAGTTAACATTACGTCTGATGTTAGAGATTCCTCTTCAGCCGGAGGACATCAGTATATTGAAAGAAATTTCAGTTAATTACTTATTTGGCTCTGATGTGCTTTCAATCTGAGACTTCCACAAAAGCTGAGGGAGAGTAGGCAGATGCATGAAGTGCTAATTGGTTGAATGAATAGAGGATGTCAGAAAGCAGGCCTGAAGTGAATTTATACAAGATGGCAAAATTACTGAAAGGTCACTCTATTACACTCCTCCACACACGCAGAGTTCAGAGCTCTTCATTCAAAGAGACACAGCAGTTGTATAAAAGAGAGGAGAGGAGAGGAGAGGAGAGGAGAGGAGAGGAGAGGAGAGGAGAGGAGAGGAGAGGAGAGGAGAGGAGAGGAGAGGAGAGGAGAGAGAGGAGAGGAGGAGAGGAGAGGAGAGGAGAGGAGGAGAGGAGAGGAGGAGCTCTACATTTCGATTACTCAAGAAAAGCCTGCAAGCCGGTTTCTCTGTCCCAATCCTGAACCTCTTGAACTCCTGTTGGAAATTGCATTTCAGATTGTGTTTGGTGTGAGACTAGAAACTGGTCTGGTCTTTTTAATAAATGTCAGCAATAGTGGCCCCAAAAAGTATTTGGATACTTCAAATTGTGCGCTGTAAACCCAAATCATGCAGTTGCCTCAAATTTTCTAAGTTAAGAAATGTAAAGTTTAAGTTTATTTTGTAATCATACATTTTAATTGCTCTGAAATTGATATATCTGAGTAAGCTAATTCATATATATAACTTAAAAATATAATCTCACATTTTTAGTAGTGGAAACTTGACTAGCTTTAACTAGCTAATTCAATAAATGCCACCTTGCTATTTGGTTGCATAATGTTTTGGTATTTAAAATATATCTGTTCTCAAACTAAGCTCATGTTCCACTCGTCACCATGATGGTAACCCTATAAAACCCCAACATAACAGAAACTAACATAACAAAACATTAAAAACTACTAAATCTCCCACTTAACGTTAATCTTGCACAAAAACATTATATAATATAACACTTAACATAATATAACACTTCATTTTGGCATTTACTGCCCCTTTTGAGTGTCATGGCAAAGCATGCTGGGAAATAGAAATCCCAGCCCAATTTTGGTCGTCTAAATTAAAAGAAACAAGTTCACAAAACTCAAAATGAAACAATTCAGATTACTTAAAATGTGTCAGTTTGAGATAACGTTCTAAATACTCTAAATACTCTAACTACAAGTTAATTTGTTTGAACTAATTTGATTAATTTGAGTTGGTACTATTCAAATTATTTTGAGCGTTAGGGTTTTAAATTGTCTTTGCACTTTGTAACAAAATATCAAACAAGTGGCATTTATTTTAGAGAAATAAAGCACAAGCACATTTTCAAGCAAAAAGTTAGGGTTAGGTTAGGGTTTTAATACAATGACTAAAGAGCATATTGAAATTAGTTAAATATTATCGCAAAATCTGGCACAGAAAAGTGAAATTAGTTCTGAGAAAACGTTGTTTTTAGCTGACAATTGTGACTTGAGTGTACAAATGTGTCCAAATACTTTTTGTCGATCATAACTAAAATTCTTTTATCTTTGGTGCAGGAATGCATGATGATCGCGCTGAACCGACACTGACTCTTTCTGTTTAAAAATTAACATGCACAGAGGTATATGTGTCAAAATGGATACCTTTCCTTGTCAAGTTACAGAGCCACTGGAAAAATCTGCCTGCCAAGAGGCTGAGGTCTGGGTTTTTCTGGATCACACATGAACAGCAGCATCTCCTTTCACTCATTACTCGCTGTGACATCATCATCATCAACACTATCAGGGTTGAGCCAATAGGAATGTGAGGTGCTATAACCTCTGACATTTAACTTCTCTCCCTGTTTTCCATCACGCTGTGTAATTTGACACAGAAATGCCAGCACATAAGATACCAGTGAGTGTGTGAACTCCAGAGGACTTGACTTTTTACATCACAAATACAATCACTTGCAAAATGGTTTAAATGGCCAAGAAAAAGCATCTTTTATTCAAGTTTTTTTATTCTTATTGTTTAAAAATGAATAAATTATATCATGGTCAGGTTAGCTTGAAGTAATAATAACGAGTATGGTAAGAGTTATGTTTCAAAGTTGTTCAATACATTAAAAAGGCGCAATTGAATGCTCATAAGTTGCGTCCCAATTCAGAGGCTGCATCCTTCCAAGGCCGCATTCGTAGGCTGATTACTTTTTTGAGAGAAATTTACGGATTACACTTTTATATCTAAGTAATGGATTTCAACTTACTCTACTGCCTTATAAGGCGTGGCCTTGGGACACAGCTATATAGTCACATACACTATATTGCCAAAAGTATTGGGACACCCCTCCAAATCATTGAATTCAGGTGTTCCAATCCCTTCCATGGCCACAGGTGTATAAAATCAAGCACCTAGGCATGCAGACACTTCTACAAACATTTGTGAAAGAATGGGTCACTCTCTGGAGCTCAGTGAATTCAAGCGTGGTATCATCATAGGTTACCACCTGTGCAATAAGTCCATTCATGAAATTTCCTCACTACTAAATATTCAACGGTCAACTGGTATTATAATAAAGTGGAAGCAATAGGGAACAACAGCAATAGTGGTAGGCCACGTAAAATCACAGAGCGGGGTCAGCGCATGCAATATAGTGTAGATTAATGACTAAGAAGATAAAGCACACAATGTGTTTAAAGTGCCCTATATGCCACAAGAAGGTATGGATTGGCTTTAGGTTATATGGTGACAGGTTACAGCGGAGATTAAGGTCAGTTAACCCAATTCTCATCCTTTTTTAAGACCTGATGCACAATATGTCATTATCCATAATGGGTGAGTCCAGTTTCTAAGGTCTCACATGACAAAGCATGTAATAATGCAGACAGTAACCAGTCAATCATATTAATATAATCTCTACTTTATTAGCATGCAGAGGTGTAAAAAGTGGTGAAAATGACACCTAAGTGAAAGTATAGATAGTGTGTAAAAAAGAAGAAAAAAACTAAAGTCTAGCCAAATATGTACTTTAGTGAAAGTTAAAGGTTTCCAGATTTCATTAACATCATTTTTGACTTTATTTTATAGAGAATTTGATGCACTAAATTTGTAAAGCAACCTGTTTAAGTATAATCCAATGTTACCTGAAATGTTTAAGCGTTAAGGTCATGCCGTAAATTTTATAGTTGTTAGACTTCTGAATAAAGTTGTTTATAAACAGTGTTGGGGAAAGTAACTTGCACACCAGCATTGTTTTTTTTTCTAAGGCACGTTTATAAAAACTACTTAAATGTCCTAATTAAAATAAAGCCTTATCCTGGCTTAATCTAAGCCCTGTCTGTGAAACCAGGCCTAAGAACCATTAGAACCATCAGGCCATCAGAAATGGACCATGGAGCAATGGAAGAAGGTGGCCTGGTCTGATGAATCACATTTTCTTTTACATTACGTGGATGGGCGGGTGCCGTCGCTTACCTGGGGAACACATGGCACCAGGATGCACTATGGGAAGAAGGCAAGATGGCAGTGTGATGCTTTGGGCAATGTTCTGCTGGGAAACCTGCCATCCATGTGGATGTTACTTTGACAAACATGTACCAACCACCTAAGCACCTAAGTTTTAGATCATGTACACCCTTTCATGGAAACGGTATTCCCTGGTGGCTGTGACCTCTTTCAGCAGGATAATGTGCGCTGCCACAAAGCAAAAATGGTTCATGAATGGTTTGAGGAGCACAACAACAACGAATTTGTGGTGTTGACTTGGCCTCCAAATTCTCAAGTCCAATCGAGCATCTGTGGGATGGGCTGAACAAACAAGTCCGATCCATAGAGGCCCCACCTCGCAACTTACAGGACTTAAAGGATCTGCTGCTAGCATCTTGGAGCCAGATACCACAGCACACCTTCAGGGGTCAAATGGAGTCCATGCCTCCACAGGTCAGGGTTGTTTTGGCAGCAAAAGGGGGACCAACACAATAATGTTGTGCCTGATCGGGGTATATGGTGTTAAGGAGATGCAGGCAATACATTTAATTAACAAGGAGTAGATACGGAAGGAAATCAATACACTAACACCACTTAGCACACAACAAGAACTGACAAAGGAGTTTTCCTGCATCCCAATGTCCATATCTATCCTAAATAGTATGTGAGATTAGAATAAGTGTGTCCCAAAGCATAGTATGTTGAAAAGAGTATGTCAAAAGTCCCTGGATGGTCTACTATTGCCGGTAGATTTTATTCTAATCTCACATACTATTTAGGATGGTTAGTATGGACATTGGGACGCAGGGCAAAGCTGTGTCAGAGGCTGCATCCTCCGTAGGCTAGACCCATTTAACAACACTCAGTCAAACTTTGCGGCCTTCGAAGGTATCACCTTCGAAGTCGTGTCCTTCGAACAAAGCAGCCTTTGAATTGGGACACAACTTAAAATAGCCCTTACACAACAAGCCCTTAAAATAATTTTGTTTGTAAGTTAATATTGAATAAAACAATTAGCTTGCATGTATATTTTTAGAATAATTATTCAAATTAGTAATGATAAATCATGAATTTCAGCTATATATGTGAAAATGTGACCTTTTACTTTTAAAAGGACTGTCAGACATGATTTGTAGAGGAGAGATTCAATATTTCATAAACCATTATTACATTAAATTATAATTCCTGCATATAGCTATACATATTTTAACTGGGATTGCAGTAAGACCATATCTAACATGATGGCAAATGTTTAATAGTAATGTACACCAAAATATCTGCATCAATAAAAACATCGTGAAGAGATCTCTCTCACACACACACACACACGCACACACGCGAAACACACACTCACACAGTCGTGCTCTTGTGACTTGGGTGAGTGCGCGTGAAATTACAGTCGCTATCTCTGTCGCGCGCTCTGAGGTAACAGTAGCAGCGCTTCAGTCTGGGAGAATCTGACTTGAGTGAGTCTAGCACACACATCCACTGGAAAGAGCAACTGTCACGGGCTTTACACGGAGAGCCAACACTTCTGAAGGCTACAGGTAAGCACTTTACACACCAGCCGTACAAATGCCGTGCACAATGTAGGCTACGCTTGAGTTTGAACTCAGAAACTGTCTGAGGAACACTTAAAGCGTTAATCAGCGTTCAGTGGTCCAGGATTACTGCATGAGATGTGAAATATTTTCGTGTGTTGAGAAAGATGCATTGCCTTGCGCGATGGATTGCCTCGAGTCTCTGAGGTTAGTCGCTTATGCGAGATTTTTAAAAAACGAAAAGAAAACTTATGATTACTCAGTTATTGATGCTTGTAACTCATTTCAATGCTATTATGCGACCAATATTGTATTTTAATGAAAAACAATTGTTTAATGTAGGCTACTATTCTTATTTCTATTAGGCTACCTTTATGCTTTCAGATATAGGCTTTAGTATCGTATTATGCTATAGTATTACCAGCAACTGCTCATTCTGATTTTGAAGGAATAGCCTACACTTTTAAAAGTGGGTTTTCCCAGCAATGTCATAAAACACATTTTAGGTTCCCCAAATAACCTTTCAGGGAATAGTTCTTAAAATAACCCTTTTTTTTTTCTTTGTGTGAAGAACATTTTAATAATCCAAAGAACCTTGTGTGCTATGGAAATGTTCCGTGGTTCTTCAACCACAGATGCCACTAAAGAACCCTTATTTTTAAGAGCGGTTCTGTCATCATTCACTCACACTCGTGCCGTTCTGTACGTACGGTATTCTTCCATTTACCGTGTTACGTTACTGATTACATTTTACACGAGTATCCCTGCCCAGCAAACACTGGTCCGACGGCAACGTCGTGTCCCTGGTCAAAAACAGTAGAAGTACGGCATATATCGGTAAAAATATGTAACACGGTTCTTTCTTCCATTTACGGTGTTCCGTTACTGATTACACGTTACACGAGTATCCCTGCCCAGCCTTGATCCGACGTCGGCAACGTCGTGTCCCTGGTCAAAAATAGTCGGGGTAGGCATAAATCGATAAAAATATGTAACAGAACAATTGCTAAAAATGCTTTCAGAAATGTCCATTCAACTTTAATTTTGGAACTATTTTTCAACAATGATGGGACGTGTCAGGGTAATTAAATGTCTAAATGTTTGCTGGGTGAAATCAGTAGCATATCATAATCTTTTTAAATGACACTTTTTCTAGGCTAGTTATTCTATTATATGTTGGATAAAATGGTCTAACTACAACGGACAGTTACGGTCTGGATGCTTAGGTCCGGATATCGGTACTTGGCTCGTTATTTGGCAAGGGACTAGGCTATATTCTAGTGAAGGAATGGTACTTTGACAACTGTTTTCCATTTGGAATGGTAATTTCAGTCACAAACGGTCAATACAAATAAAAATAATACAATAAAAAATGTGAATTGTGTTAATATTTTTATTAATTTGCAAGACACTTGGGCCTTGTTATATTGTATGCTTGTTTTTCTTTCACAGAATAAAAAATTAAAATGGTAATTGTGACATTTTAGCTAAATAAATAAAGATAAATGAGATAAAAGTCACAGTCACCCTTTTATTTTTCTTGTACATTAATAGTTATTTATTTATTTTCACTTGCAAGAACAAGCTTGCACTACTTTGATAAAAATTCAAAATTTGCATTTTTGGGTGAAAAAGGAAAACTTGATGCTCACCTTATAGCTAACATTATGCAGTTTTTATGGACAGATAAGTATATTTATAATGTCTTATGCTAATGTTTGATAATTTCTACTGACAATTTTAAAGCAATTGCTTTTTAACACTTTATTTATTGGTCTATTTTTCCAATTTTACATGAAATGGGGTGTTTTTGTTTCTTGATATGGTTCTGCAATCCAGCTCTGGATTTAGCTGTTGTATTGTGCTCAACAGTCAATTATTTTAAAGCCTAGTGTGCTATTTTACACGTTTAATTCATGTGTTTTGTGATGGGAATGTTTCGTTATGAGAGTTTTGCTATTGATTCAAGCTGACTGCAGTTCAGTATCGGTCATTTGCCTAGATTTGAGTAAGATTTTCCATTTCACCAGGAAGGGGGTGAGGTCTGTCGTTGCACCCAGTCATGTTAAATTATTCAGATGCCATCTCTATTTTTCACAGAAACACAGAGCGACACACACCTTTAATTGATAGAAAAGTCAGAAGTAGTGTTTTTAACCACCATGCACTCATGAGTTTTTTGAGCATGGGGTTTTCTTTTAAAACAACGGATAGTGCAGTGAACCACAATAACACCTGCACTGTTTTTCGGGGTTTGCCCATCCGAAAATATTTTAATGATCATATGAAGTCTTTGTGCAGCCGCCTACAAAGCCAGTCTTCTACAGTGCTTTGTCTCACTATAAATGGCACCAAGCACACGCACAGCTCTTTGATCCCTCACTCAAGTCTCTTTTGTCTTTGCCGCTCACTTTCACCATTGAAAAAGCCTGTATGCAAACAAGGGTCTGGGGAGTGAGCTGTATTTCTGCTGGTCACCATCAACATAATAGCGAGCATGAATAATCAGTCCATTTTCAACCAACATTAAAGGCAGAGAACATAAACAGCTTAGTTTCTTCATCTGCCATTCAGCATATGTGTGGTGCTAATTAATCTGAATGGAGCTTTTAGTTAAAAAGTTGATTTAGTTATTTTTGGATTATTTTTCATGGTCACTCTTTGAACTGCTGTGATTTTTGATAGCGGTGTGTGAGATTGTAGCTTGAGGGTCTGTTTTATCAGGCATATAGGTTCCGTTCTTTGGTCCAAACTGTTTATTTCTTCATCGTTTCATTTTCACTGTCCTTTAATCCTTTTTCTTTTGTAGTACTGCTTCTACTTTCTTTCATCTGTTCACCCTCACTTTTTCCAGAGGTCCTTTGATTCAGTTGAGCCACCAGTTCCAAAATGGAATCAAGGATAAACTACAATGATAATAACAGTATAATATCCTCTCTAGTCTCTACCGAGACCTTTGGTTTCGCAGATAAAACAAAAATTTGATCTCTAGTAAAGGACTCCCTTATTTCATCTGTCACCTGTGTGGCTTTAGAGCTCGGCTGTTTCTCATTACGTCAAAGCATAAGAAGTATCATTGTGGCCTCTTCAGAGTCTTATCTCAGATCAGCTAAGCCTGGATACTGGTTTTATCCATGTAAATGATGAGGTGATAGTATGTGTAATAATAATACAATATTACAGTATAATAAGTAAAAGTTTACATGTAAGACTGCATTGTGTAAACTAAACTACAATAAACTACCGTAACTAATAAAACCCCATTCTTTATCAAACAAATACCATGTGCTGATGATGCTAATGCACGATTCCATGAGTTAGCCACCCAGCCTTGGTCATTCACACAAGATGGTGTGCATATGTTCAATACGGAGGGCTGAGGACCACCAGCTGCTCCACATTGCATCAGACCATCAGATCATGTGGCAGAAAGATTTTTCAGGCCAATTGTACTCATGTGTAAATATGACCAGTCTGTCACGAGCTGTATCTCACGAGCAGAGTACTGTCATAATATAGCTGAATAAACAAGGGGCCCTGTTTTAACGATCTAAGCGCGATCTAAATCGCACGGCACAGGTGCACTTAGTTTAACGACGGAAAAAACACTTGCTGCGCCAGGCGCATGGTCCAAAATGGTTTTACCTAGTCTCTTAATGAGTCATGGGTGTGTTTTGAGCATAATGTGCAATAAACCAAACAGAGTCTCATCTCCCATTCCCTTTAAAAGCCAGCTTCCGCACAATGGCGGAATTTGCGAGTGGAAAGACTGAATGCTTCTCCAGAGAGGAATTATTTTATTTTTAATATTTAAAAATGTTTGTACACTGCTGCACGTATGTGGAATAAGCAGAGTGTATGCACGTTGTGTACCCGCCTATAGGGACATATTACTAACCTGCCCTTTAAATAACACAAAAAATACTGCGCTATTGACTTTAGACCAGGTTTTTGTTGGTGAAGTTGCCTCAAAATAGCAACGCGCCAACAATATGCCTGACCACACCTCGTTTTCAGACCAGCAAGCACATGGGCGAACAGATGAGCATGAGTGCATTTGCTATTTAAACAATGTGGCGCTGGGCGTGAAAATTAAAACTGCATTGCGCCGGTGTATGATAGGGCCAAAGAAGTTAAAACTCAGTGTCTCTCATTTAGATGCAATATGAATGCTCCGCCAACAAAACTGTTTCCAAACAAGGCCATAACAGAGTCATTGCATGTCTTTGAGCAACACACAATTATATTTTCATCCTGAATGAACAGTTTGGTCTCATTGTTAATACGTAGGTATTAATATGTAATTTTAAAAGACACAAAACGTACAAAAGCGGTACCAAAAGTCGTTCAAATGACAATGTTTTGCAGTCACAGTCTTCTCTGGCAGTATAATTTTGTATGCGGTATTTAAGTTAATAAGTTAATAATTTAAGTTATTAATCCATGAAAATGTTCATTTGGCTTTAAATTCACTCCGTGAAGGCATGCATTTCCCAATTTCAAATGTACAACGACTGAAACACGGCATGTCGCAATCTGTGATGAAGCACGCGAGAGCCAATGATTGTTTGATATCACTGCCGTAAAACATGTCGTAACGCGTCTTGAGGACGCAATTTTTGAAATTGAATTCATCATAAAGAGCGTGGGATTTGACGTTTACAGTCGCTGTGGAGAATGGAGATGAAGATTGCTGGATAAAGGGCTGAATTCGGATCCAAACGTATGGATTCTAAAGATTTGGATTACAGCATGCAAATAAAATTGATGTCTTTTGTGAATTTATGTTTTGTTTTGGTGTATTTTATGGCTCTATTGTCAGTCGCTGTATATAAGAAAAAACGCCTTTTGTGTCTCACGGCAAACACACTAAATATTACAAAATGGTTAAACAATTAAACAAGTAGTCTTGTTTATTAACATGTAATCCTTCAAAACAAGTTTGCAGCAGAATTCACGAACAGAGCGAAATGTTATTATGTCTTATTAAGTAGATGAGTAAACTGCATTTAATAAATGTGACTGAAAACATGTCATTGATATGACAATTGAATACAATAGAGTCAAAATTAATGCTATGATTTTAATATTCATATAAATAGGAATACATAAAAATTTGTACGTTGGTAAAGTTGTTCATACGTAAATAATTAAAGTTTAGTGCTTTCAATATGTTATTATTATATTTTTCAGTGTGTAAAAATGTAAGTAAATGTACGTAGATTTACGTAGAACTACACGTTGCATAAAAATACACATATTCTCATGAGAATGATGTTGGAATGAATCGAGTGAATGATTCAATGACTTATCCTTAAAAGGCAGCCAGCTGTTTTATTCCTGATTGAATCAGTGTTTTTGAATGAGTCATTCTCTATAAAATCTGATTAGTGAATTATAAATTACTTACTCATCACGTGTCGCCATCCACTAGTGTAAGAATGTGGCCTGCAGAAAGAGTCAATTAACATTCCCCACCACAGTCTGTAACCAGTGTAGCTATTCTTAAAAATAAAATATAAATATGAGATGAAAACTTTGTTATAAATGCAAATAAATAAAAAAGTTTAAACTAGAGTACTACATTTAAAATAAAAACTGAAAATATAAAAAGAATTCAGAATATTAATAAATAATATAGCAGTAAACAACAATAGAGGACATACAGCAGATCTTGTTCTTGCTTCTTGGCATGTGAATGTTTGTCACAAGACAATAAAACATTTTGTTGCAATGGTATTGTGTTTCAACTGTATATTAAAAAATGGCGCCTCTTGTGTTGTCATTCCCCTTGTAGCACGCGCAAGTGACGATTCTCTGTCAACCAATCAACGTTCTGCAGTGAGTCTAGCTCCACCCTTTAGGTACCGGACTACTCAATGGTGATTTCTTCATTAGGGCGATAGGGCAACGCACCACCAAAGTGCGAAAGGGACAATCACAATCAACCACAGAGTAACGCTAGCTGTCACTATTCTGCCTCTGGGTATATAGTACAATCAGCGTACGTTCTGTGGAGTATCGCCCCTTTTGGGGGCCCAGACTGTTCTCATAGACCTCCATACAATTTTTTTTTTTTTCAAACTGCAGGCACTGCAATGCATTCTGGGAGCGCTAGCACTAATGAGAACCTTGCATTGTGCAGCGATTGGTGGGAACAAACCTCTATTAATAATCTTTAATGTGTTAGTTCACCCAAAAATGTTGGGCAGGATGTGAAATATATATATTTTTTAATTAAATACAGATTTCTTTTAATTAAAATAGAAACATGTAAATCGCCATTCAGTCCAAAAATACAGAGACATGATTTTCTGGCCATATATCGCTCAGCACTACCATATGGCATGCTTTAAATGCTGAATTTTCCACGTTTTAGATAAGCAGTGATGATACATTATTATATCAATTGTTAAATTGTTATTTGAAAATGAGTTCATTCATTCCTGCATTACTAATTGGGTTTTTTGGCACCCTCCAAAAACTTTTTTAGCACCAGCCGCCACTGGGACTACTGTGCTAGGTACCCAACGGAAGGGTCCCAAAAAAGTGGTACGGTACGGTTCGGGATAGTGGTACACTTCTGAAAGTCGAGATAATTGTGTACCGTACTGTATTGTACTGTACCACTCAGTGGAAACGAGCTGTAAAAAGGTACTTTATGTGGTTACATCTTCATTAACATTAATTTACTGAAGTCAAACATTATTTAATGTCTGAACCAACCTGACTACTTTAGATTACATTAAACAAAAGTCCTTTTATACAGTATAACTGCCAATAGACTTTTTACAGAGTATGTTTTGAAAAGTGATGTTCACCTCAAGAATCTAAAACAGGGTTCCCCAAACTCATTCCAGTTTAGCTCCAACCCTGATCAAACACACCCGAGCAAGCTAATCAAGGATCAATTCAGGATCACTAGAAAATCACAGGTAGGTGAGTTTGATCAGGGTTGGAGCTAAACTCTGCAGGACAGTGGCCCTCCAGGACCGAGTTTGAGGAACACTGATCTAAAATGTATTTGTTCTTTAAACTTAAAGCTGTTGATCTGAGATTTTAATATGTGAACAAAATTTAGTAATACTTCTTACAATTGGATGCTCAGCACAATTAATATTTTATCTCCTAGATGAGCCTTGCATTTTGAATGAATCAGAGAACAGCCTTGATATTATTACTACCCACTGAATGTATCCTTGCTTTTGATTTTAGTTGATGAGTGTGAAAGTAATTCCCTTCGAAAATGGTGGGAGAGCTGATTTGAATAACAAACTATGTACAGACTTTCTCTGCATAAAATCATGGTAGGTGCGCATGGATTGGCTGGATGGTTTTGGCAGGATCTTTTCATAGATGTGAAAATAACCCAGCTGTGGTTATTGCAGGTGGCTCATCTGAATTAGTCTCTCCCTCATTCACAGGCAAATGAGTGTACCGAGCGACGCTGTGACGCTGAGATTCTAAATGTTTTCCTCCTGATTTGTTGTAGGTTTAAGTGTCACACTGGGCAGTATGACAGAGGTGATGAACAGCTGTGACTCTGCGGTGGGAGACTACAATGTGAGCGGTGCATCTGAGGAACAGAACATCTCTTTTCAGGTGGGCTTGCTCTGGATCAATTGGCTAGATGCTTGCTTGAGATTCATATAAATTATCTTATTCAAGCCAGAAGAACAAGGCTAATACAAAAACTATTTATGCAATATGCATTTTGCGATAGTGACTACATAAAAAAAAGGAAAGAAAAAAGAAATGCATGGACATGAAATATTGATTTGATCGGTGTTGGGGGTGACGCATTACAAGTAATGTGAGTTACGTAATCCGATTACTTTTTTCAAGTAATCAAGTAACGTATTACTTTTCAATTTACAACAACATATTTGAGTTTCTTTTTCAAAATAGTAATGAAAGTTACTTTTTTTTTTTCTATTTATTGACTGACACCTCTCCTGTCCCCATGTTGAAAGAAATTGGGTGCAGAGGTGTTGTGTGCACTGTGTAAACATGACGGTTATTGTCGTTCTAGTCATGGTCGCAAACAAAATGCCGAGTTTTGCCGTTCATTGAGTTCTACGGCACTTTAAAATAACACTAAAACCGAGCATGTATTTCTAATAGGCAATATGCCGTAAAAGGTCAAATACACGACATCCAATCAAATTACCTCATCTTTTGCGGTCAAAAAAGATGACTGTATCCACACAAGTAGCTTGCATATGATAGGTAGTTATTAGCAAATCACACTACATTACCGCCGTTCTCGACTACATACCTACATAAAAACATAAAAAAGTAAGCAACATAAGTAATGCAATTAGTTTTACTCAGTTAGTACTCTTTTTAGGGAGTGTTTCAATATTGTAACTATTGCAATACTTTTAAAAATAATTTGAGTTATTTTAAATTAATTTATTATCTTACATGTATGTTAGCTTAGATATTCTGCTAAGAAACATAGTTAATTAAGAAATAGAAAACAATTGGTCTATAGCAACAATGACCATTTCATTAATTGGAATTTAATTTGATCTGCAATCCATGTTACTTTTTGTGGATTTGTTAGCTAACATATTCAGCTACAATGTAATATGTATCCCTCTATTTTAAGTTCAGCAGAGACTACACAAAGTGCAAATAGCAATAGATGCAATAACTTTTGCAAACAAGGCTATTTGCACTTTAGTGTGCTCATACAGCTCTTAAACCTCTGATTCGTTGTTCTTAGCTTTGCTTAGTGATGTTTTTGTTTTTTAGCTTTAACTGGGGACTCCTAAGTTTATGATCACCATAAATATAATACTGAAGTCTTCCGTGGTGATTCTCAAGGGCGTCAGTGAGAGAATATGTTGCCGTAGACAACAATAAAATGTACAGTAAAAGCCTGTTTATACCAAGAGTGATAACTAAAACAATAATTATATTAAAGGGAGGTCACACAACACTTTTCATTCTGTTGACTTCCATTCGTACATATGCAAATGAAAAACAGGCTCATGCAAAAGTTGGTGATGTGAAGATGCGTGACCAATAGAAGAATGACACATCACGGCGTGACCTCTTAGCTGAAGGAATGCATAGGCTGTGTCCAAAATCTTGCATTCTCGATATATAGTATGAATGTGTGCAGTGTGAATATAAATCAGACATGCTACAGTCGTCATGCTGTCATTGTCAAGTGATTTATGGCATCAGTTGTGTAGCTTCACTGCCATTCACAACTTCTCTAACGTGGCATCATGGCATAGTAAGGTGTGTATTTGATGCTCACTTCAGAATCCCGCCAGAAATAGTAGATCATCTGGCAACTGTTTTATCAATATGTGATTTCGGATGCAGCCATACTTTAAAACTCCTGAAAGTTATTCTAAGGGTCCATTCAAACAGAACGCGTTTTTGTGTTAAAAAAACAAGAGATGAGAGATGTCTAACACATGCTTGCATATAAAAACAGTTTAAAAAGTGGAATGCAAAAACACATTCTGTGTGAACGGTATCATTCCTCTGTGTCCATTATTGTCAAATACACTGCAAACCCAAAAAAGTTGGCAAAACTCAAAAAATTTGAGGTAATCAGTCGCATCAACATTTTCAAGTTAAGAAAAGCAGAACTGACATTTTATTTTGTACTTATACATTTTAATTGTTCTTAACTTGAATTATTTGAGTAAGCTAATTCATATATTTAAAATTATCATGTAATCTTGGAAACTTGGCTATCTTTAACTAACTAGTTCAATAAATGCTAACACAATGCTTTGATAACATTAGCTTAGCATCAGTGTTAATTTTAACAGCAAATTTTGATTTAGTTTTAGTCATATTTCAGTCACCTGAATTGTTTTTAGTTTTAGTCGACTAAATATCATAAGATTTTAGTCGACTAAAATCTAATGAGTTTAATTAAATTGTAATGCATTAATTGAGCATTTAAGCATTACATAACTTGAGTTACGTGATCAGATCCCTTTTTCAAGTAACTAGTAAAGTAACGCATTACTTTAAATTTACAATAAAAAGTTACTTTTTCAAATAATTAACGCAAGTTACTTTGTTTTCCCATTTATTGACTGACAGTCTCAACTCATGTTGAGAGAAATTGTGAGTAAAGAGGTGTTGTGGGTGTTGTGTGTGCTGTGTGAACATGATGGTTATTGTAGTTCCAGACTAAATGTGAGCGTGCATTTACTCATCTCACTTGCACAAAAACAGAGTCAGTATTCCTCAAAATGAATAAAAACAGTGAAATGCAAAATCAGAATACTACGCAAACTTCTGATACTAATACTAATATTTGTATGCATTTAATTTCACTTCATTTTAAATGACTTTAGATTCCTTCAGCCATATTATTTAAATTTTGGTTATAAAAAAAAAAAAAAAAAAAAAAAAAGCAAGCCCAGTCCAGGTGAGAAAAAAAAAAGTTTAAAGTAACGTAACATTACTTTTATTAAAAAGTAACCAGGTAATGCAATTAGTTACTTTTTAAGGAGAGTAACGCAATATTGTAATGCATTACTTTTCAAGTAACTATCCCCAACACTAGCTGTCATTATGGGGTATTGTTTGTAGAATTTTGAGGAAAATAATTAATTTAATTAATTTTGGAATAAGGCTGTAACATAACAAAAAGTGAAGCGCTGTGAATACTTTCCGGATGCATTGTATATTTTAAGTCATGGTCACACAGACACACATGCTGATTGTTTTTCTGGTTACCTGATAGATGACTGTGATGGGTCTCCGTGGGTCTATTTTGTACTCCATCATTTCAGCCTAATTGGAGTCCCTTTTATTTTGCTCACATTGCTCCGAAAAGCCAATGGGATGCATGCTCATTCATACAGACTGATGCTGGATGAATTCAAATTCCTCTCAGACACTCAAGAGAGACTCAAAAGGTCACAATCTTTTCAGGAAGCGATCATCATTACCCTGTTCTTTACCACAGGATGAGCAGTGCCATTATATGCTAGCTGAATGAACCCAGTCTGAATCTGTCATTCACTCTGTCATGTAAGCTCTTTCTGTGCTGTGTAAACCAACATGCCAATGCACACCCTTTTCCAGAGTTGATACAGATGATTTTAGACTTGATACCCGACATGTTGCAAACACACGGATGCACACTCAAGATGCTCTTGTTCACACTTCAATGCATATACAAAACATGAGTCACATCCTGCTCTCATGAACTCAGAACAAGGCTACGGCAATAGAACTCATGTAAGGCATGAGGTGAATGCCAAACACCTGATTAATAGAAATCCATTAAGGATTTTTTGATGAAACTGCTGGGGGAAACTTTTGCAAACATATATTTACACATATTATGAGTGATTGTCCATCTGTTGCTGCTCCTATAACCAGCAGGCTGCTGTATGTTGGTCATGCTTTTTTTCAAAGTAAACTATATTGCCAAAAGTATTGAGACACCCCTCAAAAATAGTTCCAATCCCTTCTATGGCCAAATGTGTATAAATCAAGCACTAGGCATGCAGACTGCTTTTACAAACATTTGTGAAAGAATGGATCGCTCTCAGGAGCTCAGTGAATTCAAGCGTGGTGCCGTGATAGGTTGCCACCTGTGCAATAAGTACATTTGTGAAATTTCCTCACTATTAAATATTCCACAGTCAACTGTTAGTGGTATTATAACAAAATGGAAGCTATTGGGAACAACAGCAAAATCATAGAGCGGGGTCAGCGCATGCTGAGGCACACAGTGCACAGAAGTCACCAACTTAATGCAGAGTCAATAGCTACTAGGGGTGTAATGGTACACGTATTCGTACAGAACCGTTTCGGTACAGGGCTTTCGGTACCGTGCACGTGTGTACCGAACGGTTCCAAATGAAGTATTCAGTCCATTTGATCATGAAATTCAAATGATAAATGCCTTTTTGATGCTCTTTAATGTACATTGACTGATCACTGTATAGGCACGTCAGTTCATGCGCCAGTGCAGCGCGCTAGTAAACGCGATTAACTATTCCTAAAGAATAAACATGAATTAATATCTTAAGGTATGTTGAGGATACAACTTACTGAAATGTAGCATATGTCGCGTAATCACTCAATCAGTGTTTCAACCACAGAAAGACATCAATAAAACAGCTTGTAAACAATGTCACGTAGCATTACATTTACCCCAGGCAGCCATTCAGAGTCCACAGCTGTTAGTTCACTAGAGAGATGAAGTCTTTCGCTAAATATATGCACTATAATGTGCAAGTAAGGGCTCCCTATATACACTCACCTAAAGGATTATTAGGAACGTCTGTTCAATTTCTCATTAATGCAATTATCTAATCAACCAATCACATGGCAGTTGCTTCAATGCATTTAGGGGTGTGATCCTGGTCAAGACAATCTCCTGAACTCCAAACTGAATGTCAGAATGGTAAAGCAAGCTGATTTAAGCAATTTTGAGTGTGGCATGGTTGTTGGTGCCAGACGGGCCGGTCTGAGTATTTCACAATCTGCTCAGTTACTGGGATTTTCACGCACAACCATTTCTAGGGTTTACAAAGAATGGTGTGAAAAGGGAAAAACCTCCAGTATGCGGCAGTCCTGTGGGCGAAAATGCCTTGTTGATGCTAGAGGTCAGAGGAGAATGGGCCGACTGATTCAAGCTGATAGAAGAGCAACTTTGACTGAAATAACCACTCGTTACAGCCGAGGTATGCAGCAAAGCATTTGTGAAGCCACAACACGCACAACCTTGAGGCGGATGGGCTACAACAGCAGAAGACCCCACCGGGTACCACTTATCTCCACTACAAATAGGAAAAAGAGGCTACAATTTGCATGAGCTCACCAAAATTGGACCGTTGAAGACTGGAAAAAATGTTGCCTGGTCTGATGAGTCTCGATTTCTGGTGAGACATTCAGATGGTAGAGTCAGAATTTGGCGTAAACAGAATGAGAACATGGATCCATCCTGCCTTGTTACCACTGTGCAGGCTGGTGGTGGTGGTGTAATGGTGTGGGGGATGTTTTCTTGGCACACTTTAGGCCCCTTAGTTCCAATTGGGCATCGTTTAAATGCCACGGCCTACCTGAGCATTGTTTCTGACCATGTCCATCCCTTTATGACCACCATGTACCCATTCTCTGATGGCTACTTCCAGCAGGATAATGCACCATGTCACAAAGCTTGAATCATTTCAAATTGATTTCTTGAACATGACAATGAGTTCACTGTACTAAAATGGCCCCCACAGTCACCAGATCTCAACCCAATAGAGCATCTTTGGGATGTGGTGGAACGGGAGCTTCGTGCCCTGGATGTGCATCCCACAAATCTCCATCAACTGCAAGATGCTATCCTATCAATATGGGCCAACATTTCTTAAGAATGCTTTCAGCACCTTGTTGAATCAATGCCACGTAGAATTAAGGCAGTTCTGAAGGTGAAAGGGGGTCAAACACAGTATTAGTATGGTGTTCCTAATAATCCTTTAGGTGAGTGTAGTTTACAGCATTATCTTTAAGAAACTTTTAGTTATAATTGAATTCAAGGACAGACAATTTTTTTCCAGTGAACCACTGGAAAAATAAATAAAAAGCAATTTTGTAAAACTGCTGTACCGAACCCGTACCGAACCGTGACTTCAAAACCGAGGTACGTACCGAACTGTCAGTTTTGTGTACCGTTACACCCCTACAGACCTCCAAACTTTGTGGCCTTCAGATTAGCTCAAGAACAGTGCGAATCACACTTCTCTGTCTGGCAATCTGATGGACGAGTCTGGGTTTGGCAGTTGTCAGGAGAACGGTACTTGCCTGACTGCATTGTGCCAAGTGTAAAGTTTGGTGGAGGGGGATTATGGTGTGGGGTTGTTTTTCAGGGGTTGGTATTTAGTACAATATAGTGTGTTTGCGGGTTGTTTTGAACAAGCTGTTCCGGGGACAGCTCTAGTTAGGGACAGAACACCAAAAACCAGGAATCGTGTAATCTCTACCTCGCACAAAACTGGATGCACTCTAAATATTCAGTGCTCTCTTGAACTGCCTCTCCTCTCACACAGATATTGCATGTGCGCGCTCAAACTGTGCCCTGTGCACTCACAAATCTCTCTGTGCTCTTGTGCTAGAATTTAATTCTCTTTCATTCTGGATTAAACATTAGTAAACTATCGAAATAAAGAAAGATTTTCTTTAGATATATATAATATTTTTTTTTTTTTTTTTTTTTAACACAAATCTAAGTATAGGAGACCTAAGTATAGAAGCATTGATATCCCAAAATTCACATAAATGTGAACAGTTCTATGACAGTTTTATGTGACAGGAACACAGTACACATACACAAACAAACACAACCGGCAATTGTTTTTGTGCTAAATTTATTGTCCTTAAAGAAATACAATATGTTTTCATCACTTTAAATTGTTCACTTTATTCAAAACTGATTATTCTTTGTTCTTCAATAATGTTCTTGCATAAATTTTGATTGTGTGAATCTTATTTCAGCTAGTGCCACAGCTCACCTCAGTCAGTGTTTGACAGTAACTCACATAATCTGTGATTTGTGTTGTACATGTCCAAGTAAATTATGTCCATGTATCAAATTTTGAGAGATCTAGCACAAACAACCACTGAGTTACTGATGCTCAAACAAAAGGTGTTACTCTAAAGGTCAAATCGTGCTGTTTCATGAAATCTGTCAGGTCATTTTGAGGACTTTCAGATTTTAACACACTGTCATTTAATGTGGCCTCTTATGTCCCCATGTTATAGATCTTCCCAGACTCCCATGAAAGGTTCCCCAAGCTTTCCAAACGCTTGCCGTCCATCGTGGTTGAACCCACTGAGAGTGGGGAGGTAGAGAGCGGGGAACTCCGCTGGCCTCCTGATGATCTGAGCCCTACAGACGACCCCAGAGACAAACAGGCCCAAGCTGCAAGTAAGCTCGTGTTAAAGGAACATCCTTTATTAACTTTACTTTTGCAACTCATAATACTACAATTTAATATCTTAATTTAATATTTTTTTTCTCAAAATACTACTGCTTCAATCTTTATTTTTTTTTTTTTTATATTATCTTTACTCTAAAAACTTTGATTTATTCTCTTAAAAGGCCTGTTATGAGATTAGTCTCTTTATGCTCACCAAGGCTGCATTTATTTGATCAATAGAGTAAAAATATTGTGAAATATTATTCAAGTAAATTATTAAAATAACTTCAAATGTAATTTATTCCTGTGATGGTGAAGCTGAATTTTCAGCATCATTACTTCAGTCTTCAGTGTCACATGATCCTTCAGAAATCATTTTAATATGCTGATTGGCTGCTCAAGAAACATTTATTTTTATTATCAATGTTGAAAACAGTTGTGCTGCTTAATATTTCGTGGAAACTGATCATTCTTTCAGAAATCTTTGATAACTAGAAAGTTCTGAAGATCAGCATTTATTTAAAATGTATTTTTTTAAATGTACACATTTTTTGCTGTCTTTGCTGAATTAAAGTATACATTTTTAGACGTTTTCCAAACGTTTGAAGAGCAGTCTAAGTTAGAAATTGTTTTGTTGTGAATTTTTAAATTACATTTCAATTGCAGTTTGACAAATGCAACAATGTGGGAATTCAAGATTGGTAATTATGGGCCCTATCATACACCCAGCGCAATGTCCAACACCACGTTGTTTAAATAGCAAATGCACTCGCACCCATCTGTTCGCCAATGGGCACTTGACCAACAAAAACCTGGTCTAAAGTCAATAGCGCAGTATTTTTTGGTATGTATGTACTTATCTAACTCTGGGGGATACAGTGAATAAGCCAAAGTCCTAAAAAGTCGGCGTGTTCCTTTAACAGAAAAGCTCTGATTGGGGGATTTAAATGATTGAAATCTGGCAACCGCAATCACTAACACTCAAACGCTCTTCCCCCTGTGGGCAAAACCAAAGAGTGATTTTGGTCAAGATTTTATCTTTTTTCGTCATTGACATTGCATGTTGATATAGTCACAGTTATCGTTTAATGATGTTTGTGTCATCTCGTCTTCGTCTCGTCTTAGTCAAGGAAAAAACACTAGCCCTGCCCACAACATTTGAGGTCGGGAAGTTCGGTCCGGACTTGATCCGTTGTGGAGCGACTATGCTTGAACCAGAGCTGTTCGGACCAATCAAATTGTCAGGGCGGGCATTATACAATGATTGACAGATGATCAACAGTAATGTAATCATCCACATCACCAAAGAGTGCTTGGGTTGAATTTGTTTACTAAATGGAAAACTTGTTCGTATATGCATTCACCTTTACTATTTCTCTCAAAAATGATGATCGTGTTGATAAGTACTCCGTGTATCCTGAAATTATTTTAACAACACCGGCAAAGATTGTTTACACTCTTCTTCTTCTACTTCCAGTGTGTGTGCAGTTGAGTTCTGTTGACAACTATGCGTCACTCAAATCAACATATGTCACTTACTCTGATTGGTTGTAGGTCTATCCAATTGATGGTTCGGTTGAAACACACCCCGTAATCACAGCCCAATGGAGCAGTATCAGACTCATATTCTGACTAGAACATTTTGCGTCATATTTATGTTAACGAAATTAACACTATACAGCACACAAACATTTTTAAATATTAAAAATAAAAGGATTCCTCTCTGGAGAAGCGTTCTGTATTTCTGCTCGCAAATTCCGCCATGGTGCAAGCGCAACTGGCCTTTAAAGGGAATGGGAGATGAGACTCTGTTTGGTTTATTGCACATTACACCCAAAACACACCCATGACTCATTAAGAGACTAGGTACAACCCTTTTGGATCATGAGCCTGGTGTGCAGACCGTTTTTTCCATCGTTAAACTACTGGATTCGGACAGGCCCTAAGTGTACCTGCGCCATGCGCTTCAGACCATGCACTCAGATCGTTAAAATCGGGCCCAGAGTGTTTCGCCCTGTTTCAGATGCGTCAAATGCATCAGATGCGAATGCATTTGCAGGGATGTTTGAGTATATTGTTTTTGTATTTCAGGTGACACGCTCACAGAAGACAGCAACGAGGTCGGAACAGGGACGGAAATCTAAGAGGCAATGGTTGGCACTAATCCAGCCAATCACTGTGAATGTCTTCATTATGGACAGGAGTGAATGGGAGACTCCACCAGTTAGGTCTACCTATCATCCACACTAGAGCTGCCCACCTGTTGACCTCCAATCCCCTAGGTGGAGCCGAGGCCTGAGAGACTGTCTTAACTGAACTAGCTCATGTGCCAAACTCTAGTGGTAGTCAGCTGCTGTGATTGAGTTTTAAATGATCTCCAATAACACCATGATAACCATTAGAAGTCACCTACCCTGTATTTATTTGCTTTGGACCAAAGTCTTTCGTTCCTTCCTATCAAAGGATCTTAATTTGATGATCAGCATAATTTGAGTGAAAAATGGATTTTAAATAATATGTAAATGAACTAGAGTGCACAATGCAAGGCTACAAGGCTTCGCCGATGTAGATTTTAAACCCTACACAATGTACAGTAGATCTCAGAGTGTTTATACATTCACACACTACTAATAGGGTTTCCTTTTTAACATGCTTTCCAGATATAAACATTTGCACATATTCTTTGCCATCCTCTGCTGCTTCTTTACGAGTGTTCGTCAGAGCTGCTGTAAATGTAGCTTTCTTTGCCTTAGACGTATTTGTACTTACACTATATGTGTGTCATAATTTAAATGGCATTACTGTTTGTATGTATATGTTTGGACCCTTGTTGTTTTTCCCATCATATGTATCTGTTAGCTTCCTAAACCCTTTGGTGCTTCAGAGTCTGTTAAATATCACTGTATTCTCTTAAACCCTTTTTTGGTGCTTCAGAGTCTGAACATTAAATATCACTGTATTCTCTTACAAATCTACTGCTATTCTTTTGGTGTTTGAGTATTAAAGGGATAGTTCACCCAAAAATGAACATTAACTCATGATTTACTCACTCTCAAGCCAACCGCCTTCCGTATTCAATTTATGAAAAAAGCTTGGATTAGCAGGACATTTTTTTAATATAACTCCAGTTGTGTTCACCTGAAAGAAGAATGTCATGTGCACCTAGGATGGCTTGAGGGTGAGTAAATCATCGGATAATTTAAATTTTTGGGTGAACTATGCCTTTAAGGCCTGTTCACACCAAGAACGATAACGATAACTATATTAGTGTCCACACCAACTGGAATTGTTCTTTTATTCTAAGCATATTACCATTTATTTTTCTTTATACTCTCGTTAAATCTCTTTTGAGCCTTTAATATTTTAATTGTTTTCAAGAAAAACCTATATATATATATATATATATATATATATATATATATATATATATAAACTTTTTGAACTGCATCTTTACCGTTATACGTTCTTGGTGTGAACTGCTCTTTGGTCTTAAAATATTATAATCTGTCTGGGATAATGAACACACAGTTCCAGCATTAAAGTTAAACATCCGTGTCCATCGTGAACATACACATCATTTGTCAAGCACTTACAAAAGCATCCACAGCTGACCTTTTTGACTGAAGAGCCCCATCTGTTCTGTTGGAACAAATCATAAAGGATTTTCTTTTGTGCAGTTGAGACTGAGTTTTTTTATTCACTTTGATTTTTTGCTTGAACTTCCACATTCAAAGTTTATCCTATTGGGGTCTCAGGGCTGAATAATTAGAAATGAAATGAAATAATATTTGACAACTGTTTCACGATTAAAAAAACATTCAGCTAATTCAAGTGGACACTTGTCATTTTTAATGAAATGCTGGATATGACATCTTTGTACTGAATTTGATGCGTTTTGCAACTTTTGAATGTGAGTTTAAAAAAAAAAAAAATAGTTTACGTCATAACTATAAGAACTGTGCATATTTTTCTTTATTCTCTCTTTTAAGCCTTTAATAATTTAATTCCTAGCTGTTATAGTGTATATCGGTATATACATATTATATTATTATAGGTGCATTTCAGGACTGAATGAGTGCACTATATATTATTCATAGTTGAGTTGAGTTTTTCAAATGGCTGTGCCTCAAATAGTGCACTATATAAGTGTAAGAATGTCAGTTGGGTCCAAAATAAAATTGTACGACAGATAGACAGACAGAGTGCAGACTCTAGACAGCTGACAAGACAGACAGATTTAGATAGGATGAATGAGTGCATTTTTATTCATATGGTTACAAATGGCTGTGCCTCAAATAGTGCACTAATAAGTGTAAAAAATAAAATTGTACGACAGATAGACGTTCAGACAGATGATTTTTGCAACAATAAAATAACGTTCCAGAACGTTGCAAGGTAGGCGTAGTTCATTTTTAAATAACCTAAAAATAACTTTGCAGATGCTTTTGTGTAATGACAGAGCTCTGATATCATTTTAATAGGCCTACAGCATTTAGCCTGTTAAAACAAGATCAATCAAAACGCTTTATAATGATTTGATAAATCCAACTTATAGCTAAAATATTACAGTAAGGCCTCTGATCTCTGCACGCGCTTTCTCCCGTCTTCCACAGAAAACCGTGGTATAATTTCATTTTACTGGCTGACTGACTAATATTCATTTATCGATCTCTTTATTGAATAATTGCTTATAATTAATATCTGTGAGAGTAAATATAATTTCGGATAGATTTGACCCCTTATTTGAAGAAAACATGATGTTAATCGAGAAGTTTTGGTTTACGGACCAAAGCATGTACGTCCGCTAAACTAAATTCAGTGGTATAAATGTAGCCCACTGATATCCTACTTTAAGTCAAACAATTGTTTATGTCTGTGAATAAATGTCATATTTTAAAATCCATAGATTGTGAAGTTGTTATTTGGTGCTGAAGAAATATACCCCGTGAAAGAGGCTAACAGTAAACCTTAAAGGGATAGTTCACCCAAAAAATGAAAATTACCCCATGATTTACTCACCCTCAAGCCATATAGTGAGATCATACAGTAGCCTGTGGTGTGTCCATGAACGTACAGCAGCTGCAGTGTGTATCTGATCCCAGTGAGACTGATATGACTTTCTTCTTTCTGATGAACACAATCGAAGATATATTAATAAATATCCTGATACTTCCAAGCTTTATAATGGCAGTGACGGGGTCTATTGAGTTTCAAGCTCAAAAAAATGCATCCATCCATTATAAAAGTAATCCACATGGCTCCGGGGGTTAATAAAGGCCTTCTGAAGTGAATTGATGGGTTTGTGTAAGAAAAATATCCATATTTAACACATTATAAAGTAAAATATCTAGCTTCCGCCAGACCGTGTCAAAGGCTTTTTTGGTCTGACGTCATACGTCATGCCAGTTACGCTTTTTTAACTCTGATTTTTGGGTGAACTATCCCTTTAATAATGGACTAATTTAATCTTAATTAATCTTCCATATGATGGTTGGTGTGCTCGGGTTATTTTTTATTAAACAATAGGCCTAGATAAAAACAGGTCTGTATAATACTGAGTATAGGTGTCCATATAATCTCTCATACCGCTTGTACTAGGCTTGTGGATCGCGGTTGTGCTCAATGACTAGCCTACTGACATACAGCAGGATAATGATATCGGAGTAAAGAGGTTAGGTGAATGTTAGAATAATGTTAGATCAACGTTTAAAATAACATTACAATAATGTTAGGGAACGTTCAAGTAACGTTAGAATAACGCTCTACATACCAAAAACTAACGTTCTATTTCCGTTAAGAAAACTTTCCTGGCTAACCAAAAACAAACCTTGAAAAAGAATGTTCTGGGAACCAAAAACTAACGTTCTTGGTAGTGTTGAAGTCAAGACCACCTAATCCGAGACCAAGACCAATGTGTGTTGAGACCAAAACAAGACCAAGGCAGGGCGAGACCGAGTCAAGACCAAGACCAGACCAGTACTCCTTAAATTTATAAAGAGCCATATTACCGCCTTATGGCTTATTTTTAATATATAATCAGAATAATACACTATAGAGCTTTTACCAATCAAATTAAATCATTAACGACAAAATTCATCTTTGCACTGCAGAGGTGGTACAGAAGATGCTACTGAATTGGTAAATTACAAATGCGTAAATAATGTTGAGAATAATGTTTTTAAAAAAGTTTATTGAATGTTTGTTTAAAAGCAATATCATGTTTGCAGTCATGCTCAAATTTGTGAAAATAGCTCCCTTGCTCTTGTGATATTGCTTAATTATATCACGTTATAATATAAAAATGCAGATGTCATACAAATACATTTTTGCAACAATATCTTGAATTTTCTGAGCATTAATTTTGGTGACATTTTTGACACAATCCCTCATTCATTTCTGAACTGGCACAATAAATCAAATTAGAATTAATTAAGTTATTGATTGCATCCTAAGCAGTAGGTTATACATCCAATCACATTAATGATGTTAATAAATAAATCAGACAATGCACTGGCAATTTAGAGATATCCCAGCAGTTGTGGTCTTGACTGGTCCTGAAACTAAATCTAAGTCTGAGACAGAGACAAGTCAGAGTACAAATGGGTCGAGACCGAGATGCGACCAAGACCTTCAAAAAATGTTCTTAAGACCGGTCTCAAGACCAAAGACCAGTCTTGAATAGGCCTACTACAACAATAGTTCTGGGAACCAAAAACTGTTTGCTGGAAGTCCTTTTCCAGTCTCAACTGTCGCTATCTCATGCATGTTCAGAGAGAGCTGTCACGTCAGGTTTGTGCTCTCCAGTGGAGACCGATTCTCCCCGACCAGAGCACTAAAAGCACATCGTCGTGGCTCCTGGGAAATGAGCCACTGTCGAGTTCAGCCACCTCCAGCGAGAGCGACGACCTGACAGGCTTGGGAGATGATTTTCACTCATTTTCTGCCACTGAATGCTGCTGGCAGACTGGCAGAGTGACCTTGTTTGGAGCCGCAGGTTTCCGAAAATAAACATGTCACTCTCAAAGGATCTCGAAGATACTAAAGCTCGCTCGAGTGAGAGACGTTACAGTTCCCCGTCACGGAAGCTGCTGGTATGAGTCGGCTCTGATTATAAGTGTTCCTACGCATGCTCATGCACCCACACGAGCAGAAATACACAACTACAGTCAGTCAGTGCAGCCAACAACACTCTTGAACATTCTTAAAGGCTTTTTCCCGCGCCTTTGTGAATAATGAAGGTTGGAACCGTAGGTGGACCAAACATGTCATGCTATTTTGAAGACTGAAGCTTTTTGCCGCATTTCTCAGAGTTATTGAATCCGAGGCAAAAAAAAAAAAATATAAAAAAATAAATTATGTGCACCTCTAGCCTCCATTAGTTCTTAAATTAGCCTATATTTCATGGTCTCGGTCTTTCAGATTGATACAGCCCCTTTTGACTCAGTGATAAAAAGGAGTTTCAAGCCCACGCCGCTGAGGTCCGCGGCTCTGCTTCATAATATGTCAATCGGCGCCGACAGCGGGACGTGAAGCATGTATCGGCGGCAGCGGGACGCATGACATCTAGCTATATTATAAAGTGAGCGCTGCACACCTGCCCCATTACTCACTCCCACACCGCCCACCTCCATTTTCATCCTTCTCTTATTTATCATTTCATCCCTCCCTCTCTTCCTCACTCGCGCTCTGTCTCTCGTCTGCTGGAGAGCTCTTCTGATGTGCTTGTCCTTTAGGACTTTGAGCGGTGGTGTTACCATAGCAACCACCTTGTCAAGTAGGCATCATTCAGAGTCATGTCTTTCTCCAACTGAGCGCTCCTCCCCACTGACCCACTCACATCGTTTGACTTTATCATAATAAATTTTTTGTGCTATATTAGTGGCGCTATTAACCAGAGGGGAGTTTTTTTATGGCTTTTTTATTGGATCAGAGAAGCCTTTAGTGGCACTCACTGTAACGTGTTTGTTTACTTGTGCCTCCTGATGCAGACCAACAGTATTAACAAGCTTATATTCATATTTCTTTAGGTAGGCTATGCTTCAGGTCACCATCTTTCCACCACCCTGTTAAAAGACCTGCAGTGCTGGTGACCATCTTAAGATGTGTTTTGGATGCTGAACCAAGCCTCCCTTGGTAAACTAGCTAGCTCAAACTTGGTGAACTAATATTTATAGTGAAAAGCATAGTTTTTTCATATCATATTTTTACAGTTTCTTTTAGCTTTACGTTTAATACATTACAACATAAATAACAATGATTTAGTTTTTGATAACACTTCAACAAGGATCCGTCAGTTTCGAACGGTTTCGAACAGTTTCACTTATTCAAAACAAAGCCCTAGCTTGCTGACACCTTGATTTCGCGGAATCATGAAAGTTGTTGTCTTCACCTCTACAGCCAGTGCAAGAATCTCACAGGAATCGGGCAGAAATTGCTATTGAGAGAAAAGCGCGACACACGGCTCGAGAGCAGTGGAGCTTTCATTATGCCACAGACGATGGCTTCCAGTTCGCAGCACTGTTTTATCATATTACATACATTTGAGTGTGTTGAAAGTTACGTTATAATGCTACTCTGTCCGTTCGCTCGGTGGCTATGAGACACTGCACACTGCAGCTAGATTGATATTAGGCATGGTAAAACATGGTACTCATAGTAAATAAATGGGGTTTCCCATTTGGGGTTTCCACAAAATCGAAGGGTAATGAAGGTATGATGTCATTGATAGGCCGTGTCCTGGTTAAAATTGCTTATTTCTCTGTATTTAAACATTTGGGAAATGTACAACAGTGTTCAAGAGGTTTTGGACATTTTAATCCAAAAATATTACATATTGTGCCTTTAACTAAAAATGCAATACAGTGTTTATTAATCTTTGTTCATGTTAGTTAATAAAAAAGCAATTTCATTGTTCAATGTTCATTATAGCTTAGGTCCATTAAATAATATTAACAGATACAACTTTTGATTTTAATAATGTATTAATGAATTAACATTTAAAGTGTCTACAGTGTAATTGTAGCAAAGTTCGTAGAATAAGGAGGAAGGAGGCGGGAACCGCGAACATTTAAAAGACTTTAATCAAATAAACACACAACATAAAATCCAGGCCGGGGGGTATTCCAGAAAGCAAGGTTAACTTACCGTCACATATACCTTGAACTCTCGGTTGATTAACCCAAACCTTGCTTACTCGAGGTATGCCGGTTCCAAAAATATGCGCCCCGGAGTAAGTTCAGCCAACTCAGAGTGTGTTAACCGTGAACACACAAGACATTCTCAACAGAGCGACGAATCGATGATTCACCATGGCAACAGACGCTAAGAAAGAGTGTGCCATGCTACTTCCTCTTCTTCGTTTGTTTAATGGCGAGTTACATAACCTACTTAGTGCACATCGCCACCTGTTTGGTGGATATGCAATCATTTTTTCAATGTCTTCATTTAATAAGTAATCTTTATTCACTGAGAATCAGGATTATATTGTTTGTTTGATGCTAAATAATTGAATGCAGATCCATGTATGAGATGACAATAAAATAAATAATACATATATTTGAATTGAACTAACATTTAAACTTATTTTTATTCTAATTGTTTAGAATTACAAACCTGATTCCAAAAAAGTTGGGACACTGTACAAATTGTGAATAAAAACAGAATGCAATGATGTGGAAGTTTCAAATTTCAATATTTTATTCAGAATACAACATAGATGACATATCAAATGTTTAAACTGAGAAAATGTATCATTTTAAGAGAAAAATAAGTTGATTTTAAATTTCATGGCATCAACACATCTCAAAATCCCATTCTTGTCTAATACAGGCTTCTAGTTGCTCAACTGTCTTAGGTCTTCTTTGTCGCATCTTCCTCTTTATGATGCACCAAATGTTTTCTATGGGTGAAAGATCTGGACTGCAGGCTGGCCATTTCAGTACCCGGATCCTTCTTCTACGCAGCCATGATGTTGTAATTGATGCAGTATGTGGTCTGGCATTGTCATGTTGGAAAATGCAAGGCCTTCCCTGAAAGAGACGACGTCTGGATGGGAGCATATGTTGTTCTAGAACTTGGATATACCTTTCAGCATTGATGGTGCCTTTCCAGATGTGTAAGCTGCCCATGCCACACGCACTCATGAACCCCATCCCATCAGAGATGCAGGCTTCTGAACTGAGTGCTGAGAACAACTTGGGTTGTCCTTGTCCTCTTTAGTCCGGATGACATGGCGTCCCAGTTTTCCAAAAAGAACAAATTTTGATTGGTCTGACCACAGAACAGTTTTCCACTTTGCCACAGTCCATTTTAAATGAGCCTTGGCCCAGAGAAAACGCCTGCGCTTCTGGATCATGTTTAGATATGGCTTCTTTTTTGACCTATAGAGTTTTAGCCGGCAACGGCGAATGGCACGGTGGATTGTGTTTACTGACAATGTTTTCTGGAAGTATTCTTGAGCCCATGTTGTGATTTCCATTACAGTAGCATTCCTGTATGTGATGCAGTGCCGTCTAAGGGCCGAAGATCACGGGCATCCAGTATGGTTTTCTGGCCTTGACCCTTACACACAGAGATTGTTCCAGATTCTCTGAATCTTTGGATGATATTATGCACTGTAGATGATGATAACTTCAAACTCTTTGCAATTTTTCTCTGAGAAACTCTTTTCTGATATTGCTCCAGTATTTTTGGCCGCAGCATTGGGGGAATTGGTGATCCTCTGCCCATCTTGACTTCTGAGAGACACTGCCACTCTGAGAGGCTCTTTTATACCCAATCATGTTGCCAATTGACCTAATAAGTTGCAAATTGGTCCTCCAGCTGTTCCTTATATGAACATTTAACTTTTCCGGCCTCTTATTGCTACCTGTCCCAACTTTTTTGGAATGTGTAGCTCTCATGAAATCCAAAATGAGCCAATATTTGGCATGACATTTCAAAATGTCTCACTTTCAACATTTGATATGTTATCTATATTCTATTGTGAATCTAATCACCCTGCAAACCCTCATTTCACGCTGCTACCATCTGGTAAGCGCTTCCGAAGCCTGATGGCCAAAACTGAGAGACTCAGGAGGAGCTTCTTCCCCCAGGCCATCAGACTCCTGAACTCAGTCACTTAACATCACGTGACTTCACGTCAGGATAAACATCGATACACTGACATTGCACTGCACTTTCTGTTCTCGTTGTTACTGTGTAACAACCTGTCATAAACCTGTTTGCACATTATACTCTTTATACATTTGTTAACCACATATTTATAAGTCTACAGTTTACTCACTGCAAAGTCTACTTCAATTATTTTATTCCACTTTATCCTTATTTGTTACCTTTTTTTTCTCTTGACTTGATTATTTATAATTCTACAGATATGGACATATATATATATATATATAGATAGTACTTTTTTTTATATCCTATTTCTATTATAATTTCTTCCTTGTGTTTTTAACTGTGAATTTGCACTGTCCATGGAGCGGACCTGTTTACATTTCACTGCCGGTTGTATATTCTGTATATAACTGTGTATGTGACAAATAAAACTCTTGAATCTTGAATCTTGAATCTTGAATAAAATATAAGTTTATTGGATTTGTAAATTATTGCATTCCTTTTTTATTCACAATTTGTACAGTGTCCCAACTTTTTTGGAATCCGGTTTGTAATATATAATATTGTACATTATATAACTGAAACAAATTTGGTTATATTAATAACTACATTCATTATATAAAACACATCTGAATACCTCTTAAGCAAACTAACTCCGGGCAGGTTATGTTCAGAGAGTGAGTTGCCATGGTTACTTACATACTCTGAAAGTTACGTCCGTTTTTGGAACCGAAAGTTGAGATTATCCGCTAACTTACTCTTAAACATACCCGGGTATGTCACATAACCTGCTTTCTGGAATACCCCCCTGGTCCTCTGTCGTCGCTCCTCCTTTTCCCATCACTCCTCCATGAGACGAGATCGGTGTGGTGCGCAGCTGGCGCTCATCATCATAGACATAATAAATACATAGATGCCCTATTGGCCGCTGGATCGTATGTCAACGGAGACGCCATGTCAAATACGCATATCTTATCTTATTATAATTTTAAGTGTGAACTTGTAATATGTATAAGTAATATGTATAATATTAAAGGGTTAGTTCACCAAAAAATGACAATTCTGTAATTTATTACTCGCCCTCATGTCGTTCCAAACCCGTAAGTCCTTCGTTCATCTTTGGAACACAAATGAAGATATTTTTGATGAAATCTGAGAGGTTTCTGACCCCTCCATAGACAGCAACACAACAACCACTTTCAAAGCTCAGAAAGATAGTCAAGACATCGTTAAAATAGTCCATGTGAGTCCAGTGGTTCAACCTTAATGTCATGAAGCGACGAGAATACTTTTTGTGTGCAAAAAAACTAATAAAAAGAACAACTTTATTCAACAATCTCTTCTCCTCCGTGACACTCTCCTACGCAATTCATGTAAGCACCACAACATATGCATGTGTTGCTCAGCCAATAGTGAGCTGGCGTTCTGCTGTAGAACCCGGAAGCGCTGCACTGTGTGAATAGCCCAAAAATGTGAATAACCTAAGAGAGTGACAGGGAAGATGAGATTGTTGAAGAAAGTCATTCTTTTTTGTTTGTATTTTGAGCACAAAAAGTATTCTCACCACTTAGTAATAATAAGGTTGAACCACTGGAGTCACATGGACTATTTTAATGATGTCTTGACTACCTTTCTGGACCTTGAAAGTGGTCGTTGTGTTGCTGTCTGTGGGGTCAGAGAGCTCTCGGATTTCATCAAAAATATCTTAATTTGTGTTACGAAGATGAACGAAGGTCTTACAGGTTTGGAACGACATGAGGGTGAGTAATTCATGGCAGAAATTTCATTTTGGGTGAACTAACCCTTTAATGTATAGACTTGGCATTGTTTGAAAACCTCTGAGCTAGACTAGCAGACCATACAGCATAAACCAGCTTTCACTATCATGAAAACTGAGATTCTTTTGGTTCATTTAAGGTTCAGTTTTCTCCAGAAGTACAATCATGTGTGGAGCTGAGAAGGTTTCCAGCAGTCGACAGCATTAAGCTCAATGCAGATGCTCACACCACTGATCTGCCATGGAGCATTTTGCAAAACACTGAGGACAGTGTTTGCGGTCTGAAGAACGATCTTACTATTAGTGATTTGGACAGCGTAATAAAATCCTTCATTTTAAATCTGGCATCCACTGATGGCACAGAGGGGCAATTTTCAAGAGTAATTTAAAGGGGAAAGCTTACAAGCCAAGCTGGAAACATGATTTGCAGAGAGAGAGCGAGAGCGAGAGAGAGAATGAGAGGTGAGATTAGATGAGAGAAGGTTCAAAAACATCAAAAGGAAACTGGTGATGTTCTTTGTTCTGTCTGCTGAGCTGCAGAAATAAATAGCCTGAGGTGAAATGTCAGCATGTGAAATTACTTCATAATTTTTCCTTCTTGTGTGGTGCGGGCTTCTATTGTAAATCCAGCAAGCTCCTATATTGTGCAGTGCTCCTTGATTTCTCTTCTGAGGTCAGATGGCGGATGAACAATAAGAAAATGAGAAAAGATGTCTGAGCAATTCAGATTCCAATGAATCTAAAATACGTTCCATATTCACACCCATGCCAACAAAGTGAGTAGAGCTGTAAGAACCATCTTGATATGAGGTATGTGCGAGTCTGGGTCGGTGTGGAGGGTTCTCATGCGGTTCCTGTCCTCCATGGGACTCCAGCGCTCTGTGGTGTGCAGCCCAGCTGGGATCAGAGCGCTCACACTGAGTCAAAGTTCACCCTGCTACCTGCCAGCCACCCAGATGCCACACTAAAATAACAGCTGATATTTACGGTGGAAATGTCAAACCCAGTTGTTTCTTCCAGCTGAGATGAGCAGAGCACAGGCTGGTTTCCTTACACACGCGCACTATTAGAATTATGTAATGGCATTTTATGCATTGAAGTACATTATTGCAATATCCTATTTGTTAGGCTATATATAAATAAGATAAAAGCACACACAATGTAATACAGTATGAAGGTCTATTTTGCCTCAGTGATTCGATTGGTTACCGATATTGGTTTATTGAACAGTTTATTATACAAACCCGATTCCAAAAAAGTTGGGACACTGTACAAATTGTGAATAAAAAAGGAATGCAATAATTTAAAAATCTCATAAACTTATATTTTATTCACAATAGAATATAGATAACATATCAAATGTTGAAAGTGAGACATTTTGAAATGTCATGCCAAATATTGGCTCATTTTGGATTTCATGAGAGCTACACATTCTAAAAAAGTTGGGACAGGTAGCAATAAGAGGCCATTTAATAAAAGTTAAATGTACATATAAGGAACAGCTGGAGGATGTCTGGGACTGAGGAGACAAGTTGCTCAAGTTTAGGAATAGGAATGTTGTCCCATTCTTGTCTAATACAGGCTTCTAGTTGCTCAACTGTCTTAGGTCTTCTTTGTGGCATCTTCCTCTTTATGATGCGCCAAATGTTTTCTATGGGTGAAAGATCTGGACTGCAGGCTGGCTATTTCAGTACCCGGATCCTTCTTCTACGCAGCCATGATGTTGTAATTGATGCAGTAGAAGAAGGATCCAGGTACTGAAATGGCCAGCCTGCAGTCCAGATCTTTCACCCATAGAAAACATTTGGCACATCATAAAGAGGAAGATGCCACAAAGAAGACCTAAGACAGTTGAGCAACTAGAAGCCTGTATTAGACAAGAATGGGACAACATTCCTATTCCTAAACTTGAGCAACTTGTCTCCTCAGTCCCCAGACGTTTGCAGACTGTTATAAAAAGAAGAGGGGATGCCACACAGTGGGAAACATGGCCTTGTCCCAACTTTTTTGAGATGTGTTGATGCCATGAAATTTAAAATCAACTTATTTTTCCCTTAAAATGATAAATTTTCTCAGTTTAAACATTTGATATGTTATCTATGTTGTATTCTGAATAAAATATTGAAATCTGAAACTTCCACATCATTGCATTCTGTTTTTATTCACAATTTGTACAGTGTCCCAACTTTTTTGGAATCGAGTTTGTAGGTTCTGCATATTGGTTCTTAAACACTAAACATAAAAATAATCTACATCGGTATTGGGCATAAAAAGGAAATATCGCTCAATGTCTTTTACTACATTTAAAAGAATAAATTCACAATACTATACATCTCCAAATAACCATGGTAATATAATATCTTACAGAGCAATATGAATTAAATCACTGTATTGTCATTTGTATGGTTACATTCATCTGTACTTAATGGGATCAATTATCATTACATCAAACTCGCTATACGCTTGGCTGGAGTCAAATCTGGATGAATGCTCAAAGGAGATTTCAGAAACAAGAAGACACACACACACACACACACACACACACACACAAATACACGCTTGCTCTCATTCTTCACACCTGAGTGGTCAACTGCGTCTCAGCAGGATATGAAACCTCTTTCCATGAATAAACATTGATGTCCAGTGCTGAGCAATGTCTCCTTTGAGTATTACAAATCCAATTACCACTGAACAGCAGCACTCCTTTAGTCACAATCATTTTGCTCTCACTTCCTGTCTGTCTCGTTCTTTCTTTCATTTATTCTCTCTCTCCTGGATTAGACCTTGTGCCAATAGTGCCTATAGCCTGTGCTTCCTGCCTCTTACAATAAAACTACCTGCCATTTTCAGGAGATAAAAATAAAGAGCTGATTCAGAGTGGGTTTAAGTAAAGGCCAGAACATGCTTAGTCACATGTCTTGGTTTGTGTGTGTGTGTGTGTGTGTGTGTGTGTGTGTGTGTGTATATATGTATTTATAAAGGTCTAAGTACCACTATTTCATTATCAGTATATTGAATATGTACACTTGACATATTGGGAACTCCACTGGGCAGCTACAAAACTTACGAAAAAAGCGCAACCAACGTAGTGTAAGCATTTTAAACTGTGTGAGGCATTACACTTTCTTTGTAAGTTGAATAAAGAAGATGGTCTGGCAGAAGCTAGATATTTCACTTTATAAAGTTTTAAATATGGTTATTTTTCTTACACAAACCCATGGATTCACTTTAGAAGGCCTTTATTAACCCCTCGGAGCCGTGTGGAGTACTTTTATAATGGATGGATGCACTTTTTTGGGCTTCAAATTTTGGGCTCCCATTCACTGCCATTATACATTTTTTAATATAACTCCGACTGTATTCGTCTGAAAGAATAATGTCATATAGCTTGAGGGTGAGTAAATTATGGGATTTGAGGGTGAGATTTTTGGGTGAACTATCCCTTTAATTGTACTGATTGTGCACTTGTAGTGTACTTTGAATCTTAAAAGTATATTTTTACAAAACTGTACTTGCAGACAATATAAAACTAGTGAAATAAAAGTCTACTTAAGTGACTTTTAAAAGTGCACTTTGTAATAATGTCAAATCAAATGTTTTACTATGAAGTACATTTTAAATAATTAGGCCTATATGTTAATAATCTTGTGTCATCTTGATATACAAGATATAATTACTTGATAACTTTATTGGTAGTGCTATTCAATATTACATTAAAGTTTACTATATTTTCCCATATTTACATATTTCAGTTTACCATAAATGCTTGTCAGTGTATTCAACAGTACACTTTAATCATATTTCAAAGACAAGGAGGTAATTCTGAAATGACATATAAAGATATATTACTTATGGTGATCAAAAAGCACTCTAAAGTTCAGCTAATTGTATTTAATACAATATTTAACTATGATACATTTTCATTCATTATAAATCACATTTTTTACATTACATTCAGTTTGCACTTAATATTCTTTGAAAGTATATGATTTCTCTTTTAAAAGTACATGTAAAGTATATGCATTTTAAAAGTATTTTCACAAGGGTTTGCACAGATCTTGCTTTCATTGAAGCATAAGATGCTCTTTGGATCATTTTCAAATCAGGCATACAAACCATTGTCAATTTCTTTATATCTTTAGTTCAGTTATAGGAGCCTCATGTAGATGAATGGCTGGTCATGGTTAAATATTCAGTCCCTTCTCTCATGATGTCTGTCTCCTCACACAATTTCATCCTGGGTGTCTGAACCATGAAATGGACTGAATAGATAGACTGGCCTCAATTAGTGGCTGTCTTCAGGCATCATCTACAATGGCAATATTCAGCGACCAGTCAGCCCGAGGGAGCCACATTTATCCAAAAATTATACATCTACTGCTGGAGGGAGTATTTGAGAAACCGACTTGGAAATAATAATTTTTGCAATTCCATCCGGTGCCACTAGTTTAGTTGTTTGCATGCACAAATACACTCACCCAAAGGATTATTAGGAACACCATACTAATACTGTGTTTGACCCCCTTTCGCCTTCACAACTGCCTTAATTCTACGTGGCATTGATTCAACAAGGTGCTGAAAGCATTCTTTAGAAATGTTGGCCCATATTGATAGGATAGCATCTTGCAGTTGATGGAGATTTGTGGGATGCACATCCAGCGCACGAAGCTCCCGTTCCACCACATCCCAAAGATGCTCTATTGGGTTGAGATCTGGTGACTGTGGGGGCCATTTTAGTACAGTGAACTCATTGTCATGTTCAAGAGACCAATTTGAAATGATTCAAGCTTTGTGACATGGTGCATTATCCTGCTGGAAGTAGCCATCAGAGAATGGGTACATGGTGGTCATAAAGGGATGGACATGGTCAGAAACAATGCTCAGGTAGGCCGTGGCATTTAAACAATGCCCAATTGGCACTAAGGGACCTAAAGTGTGCCAAGAAAACATCCCCCACACCATTACACCACCACCACCAGCCTGCACAGTGGTAACAAGGCATGATGGATCCATGTTCTCATTCTGTTTACACCAAATTCTGACTCTACCATCTGAATGTCTCAACAGAAATCGAGACTCATCAGACCAGGCAACATTTTTCCAGTCTTCAACTGTCCAATTTTGGTGAGCTCATGCAAATTGTAGCCTCTTTTTCCTATTTGTAGTGGAGATGAGTGGTACCCGGTGGGGTCTTTTGCTGTTGTAGCCCATCCGCCTCAAGGTTGTGCATGTTGTGGCTTCACAAATGCTTTGCTGCATACCTCGGTTGTAATGAGTGGTTATTTCAGTCAAAGTTGCTCTTCTATCAGCTTGAATCAGTCAGCCCATTCTCCTCTGACCTCTAGCATCAACAAGGCATTTTCGCCCACAGGACTGCCGCATACTGGATGTTTTTCCTTTTCACACCATTCTTTGTAAACCCTAGAAATGGTTGTGCGTGAAAATCCCAGTAACTGAGCAGATTGTGAAATACTCAGACCGGCCCGTCTGGCACCAACAACCATGCCACGCTCAAAATTGTTTAAATCACCTTGCTTTCCCATTCTGACATTCAGTTTGGAGTTCAGGAGATTGTCTTGACCAGGACCACACCCCTAAATGCATTGAAGCATCTGCCATGTAATTGGTTGATTAGATAATTGCATTAATGAGAAATTGAACAGATGTTCCTAATAATCCTTTAGGTGAGTGTATGTGCACCTATTTTTCTTAAAGGGGACCGATTATGCAAAATTCACTTTTATAAGGTGTCTGAACACAGATGTGTGTCCACAGTGTGTGTAAACAACCAGCCTATAATGGTAAAAATCCATCCAATACTTTTTTTTATAATCCCCATCAATCATTATCAATCTCTCATAACACGTTGTTTCACATTTGTGCCAAAAAAAATGTCGGTAAAATGTTATATATATACTCTCATTTTATGCATTATTGACTAACGAACGAGAGTCAGCACAATGCTGGATTAGCGGAAAAGTTGTTTCTGACGCTTTGTGCTTTAACTTGCCATCCCGAACAAGTAAGGATGGCATTTCATAATTTGTGAATGTTTGAAAATTTCCTTTCTGAATAAGCTTTCTAGAATGCTGTACATCTAATATGGCTAAAGTTACAATAGTCTGTGGCTGTATTCACAGAGACTAGAGCTATGTTGTTAGTTCTATCCCGAAAACGCTCACCATCTGCAGAATTCATAAATGCAAATGTATTAATGCATTGTATAGTCGGGTGACGGACGTGTTGTGCAACTCATTTGCATTTAAAGGGACACACAAAAACAGTGCGGTTTGCTCACACCCAAAAAGGGACAAATTTGACAAGCTAAAATAAATAATAAAAACAAATTTTGAGCTAAAACTCCACAGACACATTCTAGGGACACCAGAGATTTATATTACATCTAGGGGTGTCACAATATACCGGTATTGGCGATAACCGTGATATTCAAAGCACAAAATATCGACATCGTCTAAATTTAGGTTGTGGCAATATACCGATATTGGTGATAACCATGCTATTTAAAATGAATAGGACTCTTATGATAACATGACACGTAAATACTCCAGTGTCAGTTTTTTTTTTCTAACTCCCTATTACAGAAAATGATAAAAACCATAGATATAAAACACTTCAAGCATCACAATGTTAGTTTAAATGTTTACTATCACCACCACAGTAAAAAGGCATTTTTGACAAGCTGAGGCAGGTTGATCGCAACGGCGTGTAATGTATGACTTCATTGGTGCTGGCACAACGATAGGTTAAAGAGCTTAAAATACGGGTACACAAGTTAACAGGTTGGAGTATCAGTTTTGATGTTAATATTTATTCATCATAGGATACTGTTGAACTTGACAGTATTTTCTCTCGTTATTTAATTGGGAGCATCGAAGAAAATGCATGTGCCCTGTGTTTATCAGTATCCAATTATGTTTGTTGGGTAAAAAAGAAAAACTAAATAAACAAAGTAATAATTCATTTGATAACTTTTCCCCCCAAGGTTTCTATAGATATTGCAATATATCAATATCATGAATTCTTTTGGCCACAATAACCATGGTGTGAAAATTCTAATATCGTGACAGCCCGTGAAAAGAGGCATAATACACTGATCAGGCATATCATCATGACAGGTGAAGTGAATAACACTGATTATCTCTTCATCACGGCAACTGTTAGTGGGTGGGATATATTAGGCAGCAAGTGAACATTTTGTCCTCAAAGTTGATGTGTTAGAAGCAGGAAAAATGGGCAAGTGTAAAGATTTGAGCGAGTTTGACAAGGGCCAAATTGTGATGGTTAGATGTCTGGAGCAGAGAATCTCCAGAGCATGTTCCTGGTCTGCAGTATCTATCAAAAGTGCTCCAAGGAAGGAACAGTGGTGAACCGGCGACAGGGTCATGGGCGGCCAAGGCTCATTAATGCATGCTGACCCCTGTCCACCGCTGAAAGTGCCAACAGTGTGCATGTGAGCATCAGAACTGAACCACGGAGCAATGGAAGAAGGTGGCCTGGTCTGATGAATCACGTTTTCTTTTACATCATGTGGATGGCCGGGTGCGTGTGCGTTGCTTACCCGGGGAACACATGACACCAGGATACACTATAGGAAGAAGGAAAATTCCCCAGATCTCAATCCAATCAAGCATCTGTGGGATGTGCTGAACAAACAAGTCCATGGGCACCTCGCAACATATAGGACTTAAAGGATCTGCAGCTAACATCTTGGAGCCAGATACCACAGAACACCTTCAGGGGTCTAGTGGAGTACATGCCTCGACGGGTCAGGGATGTTTTGACAGGAAAAGGGGGACCAACAGAATAATGCTATGTCATAATGTTATGCCTGATTGGTGTATGTCCCCTTTAAGGATTCTGAGTATGCGTTGTGGATTCAAAAGAAAAAATGTAAACTACACACCAATTATCTGGATAATGTATTGTTAGGAAATGGTTTTCAAGATTCAAGAGTTTTATTTTAGTTTTAGGAGCTATACTCTAGTTTCAACTTAAAAACTTTTATTTGTTTTATATTAACAATATATTATAATATAGTGCTTTTGTTGTGCTTTTGCAATAGTTTTTATAATCATGAATAAAAATATAATATAATAATATAAGATAATATGATAGAATATAATATCATGTCAAATAATATAATATAATAATCAATTATAGTAACATTTTCTACATTTCTAAAGATTTCTACAGATCTCTTAAAGGCTTTTTATGCAAAGTACACTTCTATTTCATGCAATGAAACAGAAAGCCTTTTACCACAGATGTGTCCCAGTATGCCCACAACTTCCATCACCACTACACCACTGCTGCTAGTAATTCACAAATTAAACATTTCACCTGTAATTTCCTCGGTGTTCTCAGATTTAATTCATTAGTATTTATCCTCCATGATGTAACCTAGTGCAGAGGAGGATACCCAAAACCCACGGATGTCCTTCTCGCTGCCACTGAAACGATTTGTGACAGTTTAAATCTTTTAGGTGACTACTTAAATCTAGTGGAGGTGTGCAGTGAGTCAACATGAGTTTCCAGAGAAGCCCGCCTGTTAACTGAGGAGAGAAATAAACTCATTGCAACCTCTGGGTCACGCTTCTGAGCCGCCATCTATAGTCGATGAATATGCATTCACAATCATCCTCATCCATTACAATCTCATCAAGGAAGAGAGAGATGGAGAGAGCCGAGGCTCCCCACCTGAGTCACATTCAAATCAGCTCTATCCCCTCTTATCATTATAACCCCAGGCACATATGTATAGACAGATAGAGAAAGACCAGGAGAAAGAGGAGGGGAGAGAGAGAGAGAGAGAGAGAGAGAGAGAGAGAGAGAGAGAGAGAGAGAGAGAGAGAGAGATGTAGTGAGAGAGAATGGACGATGGGGGGAAAAGGACAGGATGAGGAAGAATGAGATTTGGTGAGCGGAGAGTGCTGTTGAGCCTTTGTCAGAGGCAGATTAAAATTCATACAGTCTAATCAGCCGCTAAATTTAACCTTGTCAGCCAGACCTCTCTTCTGTTCCCACATACACACACACACACTACCACCTTGCCCTGCTATCAGTCAATGCAAAGAGTGGATTCAGCAATGCTCCACCTATGAACGAGACCTCACAAACAATATTACGCATTCATATATCTCTTGATCACAGATGATTAAATTCATATCACGTGCAACACAGATTATGTTAATGCTGTTATTTTATTGCCCCCACATTACAGAGCGATTCACAAAAGCTTTGTTTTTTATATCAGAGGTAGGCGTACTATATAAATGAGGAAAGTGTTACTGAAAGCATGTATGTGTGGTTGATATGAATGAGTTAAACTGAACTTCAACACAAATCGTTTCTTCAGAAGATGTCTCTTACGAAGCAAATAAAAGTTTAAAACAAAGAATCTAAACCACAACACAACAAAATTAAAATACCACACAACACAAATGCTCCCAATCACAAGAGCGTAGTTTCAACTTGGAAAAACAAGAATTTTAAAACTTGTGCCATTGCGGACAGACTATGATATTGTGTCTATGATATTTTGTTCCTTGTAGATATGGCAGTTCTCCTTGTAAGCCTATGGCATTTTTTTTTTACCCAGTCTGATAGCAACAACGCTAGTGAACCATTTTAGAACACTCATCATATGCTAAAGTTGAACTCTCATCTTCTGCCTCTTTCTCCCTTCTCAAAAGTTGTCAGAGGCCAAGAGTCTCTGAATAATTTTCCTCTAAATGATAATAGATCTTGATGTTCATTCAAATAATCAAGATTGCGAGTAGTTCATTTCCATAGGGGTCGCTTCCTGTTAACTTTCATTTCCTTTAGATGGAATTACTGAGAAGTCACAGTGACCTCAATTTCTTCTTCCAAATAACCTGTTTTGGACTTTCCTTTTACTTCTATCACAATGATTACATAGAAACGCCTGGTGTAATTTCTCTCGTTTTCTCTTTCTTTTCAGTTTTTTTTTGTTTGTTTTATTTGTTGTTTCAGTTAAAGGTGCAACAGGTGATCGGGGAAATGCTGACTTTAGACTGCTAGCACTGAAAGCAATCGATCCCACCCTCCCTGCAAATCGAAACATTTTATGGTTCTACACCTTCCACAGACGATATGTGGTATATTTATAAAAGTACATTTAGACATTGTTATCAGGATATGGGGAGACTTTCAACCAGCGTAACAGAAATGTTTCTGTAGAGAACCACCTATTGCACATTTAAAGGCCCCCTGAAATAAAAATGTCAGTTTTTTAGCTTTTAGTATTAAAGGTGCACTGTGTAAATTTTAGCAGCATCTAGCGGTGAGGTTATGAATTGCAACCGCTCACCCCTCCCATTCGAAGCACATGGAGAAGCTACGGTGGCTGACACAGGACAAAGATGTCGTCATCTGAGACAGCAGAGAGTAGCTAGCGCTCTGTAGAGCAGTTTGTCCGTTTAGGGCTACTGTAGAAACATGGCGGCACAAAATGGCGATTTCACTGTAAGGTGACCTGCGGTGTATGGAGATAGAAACGGCTCATTCTAAGGTAATAAAAACATAACGGTTCATTATGCAAGGTCTTTATACACCACTGACAACATATATTATATTGTATTTCTGTCAATATATCCTCATAAATACTATACACTATAAACTCTTGACATTATATTATTATAAGATTAGAGTTTAGGTTTCACAAGAAAAGTTTAGGTTTTTTAGAGTTTATGATCACAAGTAAGTATAGCACATGTTAAAACACACACACACACACACACACACACACACACACACACACACACACACACACACACACACACACACACTAACTAACTAAAGTAGTTAAAAAAAACTTTGCTTGCATAATATTGTTGTGGTATTTGGACAGAGAGAGTGAGTGACTGGAGGTGACTGAGGAGGGATAATGAGCACATTTACATTATAAGCTTGCAGATGAGCCTCAGGGAGCCTGATTAGGAATTGCCCTCTGGTTACCAAGGTGATTATTATTCTTATTGAGTCACAGGATTTCCAACTAGTATAGACTCCCGAGTTCTCCTGAGTCGAGCGATCTGCAGAGAGACACAATCCATGGGGCAATAACAGCTAACAAGACATAGAGTGACCTGAATGCATCTAAAAGTCCCAAGAGACCCAAGGAGGTCTATAACACTGTACCTGGATATCCATTAGCGTTCCCATTTATTTCGGCAAAGGTCCTGTTGTTGGTGCAGTACTTCCATTTCATGCTTTTAAGAGCCCCCATAAAAAGGAAAAAAAAGAAAAAGAAATACACTATTGTTTTGAAGCGATAGATATATGCGATAGATATTAATTTTGAAGCGATATATATATATATATATATATATATATATGCTGTTCTTTTGAAGTTTATATTCTTCAAAGAATCCTGAAATTTTTTCATGGTTTCTATAAAAAATATTAAGCAGCACAACTATTTTCTATATTGATAATAATAAATGTTTCTTGAGCAGCAAATCAGCATATTAGAATGATTTCTGAAGGATCATGTGACACTGAAGACTGGAGTAATGATGCTGAAATTTCTGTTTTAAACTTTTTATGGTATTTTTAATAAAATAAATGCAGCCTTAGTGAGCATAGGAGACCTTCAAAAACTATTTAAAAAAAAAAATCCTGACTCTAAACTTTTGAACAGTAGTATATGATCAATATGTTGCTGGCAAAAAAAACTAAAAACTTTTGAATACCCTCAGCATGTTGTAATTGTAACAACAAAAAAAGAACATGCAATACCGGCGCCAAGCGCAAATAAGATGACAAGACATGCCAACGTGGCTGAGAGCCAACTGCAACAATGAACAATTATACAGTTTAAGATGATTTTAGGCTAAATGTCTGAAATATCATATATAGAGTCACTAATAATATGATTTAATGGTTTATGACTTTTGACCATTAGGTGGCACAGTTACAAAATTGATGTGGTGTGGTCAGAATAAGGGAACAATGACACATGCAGCGTTTGGTGTCAATATGTAGCTTTCCTGTAACTCAAACAATAAGAGTGTGGCACTAGCAACACTAAGGTCATGGGTTCGATTCCTGGGGAAAGCAAGAACTGACAAAATGTAAAAATGTGTACCTTGAATGCAATGTAAGTCGCTTTGGATAAAAACATCTGCCAAATGTAAAATGTAAATACAATATGTCTAAGCCAGTGTTTTTCAAAGTGTGGGGCGCGCCCCACTGGTGGGGAATCGAGACATGATAAGTGGGGTGCGACAAACGGGAGGAAATTTGGTCATTTTTGTGCCCATCTCTATTAACCTTTTGAGCGGTCCCACATGTGGGATTTTTATTTCTGTGCCACTGAGAGTATGGGATATATGGGATTTAGAATGTTCAGTGACGTGACATCACTGCCAGATTCAAACTGTGTTTTCGCGCTTTGGCTGGCGCTCAGCGCTTGACATACATCATGCAGTGTTTTCAACCACATAATGTTTATTTTAGGTTTCAAACATTTAAATACACATAAGTACTAGTAAAACAATACATTTAGAGTTGGTAAAATACACACGGGTGTCTATGGAAGCAGCAATAACAGTCCATTCAAATATAATTTGAGTTTTATTCATATCAGATACACTCACTTACACGTATTTGAGAATCGGATTATTAGATTGATGACATGGTAAATGATAAGCAAGTTTGTCAATATTTTGAATAAAAAAGGAAAAACCTAATAAAAGTGATACATCTGTCATACAGCGCTATTTGGGTTGCGGTGAGTCACGTGACAAGCATGACGCGTCGTCATGGAAACAATAAGGGGAAACGTTCTAAAATAACGGTCCCTTAAAAAAAACTCTCTCTGGGGGGTCTGCTAGAATATTTTAAATATACGCATGAAAGGCTTCAAAATGTGATGTTAATAAAATAGATGTTAACAGGTAAACTTAAAGCCTAGATAATTACCATTTTGTTGGGACAATTGTGGACAGGTGGGGCTCGGAACCCTTCCCTACCTCCAAAGTGGGGAATGGCAGAAAAAGTTTGAGAAACACTGGTCTAAGCATTGCAGAGATACAGGCTCAAGAATCCAATTCGTGCCAGCGATATACGAAAACGGTTTCATCTATCGACGCAAAATCCATAACTTTTTATCGGCACAGTCTGAAGATGATATAATTCAATTTTGGTGAAAATTGAACAAATGGTCTAGGAAGAGTTTGAAAAAGTAGGTTTTTAGCAAATAAGGACAGGAAGTTTTCCCAAATATGGCAAAATTGATATCTATGTATCAATCCCACCATTTTTTTTAATGTGTCCTCAGAGTGAGTCCATACATATTTGTGTCGATTTTGGTGAATCGACACAAAGAGTTATAGACATTTATGTGAAAAAACATGTAAAAAAATGACTGACACCTGACTTTGATTGGATTTTACTCCTCCTTACTATCAATATTTTGACATTTGGGCATAGGTAAATAGCTATCGACCTATGTTTCCAAACTTCTGACACTACTTTCATCTTGATAGGACTAGTGGTTTCGAAGATATCAGCTAATGTTTTTTTAAGCACTAAATTACAACGCTGCACAAACCATACACCGAAACCTGGCAAGTCTGGTATCGTTGGACTCAGCAATGATTCAGGAGTCTAAGGAGATGACTCTAGTGAAAATAAGTCAATCACACCCAAAATGATAAGTATTTGAAAAAATAAATTCTCCATTAGGTGGCGCTGTTTCGAAACTTCTCAGGCTCCTTCAGGGCATTGTGGTGATGCCCCATACCGAGTTTCTTAACAATCCATTAATTTGTTCATAAAACACAGCATTTTAGCACATAATTCAAAATGGTCGATATGGTAAAAAACGAGACCACTTTTATGATTTTTGGACAAACCCATCAGAAGTTACAAGCAAAAATAGCTTTTTCATAGCTAGATTTTTCATATCTCCGGACCAGTAGGTGGTGCTGCACCGAAACGCAGCATATTGCCTCAGGTCATGCTTGTGATGACATGTACCAAGTTTGGTTTGAATACGATAAAGCGTTGCAGAGATATAGCCTTAAGTGTATTTTCGCAACCGCAAGTTATCATAAACATGAACAGGTGAAACTTTGGACAGGTGGTGGCGCTAGAGGGATTGTTTTAGAGACAAAATTGGTATGGTTAATGTTGGGCCAGTCCTCTATCAGTGTGCCAAATTGCACAGCTTTTTACCATACGGTTCTATGGGCTGCCATAGACTCAAGAGCGGAAGACGGAAGAATCAGAAGAACGGGAACGATTTCAACCTTTGGTGCTTGGCCCCTAAAAAGAAAAATAAATAGAGAATAGTGGTGCATAATGTAAATTCGGTATCAACATGGTGGCCACCATTATGAGAAAATAATATAGAATAAAATAGATTTTTTTTAGTGATGTGCAAAATTAAGCTTTCAGAACTTTGGATTAATTGGACCAATTACTTCACGAAATGAAACAGTTTTAAGCACTTGCATTTAATGACAACATTAGATGATCAACATTGCTCTAGATTTTTGGGGGGGAATTTCTATCTATATCATGTGTTTTCACTGTTATCTGTCTTATTAAGTTAATTTATTAATAGTCACTTCAGTCACAATAGTCACTTGTTTGGCAAGTGACTATTGTGAATATCTGAAATATTGTGAATATCTGAATAGACAAGTTTTAAAAAGCCAACATGTGACCATTTCTATCACATTAAAAAAAATGCTTTGGTAAATTATAATTATAAAATACATATAAAATAAATATAAATTTTGACTGTCATAATTGACTTTTGTCATAATTTTGACTTTTTACTCATAATTGGGGTTCCATATATAATAGTTGTACATACAGCATTAAAACAGCCCTAATTTTCCGCTGCAGCACAAAGAAAGACTGAAATAAACCTTAGTAAGGGACCAGATCTTGCACTCTAACATTTGTCCAAGACCCAAACGACTCTCATCAGAGCATCAACTAACCTCCTGTGTGTCATCAGCTCTGAGCTGACACCACCAACCTCCACTCTGAGAGAAAGAGAGGCATTGTGCCCATTATCAATGACCATCATGCGTCGTCGTAAACATTGTGACCTCTCATGTGAGGAGCTTTCATCATGTGGGTATCATGGCTAAATGTGCTGAATAACTGCAGTTCACTGAAGTAGGCTTAAGTTTATTTATTACAATGCACTTATTGTTACATGTTTTTACATTGTACTTTTTTACCTGCATGTAAGCATAGCTGTAACTTATGACTGTAAGTTGACCCTTCCTTAAACCTATAACCATAAACATGTCTACCTGTATCCAACATCGATAGCAGAAAAAGTAGTACAACATGAACTAAATAAGTACACTGTACCAATTTTTTTATTTTATTTTTTTGGACATAACACTGTAGTTAAAGACACCTATATAGTGTGACCAGTATATATATATATTTTTAAAACTCATATATATATGAAATACCCTACAAATTCAAGTATAGGGTACACTTTTATGTTCACTTTGTAATAATGTCAAATTAAAGGTTTTATTTTAAAGTAAATTTAAAAACGTTCTTATATTTAAAGAAGTGCGCATATTTTGATGTGTTGTCTAACATACTAAATGTAAAGTGCTTGATTGTTATTTTAACTGCAGTGTGTTAGCCTATTTGATATTACATTTTAAGTTAATAGCTAAATTTTAAATGTACTAAATTACAAATTAATCACTACAAATGTGTAATTACACATATTTTTAAATATCCTATAAGTGGGTAAAAAGAAATCACTAAAGTTCAGGTAACTGCATTTAAACTATAATTAATTTGGATTAAATTGCACCAGGCAATTAAAGACACAATATGTAAGATTTTTGGTTTAAAATAACCAAAAACCACTAAAACATAGTTATATATTTTGTTGACTTGTGTACTTACATTGTCCCAAATGTTTTCGCCTATCAGTGACATCATGCCTGCCTTACCCTCGATTTCTGGTTTGATTTTGTCGATTTTGTAGAAGACGCTTTATTATATATTATTTTTAATAATATATAATAAAGCTGTAGTAACTGTTTGGATACATTTATAGAAAACAAATTATTGTTATATAGCTCAACACGTTTAGTCTGATTGTTTGAATGTCGTTTTCTTGATTTTCCACGACTGCATGTTTTCACCATGCCTCAGAGAAAAACAATATTTTTGTCAAGTGGCTAACATAGCATAATCAGATGCAGCTTTATTTTTAATAAGAGTAATACACATTTTCTCCGTCATACAATATGTTTTCAAATTAATTGCATGCCATTTAGCAACACAAGCCATCCAGCATTTATTAATATGATATTCTAATATCGATCTAGCTTGGTGTGCAACAAGTGTCTTATAGCAGCCGCGGAGCGAAAGCACAGAGTAACGTTATAACATAATTTTCAATACACTCAAATGCATCCAATATGATAAAACACCGCTGCGTTACCCCACATATGCCTGACCAGAATAAGCGGAAGTGGCAGCTGTAGCATAGCAGGCAGATAGGGATCTATTTATCACCATTTTATTTTTATTTTTTAAATTCTCTTTCCAACTGTTTTAATTAACCTTGTTTTTATTTTTAATTCTTACACATGGTATTCTTATTTCTTATGCATATGTTATCACTATTTTAATTAATTTCTATGTAAAACACTTTGAATTGCCATTGTGTATGAAATGTGCTATAGACGGTTTCAACGGCAACAACATAAACAAACGTTACTGCGCATGCGCACTTTTGTGGCACAAACTTAACTGACTTAACTTAAATGAATCAATAACAACAGTGGCTGCATTATCTTTCTTATGTGTTATCATCTTACATTTTAATTGTGCAACGTTATTTTAATTTATATGTTTGTTTTTGTTTGTTTGTTTGTTTCAGCATGTTTATTATAAATAATTTCCAATTCCTGTCTACAATATAGATTGGGGGAAAGGGTTAGTTCACCCAAAACTGAAAAGCCTGTCATTAGTTACTCACCCTCATGTTGATCCCAACCCGTAAGACCTTAGGAAACAAGAAACATATCTTCATTTGTGTTCTGAAGATGAACGAAAGTCTGACAGGCCTGGAACGTCATGAGGGTGAGGAATAATGACGGAATTTAAATGTATGGGTGAACTAACGTTAACCCTTTAAAGACCGTGTAATGACGTTTTCTGTACAGTAGCTTATACACTCACCTAAAGGATTATTAGGAACACCATACTAATACTGTGTTTGACCCCCTTTCGCCTTCAGAACTGCCTTAATTCTACGTGGCATTGATTCAACAAGGTGCTGAAAGCATTCTTTAGAAATGTTGGCCCATATTGATAGGATAGCATCTTGCAGTTGATGGAGATTTATGGGATGCACATCCAGGGCATAAAGCTCCCGTTCCACCACATCCCAAAGAAGCTCTATTGGGTTGAGATCTGGTGACTGTGGGGGCCATTTTAGTACAGTGAACTCATTGTCATGTTCAAGAAACCAATTGAAATGATTCAAGCTTTGTGACATAGTGCATTATCCTGCTGGAAGTAGCCATCAGGGAATGGGTACATGGTGGTCATAAAGGGATGGACATGGTCGGAAACAATGCTCAGGTAGGCCGTGGCATTTAAATGATGCCCAATTGGCACTAAGGGGCCTAAAGTGTGCCAAGAAAACATCCCCCACACCATTACACCACCACCACCAGCCTGCACAGTGGTAACAAGGCATGATGGATCCATGTTCTCATTCTGTTTACACCAAATTCTGACTCTACCATCTGAATGTCTCAACAGAAATCGAGACTCATCAGACCAGGCAACATTTTTCCAGTTTTCCACTGTCCAATTTTGGTGAGCTTGTGCAAATTGTAGCCTCTTTTTCCTATTTGTAGTGGAGATGAGTGGTACCCAGTGGGGTCTTCTGCTGTTGTAGCCCATCCGCCTCAAGGTTGTGCGTGTTGTGGCTTCACTAATGCTTTGCTGCATACCTCGGTTGTAACAAGTGGTTATTTCAGTCAAAGTTGCTCTTCTATCAGCTTGAATCAATCGGCCCATTCTCCTCTGACCTCTAGCATCAACAAGGCATTTTCGCCCACAGGACTGCCGCATACTGGATGTTTTTCCCTTTTCACACCATTCTTTGTAAACCCTAGAAATGGTTGTGCGTGAAAATCCCATTAACTGAGCAGATTGTGAAATTCTCAGACCGGCCCGTCTGGCACCAACAACCATGCCACGCTCAAAATTGCTTAAATCACCTTTCTTTCCCATTCTGACATTCAGTTTGGAGTTCAGGGGATTGTCTTGATCAGGACCACACCCCTAAATTCATTGAAGCAACTGCCATGTGATTGGTTGATTAGATGATTGCATTAATGAGAAATTGAACAGGTATACCTAATAATCCTTTAGGTGAGTGTATAAATGCTTGTGTGCTCGCCTTTCAATCATGCAATGCGTTGGAATAACGTGTTTCTTTGTTTCATAATATAAGATTAATGTTGGGAAACTTATCCTGTGGATAGAAGCTCTATGGGCACTGCCATTAATAGAGGATAAAGCGAAAGTTGTTTCGCACTCCGTGATAAAGGCATACCTAATTTAAATATTCTTGTAGGAAACATAAATCCATTCATTCATCCAGATGGCGACAACTTGATGTGAACAAATGTAAACGCGCCGTGTCCTGATCGACTGATGAGCCGATCTGCTCGATCGGACACAGTGATCGCATGTTAATGCCAAGAATAAACACAGCCAGAATAAGTTACCTCTACAGTAGATTATTTCTAACAAGCAAAATAATTAACAAATAAATTACATTAGACCGACAGACACTGTCAGACAGTCTAAATTACATTAGACGCTGCTCTCGTATGCAGTCAGACTGGATATTTATGACGCTTTCAAGGCTTTTTGGTGAGTCGCACACATGGTGTCATATTCTCTCTGCTTGATTGTTAAAATTTATATCATGTTATCCAAGAATAGTACGTAAAAAATGTGTTTCTACTGAGTAGTGCGCCATACTATCCACTAGCCAGACCGATAAACAAACATAGACCAGAAGTTAACTTCAGGCTAGGCACGTAACCGTGGCAACGTGCATGCGTCTGATGAAACGGTCTATATAAATAAACTTGCCTTACCTTTTCCGCCAACTGTGAGGTGAAGACGGCAACTCCCAAAATGAATAGGCGACCTCTAGCTGTGGAAAAACTACATATTGTGCCTTTAAGGGTCTGAAAACATTACACTCGGTTGAATTATGTTAAAATAGCCTATTATTTCTGCAATAACTAGGCAAGTATGCTAAGTATGCTAGAACTGTATGTCTTTTACACAGGGGTGGACAAAACAATAACTATGTTTAATATGACTCAGCATCATCCTCCGAAAAGTGTGGAGTTACATTCATTTTACTCATCAAGCGCCCACTGTTTGTTGTGGCAGCACTGTTTTATTCTGTAAGCCACTAACTGTTGCTGGCGTGTTTGCTGGTGAACGTGAATGAGCAGATGATGAGAACAGATGCAGATTAGCCGCCGCTAGCTAGCATGTGCAGCAGCCTTCGGCCAAAACGATTCGTCATCGGTTGTGAATAAGGTCTGAGATGACTGTAAGCAGGGAGATTCACATGAAGGTGAAATGCACGTGTCATGCTTTCACATGACGAACAGACTCCCCAGACGCCCCTTTTTGAATAATGCCAAAAAGGGAACTATTTAATAGCCCAATTATAATGTGACAGTTTAACAGTGCACAGTGTCTTTCAGACATATGGTAACCACATAAAGAACCTTTGAAACCTATGCAATAGGCTAGCACTTAAGTGACAAATACAGAACATTATTTGTTGTTTTACTAAAACACCTTATTTCTGTGGAACGTTCACTTGATCATGTTATTTTAAAGTGAACTAGTGACCTCATGCGGTAGCCTGTCAAAATAAAATAAATACGCTTTATCCACTAGATGTCACTGTCTAACTGACAGAGTTTATTCAGTAGCCTAACAACTGTAAATTAATTCTCAGTCGCTTACAAATTATGAAAAAATCATATTCAACAGTAAACAAACAAAAAAAAAAAAAAGTATGAAGCTATACTAAAAGTGCAAAGTCCATACTGAACATAGCTTTACAATCACAGTCAATTTGTAGTTTTCGAGTCAGGTCACATGATGCTCAGAGATACAAGACATCAAAACATCACGGTGAAGGTCAGACAGCACTGCAACGATCCACTTAAACTTGCATTTGGTTCTTCTAAAAATAAAAATAAAAAATAAAATGTTCACTAAAAAAATAAATGTCTAAATAAAATGTGCACATCACGTTTTTTTTATTTATTTATTTATTTTTTTATTTTTTTAAGTTTAATGTTGTTTTACATTTTGTCATTCTGTTTGAGCTAAATGTAAGCCATTCTGAGCTAAATACCAGTATGACACCATGCAGGCAGTGAGAGTTAATCATTAAAATGAATAATAAAAAATAAAAATATATTGCTATTTCTCATTTAATTCAGCTCACCTTTTTAAGAGCCCTGTTTGGATGAATAAATGTGACCCTGGACCACAAAACCAGTCATAAGGGTCTTTTTTTTAAATTGAGATTTATACATCATCTGAAAGCTGAATAAATAAATGTTTGGATATGACAACATTATTATAACTATTTGAAAATCTGGAATCGGATGGTGCAAAAAAATCTAAATATTGAGTAAATCACCTTTAAAGTTGTCCAAATGAAGTCCTTAGCAATGCATTTTACTAATAATAATACATTTTTAATATATTTATTGAAGGACATTTACAAGATATCTTCATGGAACATGATCTTTACTTAATATCCTAATGATTTTTGGCAAAAAGAAAAATGTATCATTTTGACCCATACAATGTATTGTTGGCTATTGCCACAAATATACCTGTGCGACTTATGACTGGTTTTGTGGTCTAGGGTCACATATGTTCTGTGGAACAGTGCAGCTATCCTGACCCATAAGCATACACATTTATAGACTGTAAAATATAGGTCAGAAACCATGTCTTTCATCATTATTTACTCCTGAAACATGCACTGTAAAAAAAAAAAAAAAAATATATATATATATATATATATATATATATATATATATATATATATATATATATATATATATATATATATATATATATATTCATGATTTGTTATCACAACTTTTTATCTTTTGTCAAATTAACTTGTGAATGTGAAATGTGATTCAGATAACATAATACACTCACCTAAAGGATTATTAGGAACACCTGTTCAATTTCTCATTAATGCAATTATCTAATCAACCAATCACATGGCAGTTGCTTCAATGCATCTAAGGGTGTGGTCCTGGTCAAGACAATCCCCTGAACTCCAAACTGAATGTCAGCATGGGAAAGAAAGGTGATTTAAGCAATTTTGAGCGTGGCATGGTTGTTGGTGCCATACGGGCCGGTCTGAGTATTTCACAATCTGCTCAGTTACTGGGATTTTCATGCACAACCATTTCTAGGGTTTACAAAGAATGGTGTGAAAAGGGAAAAACATCCAGTATGCGGCAGTCCTGTGGGCGAAAATGCTTTGTTGATGCTAGAGGTCAGAGGAGAATGGGCCGACTGATTCAAGCTGATAGAAGAGCAACTTTGACTGAAATAACCATTCGTTACAACCGAGGTATGCAGCAAAGCATTTGTGAAGCCACAACACGCACAACCTTGAGGCAGATGGGCTACAATAGCAGAAGACCCCACTGGGTACCACTCATCTCCACTACAAATAGGAAAAAGAGGCTACAATTTGCACGACCTCACCAAAATTGGACAGTTGAAGACTGGAAAAATGTTGCCTGGTCTGATGAGTCTCGATTTCTGTTGAGACATTCAGATCAGAATTTATCGTAAACAGAATGAGAACATGGATCCATCATGCCTTGTTACCACTGTGCAGGCTGGTGGTGGTGGTGTAATGGTGTGGGGGATGTTTTCTTGGCACACTTTAGGCCCCTTAGTGCCAATTGGGCATCGTTTAAATGCCACGGCCTACCTGAGCATTGTTTCTGACCATGTCCATCCCTTTATGACCACCATGTACCCATTCTCTAATGGCTACTTCCAGCAGCATAATGCACCATGTCACAAAGCTTGAATCATTTCAAATTGGTTTCTTGAACATGACAATGAGTTCACTGTACTAAAATGGCCCCCACAGTCACCAGATCTCAACCCAATAGAGCATCTTTGGGATGTGGTGGAACGGGAGCTTCGTGCCCTGGATGTGCATCCCACAAATCTCCATCAACTGCAAGATGCTATCCTATCAATATGGGCCAACATTTCTAAAGAATGCTTTCAGCACCTTGTTGAATCAATGCCACGTAGAATTAAGGCAGTTCTGAAGGCGAAAGGGGGTCAAACACAGTATTAGTATGGTGTTCCTAATAATCCTTTAGGTGAGTGTATGTTGAGTTTCTATTTATTAAACCAATCTCCTTCATTGTATTAACTCACATTTTTAATTTTAATGAACTCAAATTTTTAAGGCAACCAGGAAACTTACTTTTTAAGTTAAACCAACAATATTTCTTTACAGTGTGCTATTGTCATGTTCTGCAGTGCCAGTAACCACTGTGAACAAAAATACTGTAATAATGATTGCTTTTAACGGCACAGAACACTCAACTTCATACCTTTAAAACTTTGAAAAATGTGAATAATTGCATGTTTTGAAGTGATTAGAGACCTTGTGCATTAAAAAAAGAAAAAAAAAAAAAAAAAAAAAAAAAAAAAAAACAAGATACAATGAACACTTTAAATCCACTAGATGTCCCTGTCCAACTGATGCAATATCTAGTAGATTGCATTCTTTAACAATTGACCATTGTTTCTCCTATCATTTATTTACATTTCTAAATGCAGTCCAAAACTGCCCTGATACAATACCTGACTTATCCAAGATGAATGACAGTTTTAATGGATAATTCATTAAATATGAAATGTATAGTCTGGATGTTTTTTATGTATATTTACCAAAATCAGTCGTCAGCTAAGTAAGTTAATTTCAGAATCACAATCCCCCATTATACAACAGAATGTAATTGAAAGTTAGAATGTAATCAGAGTTAGAATGTAAAGAAAGTTTTTACCACATTTGAATGTTCATCCACTCTTGGGAACCTCTGGGGGCAGCGAGAGCATTTCAGGAGAAACCACAAGCTTTCCGGGAAACTGTAACGCTGTGGGATCTTGTCAAATCATTTGGGGGAGTTTAAAAAAAAAAAAAAAAAAAAAAACAATCTTAGAGTTGCATTTTACAGACAACATATACAATGTGGTACCTATCTTTGGTACCTCATTTCAAACTGTGCAGGACCTGGAAGAGTTTTCTGAAGAACGGTGGACAGTTTAACTGCTCAGGATAGACCACAGTCAATCACAAAACATAAAAACAGTTGCCTTATTCAGGTAACAACACACACTATTAAGACTATACACTAAATACAAACTTTAGGAAAAAAGGGTATTTTTTATATCAAGCTACTATGTTGTCTTTTGGTCTATACAGTATGGGGTGTGTTCTCAATCAGCTCCCTAGTTCAGTAGTCAGGGCACTGATAAGGGAGTCGGCCATTTTAAGGGCTGTCTCAATCGCAGAATCCTTCCAGTGCACTGAAATGTTCTCTCCCTAAAAAGTCCTACAATGCACCTGAAAACCCAGGGTGCATCGATGGTCACTATGCTCCCTTAACGGAAGTTCTGAAGCGCGAAACTCAAATCACGTGAGCCAACTCGCAACACATAATGACCGATAACAACACGCGATATGCGTTTTTAAAAACAGAAACCATTATTTTATGATATTTCAGCATAAACATACATCGTTAGACAGGTAATGAACACAATCTAGCTAACATTTATAATTTATTTACGGCTGAAATGTTGCACGTATATGTAATAAGCAAAGTATTTATCACAGTGTACTTTAAATAACATTACAAGTAATGTCAGAAAGATATCAGCTCTGCTGTTGATCATAAATACTAGTAATGATGCTGTACAATGAGGACGTTGTGTCACGTTGCCGGAAATAGAGTCATCAGTGTGTAGTGAGTCAGCGTCTTTTACTGTACTTAGTGCCCGAACTCGTGTACACGATATACTGATTCACAAGCTGTCCATGTCAGTAGCCTACTGACCAATTTGGAAGCAGCAGTAAGAAGATATTTAGAGAGCAAGAGAGAAACCACGTGGTTTGTAGGAATACAGTGGGAGAAATGTGTTAGCTGTTGCTACTTTCATAACAGATTCAACACATCTTATTTCCAAAGCTCTAAAAATAAAGACATATATTTAAATGTTCTGACATAAAGCTTTCATTATGCAGCAGGTCTCCCTGCTTCAATAGCAAGCTGTGTTATTGTCTTATTATACTATCACTTTTTGTAAGCCATGAATACGAATGGGTAAATATTTATAAACAAATCACACTGTCAGATTATAGATACAATTTTAAACCAAAGAAAATAAGGACTGCTCAGAGAGCCTTTGCTGACAATGTCCTTCCCCTGCAGTTTCAATTTATCAAAGAAAAACCTCAATTATTGCAACTAGTGATTGCACTGTATCACTATAACCAAAAAATATAAATTATCAATATAGATTCAGTCAAACAGCTATATTACATAAGCAAAAAACTTGGGACCGGACGTAGCGGTACACTGCTTTATTTACTGGAAATAGGAAGAACATAAAAACACAGAAAATATTTTAAAGAATGTCGGAAAGAAACTCATACAGGTTTGGCACAACCTGAGGGTAAATGATGAGAATTCTTTGCGTGTGAACTATCCCCTTAAGTTTGCTATTGTGTTTTTCATTGTTCAAAAGTCAAAGTCAAAGTCAGCTTTATTGTCAATTCTGCCATACGTACAGTACATACATACAGAGAATTGAAATTCTATGACTCTCAGACCCTAGGTGCCTAACAACAACAAAAAAACAATAACAATAACAACAAAAGTTTAACAGTAACAACAACAGAAGAAAGATTAAGAAAAAAGAGATGGATAAAGTGAATTATAGAGGTGGCAATGGCAAATAGTGCAAACAATGGTAACAATAGTGCAATTTCAGATTTAAGTCAGTGCAGGTATAAAATAAAATAAAATTATAAGAGTGTGCAAAAAAAAGAGTCTGTAAGAGTCTGTGTGCAAAAAGAGTCTGTGTGCAAAAAAAAAAAAAGTCTGTAAGAGGGGAGACCAATTCCTCAGAGAGACAATATAATGAGGTAGATGAAGGGAGGAGAACTGGGGGGGTGATTCCCAGATCAGGTGCGTGGGGCAGAAGAGGGGAGGGTTGGCAGAGTCGGGAGGGCTGACAGCTTGGGGAATGAAGCTGTCCTTCAGTCTGCTGGTCCTTGCTTGGAGACTGCGAAGCCTCCTCCCTGATGGCAGCAGACTGAAGAGGCTGTGCGATGGGTGGGTGGGGTCTCTACGCAATGATGAGGGCTTTGCGGGAGGCGGGAGTTATAAATGTCCTGGAGGGGTGGGAGAGAGACACCAGCGATCTTCTCAGCTGTCACTATGCGCTGAAGTGCTTTACGGCAGGATGCGTTGCAGGCGCCGTACCACACAGTGATGCAGCTGGTCAGAATGCTCTCGATGGTGCCTCTGTAGAAGGTGCGCATGATGGGGGCTGGGGCTCCGGCTCTTCTCAGCTTGCGGAGAAAGTAGAGTCGCTGCTGTGCTTTCTTGGTCAGTGCTGTGGTGTTGGCGGTCCAGGAGAGGTCCTCTGTGATATGCACACCCAGGAATTTGGTGCTCCTCACCCTTTCCACGGTCACACCGTTGATGGTCAGAGGGGCGTGCTGGGTGTGCATTCTCCTGAAGTCAACAACAATCTCCTTCGTCTTCTCCACGTTCACAGAGACATTGTTGTCGCCACACCACCTAGCCAGGCGGCTCACCTCGCTCCTGAAGTTTGTCTCATCATCGTTGCTAATGAGACCAACTACGGTCGTGTCGTCTGCAAACTTGATGAAGAGATTGCTGTTGTGTATGGGTGTGCAGTCATGTGTCAGCAGAGTGAAAAGGAGGGGGCTCAACACACATCCCTGAGGGGCTCCAGTGTTCATGATGATGGAGTCGGATGAGTTGCTGCCGACCCGAACTGCCTGAGGTCTTCCCGTCAGGAAGTCCAGCAACCAGTTGCACATCGATGTGCTGAGTCCCAGCTGTGACAGTTTTTGAGTGAGCTGTAGAGGGATGATTGTATTGAATGCTGAACTAAAGTCTATGAACAGCATTCTGACATAAGTGTCTTTATTTTCCAGGTGAGTGAGTGCTGAATGGACGGTGGTGGCGATGGCGTCATCGTTCGAGCATTTAGACCGATATGCAAACTGGTAGGGGTCCAGGGAGGGGGGGAGGACAGACTTAATGTGGTGCATGACTAGCCGCTCAAAGCACTTCATAAGGATGGGGGTAAGTGCGACTGGACGGTAGTCTTTGAAGCAGGATGGAGATGATTTCTTAGGGACTGGAATGATGGTGGTTGCTTTGAAGCATGTGGGGACGACAGCTTGACTCAGTGAGATGTTGAAGATGTCTGCGAAGACATCAGTGAGTTCCTCTGCACAGTCTCTCAATACACGTCCAGGAATGTTGTCAGGACCTGGAGCTTTGCGTGCGTTGACCCTGCTGAGGGATCTTCTCACGCTGTCCCTGGGCAGTGACAACATCAGGTCGTCGGGAGGAGGTGGTGACTTCTGTGCAGTGGTGCTGTTGTTTGGGATAGTTGTGTATGGTGCGAGTGACTTTTTTTTTTTTTTTTTTTTTTTTTTTCAAAAAAAATTTATGTGTATATTTTTGTGAGCTTCAAAGCGAGCAAAGAAAGTGTTCAGCTCATTCAGCAGGGGGGTGGAGCTGTCACATGTCCGTGCAGGGGGCTTATAATCTGTGATGGTTTACACAGCCATTTTGTGGCACACAGCAATCTGTGATGGTTTACACAGATGGATCTGTGACAGCATTGGGGGCTTAATACTGTCAAAAATGATGTCTACATTAGATTGCAGCACAAACTCTCATTAGCCTACATTTATACTATAACTGTAATGCTACTTACAATAGAACAACGGCCATTTCCAAAGTCTGACCTAAATGACTCTCTTTCCTAAATGGCACTCTTTCCTTTTTTTTTTTTTTTTTTTTGTTTAAATGCTGCATTAAAACTCAAAAAGGGATTTGAAGTCCATGAAGCTGACTATAGTAATCAAGATTACAATTAAAATATATGTTTAGCAAACTAGAAAATAAATCAGAACATCAATTCTTTCACTAGATCACATGATGTTTGGAGCGCATATAAAAGCAGCTGTGAGGGGCTCTCACACACACAGACGCAGCTGAAAGCTGAAAGAGTCCGAACACATTTAGGCTGCTTTCATCAGCATTATACAGGATAATGCTTCTTAGAAGACCGAAGAAAGGTAAGACAGATCAACATGCATGACATACTCCATTTTATTTTAAATGCAAGTGAACAGGAATTAATTACAGAAATAGCCTATTGGCAACACCCCTGTAAAAATTCATGTAATCTCATCGCTATAGACTGAAAGAGTTCTACAAGCTGTAAACAGACAGTAAACTGGGCATTTTGCCCCGTCTAAAGACGTGCGTTTATTTAGACGTCGAATGCCACGTCGCGAAATGACAATTCAGACCGAATATGTTATCCGAATTTCTAATCACAAATATGGTTTTGACAGGTTAGACGACAGAGAAAACAAACTGATTTTAGTGTTATTTATTTTTATTTATTTTTAATACTAAATTAGTACTATTACCATAGTAACTAGAAAGAGCACGACCCGGATTCACGAAACAAAAAAACCAAAAAACGTATTATTTTATAGAATTATTTTCTAATCTTAGCCTATAATTACGATATAACGTTCAGCAACATTCAGCATGACAGTGGTCAGCCTACGCGGGAAGCCACTCTCTAGCAGTAGCACAAACTCACACATGGGGAGCAGCCACTGACCTTATTCAAGAGCAGCGTCATGACAGGAATCACGGGTGGACTGCTAAATGTGACCCTGCCTTTTTGGCACAGAGCGGCCCACCACACCACACCACAACAGGGGTCTCAACCTTTTTGTGAGCAAATGTTTGTTATCTTTTTATTTTTTACTTTATTTTACTTTAACATATGCAAAATAATACAATATCGTGATATCCTGGTTCAGTTTTAAGCATGTGTGTATTATATATATATATATATATATATATATATATATATATATATATATATATATATATATATGGAAATTAGTGCTGGACAATTGATTAATAGCGATTAATCACTTCCAAAATAAAAGTTTGTATTTCTATCAAATATGTGTGTGTTCGATGTGTATATATAAATGCACACACATGCATGTAATTTAAGAAATATTTGCGTGTGTGTGTTTATATATACAATTATTATTATTTTGTTGATGATTATAACTGACAACTAAGGAAAATCCCAAATTCAGTATCTCAGAAAATTAGAATATTACTTAAGATCAATACAAAGAAAGGATTTTTAGAAATCTTGGCCAACTGAAAAGTATGAACATGAAAACTTTGAGCATGTACAGCACTCAATACTTAGCTGGAGCTCCTTTTGCCTGAATTACTGCAGCAATGCGGCGTGGCATGGAGCCTGCTCTGCACTGCTCAGCTGTTATGAGTGCCCAGGTTGCTCTGATAGTTCCTCTTCACAATACCCCATAGATTTTCTATGGGGTTAAGGTCAAGCGAGTTTGCTGGCCAATTAAGAACAGGGATACCATGGTCCTTAAACCAGGTACTGGTTGCTTTGGCACTGTGTGCAGGTGCCAAGTCCTGTTGGAAAATGAAATCTGCATCTCCATAAAGTTGGTCAGCAGCAGGAAGCATGAAGTGCTCTAAAACTTCCTGGTATACGGCGGCGTTGACCTTGGACCTCAGAAAACACAGTCGACCAACACCAGCTGATGACATGGCACCCCAAACCATCACTGACTGTGGAAATTTGTGTGCCTCTCCTCTCTTCCTCCAGACGCTGGGACCCTGATTTCCAAAGGAAATGCAAAATTTACTTTCATCAGAGAACATAACTTTGGACCACTCTGCAGCAGTCCAGTCGTTTTTGTCTTTAGCCCAGGCGAGACGCTTCTGACGCTGTCTGTTGTTCAAGAGTGGCTTGACACAAGGAGTGTGACAGCTGAAACCCATGTCTTGCATACGTCTGTGTGTAGTGGTTCTTGAAGTACTGACTCCAGCTGCAGTCCACTCTTTGTGAATCTCCCCCACATTTTTGAATGGGTTTTGCTTCACAATCCTCTCCAGGGTGCAGTTATCCCTATTACTTGTACACTTTTTTCCACCACATCTTTTCCTTCCCTTGGCCTCTCTATTAATGTGCTTGGACACAGAGCTCTGTGAACAGCCAGACTCTTTTGCAATGACCTTTTGTGTCTTGCCGTCCTTGTGCAAGGTGTCAATGGTCGTCTTTTGGACAACTGTCAGGTCAGCAGTGCAGTGTCCCCATGATTGTGTTGCCTACAGAACTAGACTGAGAGCCCATTTAAAGGCCTTTGCAGGTGTTTTGAGTTCATCAGCTGATTAGAGTGTGGCACCAGGTGTCTTCAATATTCAACCTTTTCACAATATTCTAATTTTCTGAGATACTGAATTTGTGATTTCTTTAGTTGTAATAATAGCACACACAAAGTCAAATCCAGTAAGTTAAGCTAACTCGTTGAATTTGAGGACACTGATTACCTTATTTTTTTATTTTTTTTTATTTTAGAAACCAATAGTTATGAGTACTTTGAATTTTTATTTTAATTGAGTTCACTAAAAGAGGACTTTGCAGTCAAGAAATTAAGTGATTAAGCGATGATTGACCATTAGTGATGAACACCTGATGATAATGAGCAGAATCACTGAAGGAAAGAGAAACACAAGAACTACAACTGACTTCAGCCACAGCCTTAGATGAAATTAACAACATTAAATCTCTCAAGATCTCAGCAGCTTCACGCATTACTAACCAAACTGACTTTATTTCTGTCTTTTCTGTTTTAATGAAAATAGTTTCGTTTGAAATCACTGTGATGGTGATCAGTCTTTGCTTTAGTTGACCCTTGACTCTTTAACATTAGTTTTTCTCTTCCTGTTTTCCCTGTGCGTTTATTTGTTATGGTAAGGAATACCAAGAGAAAATGTGATTAGGTGATGTTGCTATTTATTGAAGATAATATAATCATCATGTGGTGGCCTAAATCACTGATCCTCAGTCTAATGCTCTGGTTATAGAGGTAATATGTTGTTCATTTTTTAATATTCATAATAGTGACTATGTGATTCTACAGCACGAGATCAAGCACTGTTGCAGTATTTTAATAAGCAAGATTTTAAAATCATATAGTGCACAAAAGGTTTTCATCTACAGCATTAATTAGACACACACAGACATCACAAATCAATGTATGAATCTCAACAATGGTGACAATCAATGGATAGCTTCACCACCAATCAGAACTCCCCCATGGGTCCCAGCGTGCATTGTGGCATGAATAAATTATGCATCTGAATTGACAAATTTTCTTTGATTCTTACTACAAACTAGGGGTGTAACGAAACACCTATGCCACGTTTCGGTTCACATCACAGTTTTGGAGCCACGGTTCGGTTCGGTTCTGTTTGCTGTGGGGACAGGGCTCATGGCAGGCCACCAGCAATAATAACACTAGATTCACTTTTAACTTAATAATAACAACATATAATTTAACTTATTAACTTTATATTAATGAATTGTATACATTGGCTTCACGTTTTCTATAGAGCAGTTAGCATACCTGATTAAACTAAAATTAAATAAATGCCTCCACTGTAGACTATAAATAACCTAATTTTACCATAATGTTTAAAAACACAAGCACATTTATTTCATAAAAATAGATGACACACACAAGTAATTTTCCACTTTAGCCTACTTAACCAACCCTTAAATTGTACGAATATGACTAATGCTGATAAATAAATAAATAGGCCTATAAATTAAATAGCAGTTTTTGTTAATACAATAACGTACAACACACTAATTTAAAAATAAATAAAATAACATAAATTGAAAATAAAGTGGCATTTTGGGGTTATGGAAACAACAGTTACACAATACTTCATGAACTGTTAATGAAACTTGAAAACTGCTCCTAATGATCAGAATGAACATCATACCTGCATGCAAATCAAACCGGTTACATGATTTATTGGTACTTTACTTTTATTTCACGACTTATGAATTGACATCGTAACGCTGCTCACAGTTTCTCTTGCGCTTTATGAAGAGATACACAGCGCGCACACGTGCCTCATGCGCACATTTTTATTTCGTAACAAGGCACAAGCTTGAAAATTACGATGTTGCTGGGACTCATTTTGCCTAGCTGGCTAAATGGGGAAACAGGCTCTCTGTCCTTCCACCATGCAGCTCAAGCGATCGCCCAAGTCACGTGACATGCACTTAGAAGACATTGCCATATTATAGATTATTATAATAATATTTAGTAACAATACAGCTCTTATTAGTTGTTAAAAGTGCACTAATTACTATTTAATCCAATTTTGAGGAAGAAAAAAATAATTTTGTGGCATAAGGTGAAATGAGAGCTGGGCTGAGGCAGCAGAGGGCGGGGCTTGCTCGAATCGTGGTTCGAACCGTGGGTGGTGTGTCGCGGTTTTTGGTTCGTTTTGAAAATCGTTACACCCCTACTACAAACCTGATTCCAAAAAAGTTGTGAGACTGTACAAATTGTGAATAAAAACAGAATGCAATGATGTGGAAGTTTCAAATTTCAATATTTTATTCAGAATACAACATAGATGACATATCAAATGTTTAAACTGAGAAAATGTATCATTTTAAGGGAAAAATAAGTTGATTTTAAATTTCATGGCATCAACACATCTCAAAAAAGTTGGGACAAGGCCATGTTTCCCACTGTGTGGCATCCCCTCTTCTTTTTATAACAGTCTGCAAACGTCTGGGGACTGAGGAGACGAGTTGCTCAAGTTTAGGAATAGGAATGTTGTCCCATTCTTGTCTAATACAGGCTTCTAGTTGCTCAACTGTCTTAGGTCTTCTTTGTGGCATCTTCCTCTTTATGATGTGCCAAATGTTTTCTATGGGTGAAAGATCTGGACTGCAGGCTGGCCATTTCAGTACCCGGATCCTTCTACGCAGCCATGATGTTGTAATTGATGCAGTATGCGGGTCTGGCATTGTCATGTTGGAAAATGCAAGGTCTTAACAAGGTTCAAACTCTTTGCAGGTTTTCTCTGAGAAACTCCTTTCTGATATTGCTCCACTATTTTTCGCTGCAGCATTGGGGGAATTGGTGATCCTCTGCCCATCTTGTGAATCTCTTGGTAGTAGGTAGTGATGTGACATTTGAACCGAGGCATCGGAGCTTGTCTCGAGAATAAACGGGTATGCCAGATGAAGCCCTGATTCGAGGCTTGTGTTGTTAGCGGAGAAATCATGTGACCAATGACAAATGGTCTGCTGTGCTGCAGTTTTCTCCATTATATCCTCAGACCCATAGGCACTACAATGCACTAAAATCTGTTCACCTCAGTTTGTCAGTTAGCTTTATTACATTCCATCCACAATAAGCACTGCACTCAACACAGCATCACTTTTGTTGTTCATACTGTCACTATCCAAACAATTTATGAATAATTAATTAACAGTGTGTCTGACAGTTATCTCTATGCATCTTTTTCTGTCGGACTTTACTTGCACATTTTATTTTATACCCAGGCAATGGACAAATGTCTGCTCAGGTCATTGGTTCAGGATTAATAGATTTGTCTGCTATTTCTTTGCACAATAGCTACGTGTCACTCATGAACAATGATGAATGAAGCTTCGGGTAATGAACCTTTTTGGTGAAGCAATGGGCTGTGAGGTCTCAGTGGTTCAGGAAGCCTCATTTTGCCATCACTAGTAGTAGGTTGGATGAGGGAGAACACAAGGAGACAATGAACTGGAGACAAGGAAGGCGTTGTAAGGAGTTGACGGAAATCTCTGGTGAGTAACAGGAAAGGAGTCCAGGTACGTGAGACGAGACCAGACGGTGAAGTGCAGGGAGAGTGTGATTCTTGTAGTGTTTGTTATGATGAGGTGCAGGTGATCAGTAGCTCTGGGGATAGTGAACGAGTGGGTGGAGCGTGGAGATCTGGTGACGATAGCTGTGTCCCAAAGTGAAGGGTACGCACTTCGAAGGCCGAACCGAGGGACAGGGTTGCCAGGTCTGCACAACAAAACCCCTCCAATTATCACCAAAAGTAGCGGAATCATTGCCAAAATGCAGGCGGTAGAAATATTGCTAAAGTAAAGACAACTTAAACCTGTGGACTATAGGCTACAAACTATGGTTAAATATTTAATTGTTAGCAAGTTGCAACTATTAGTTAATAGTTTATTTCTTATGTTAATGTAACTGTTACAATATATTTTCACATTCATATATTTATGCCCAAGTCTTTAAGTAGGCTACTTATTTTTATTCAACTCACATTATCTCGGATGCATTAAAACATTTTATGACATGGCAACCGTCGACTGATTCAGCCCCGCAAACCTGCGGACAGTGGAAATATGCACTCATCCCAGATGATGTCCCGCTGGCAGAGCCTTACCAGGGTCTCTATTGTGCAGCCCATAAATAGTTGTAAAAAGTACTTTAATGTATAGACCAATTTATTTTCAACTCTTCTTGAGAGAATTGTTGAGAAATAAATAACATTTATGCACATTAAAATTGGGAAATTAAACTTTATCTTGCCAGGTTGCTCAGGGCAGGGAACTGGGAACTGTGCGAATGCCACCACTAAATGTTTTGTTTACTTCAAGTTAAAGCACAGTTGGCTGTGTTCAATAGTATTCAGGCTACACCAGAGTTACCGACCGCTACCATATTTCACTGGGAAATGTTATCTGAGAATAGAAATCTGATTGAGTGCCGCGGGAATGCAGACCAGTCTATACAAATCCTGTAGTCACCAGTGTGCTATGAATTCTGGGACAGGGTAGGCTGCTAATTTGTGCGACGTTTCATCTGTTGCCTGAGAAACGGAGGGTGCATTTTGAAGTCGCTTTCGAATTGCGGTAGTCGTCATCGCGCTGCTGTGACCCAATCGCACTTCAAATGTGGCCTTCAGAGGGTGCAGCCTTCACATTAAGACCGCCTTCGTAGTGCCGCTTTAACACAATCGCACTTCAAATCCGGCCTTCGAAGTGTGCGCCCTTCACTTTGGGACACAGCTGATGTCTGCGTGTTGGCTGTGACAGCCATAGATGAAAACCATTTTAATTTTATTTTTTTAAATCCTTTATATTTGATTATCACAACCATCCTGGATGTCATGCTGTAGAATCACATGGCTTCTATTATGAATAATTAAAAAAATTAAGGGCCCTCGCACCCAGGACCACCACCACCCGGTGGCCTCAGGAAAACAGCGAGTAATGCATTTAAGCAGGTAAATATAGGAGAAATATGGCAAACTCACTTCAGTGTGCCACACTTCCTGCTGCCAGAAGGTGGCGCTTTGACTATAACTGAATATTGGCATGTAGAGTCTTCAGGTTAGGACTATTATAAAACATGTGAAGTTTAGGGCAGATCGGACATTGTATGCCTGACAACAGCTTCCTGTATCATGGCGAAACATCAGACTTTGTGAGGCCGCCACGGACACGCCATTCAGGATAAACTCAAGATCTTCACAATTTAACATCACCAAGGCTTTAAGATTATACTGTCCAAACATGATGTTGTTCTGGTTAAATCTCAATGAGGAGTTAATTACAGTTTAAAACATTTCCTGTTGCCAGCAGGTGGCGCTATGACTGTAACTGAATATTGGCATGTAGATGTCTTCAGGCCAGGACTCTAATAAAACGTGAAGTTTGGGTCAGATCGGAAATTGTATGCCCGAGTTACAACAACTTTCTGTTTTACGGGCGAAAACATCGAACTTTGTGAGGCCACCATGGACACGCCCTTCAGCGAAAATATATACTGGATAACTGAAATTCCTGGAAATGTCACTTTGATCACAAAAATATTGCAAAATCCTGGAGGGACTGTCAAGAGCCCAAATAAAGCAAACACTGATCACCATCACAGTGACTTCAAATGAAACCATTATTTTCATTATAACATAATTGACAGAAATGAAGTCAATCTGGTTAGTAATGTGTGAGTGGAGTATGTGTGAGCTAGTTTGTGGAGTTGTTTAATCCTCATCTGCTGAGATCTTCAGAGATGTAATGTCTTTTATCTTCAGTTGATTTCATCCAAGGCTGTGGCTGAAGTCAGTTGTATTTCTTGTTTCTCTTTCCTTCAGTGTTGCTCATTATTACGTGTTTATCACTAATTCTCAATTATCACTTAATATAATTATTTTCCAATTATCATGCTGGGAACTAGAAATGTTCTATACCTCATTCTGTTTCAGTCATTGTGTCCATAATGTTTGGTAATATTTGAGTGCAGTGAACTCATTTTTATTTAGTACATATAACTGTTAGGTTTTACAGTGCACTTACACCACAATATTCTGACACAGGGTTTTATTTCTTTGAAGAATTTATAAGATTAATGTTTTAATTTGTACAATCACTGTTGTTTACTCTCTTCTTTCAGAAGAAGACCTTGAGATTAGTGAAGAAATCAGAAGTGAAGGCATCGCTGATGAAGATCCCAAAGCACAATGTCAGAAAAAAAAGCACAAACTCAAAATACCAAAAACATTTAAAAACTTTACGAAACCCCTAAAGAATTCAAAATCTCAAGATGCTCTCAACTTCGAAACACTGTTAGGTAAAATAGCACAATGTGTTGTTCATGTTTTGTTTTTATGTGTGATCTTGTTGTCTACATTGCTACATGTTCCATTATGAAATTATATCTTAGTGAAGCTCAGTTCGATTTCCATTTACAGATCAACAACCTTTTCTATTTGTAGATTCCACTATTGTAGTGGGATACACAGAAGTGAAGCAAGTAGGTTAATATTTTTGAAAAGCTCTGCTACAGTATACTTGGATACCTACACCAGCATAGTGCTCATTAGCTTTACTAATGCTAATATTGCACTGTTGTGGCAGCTCTCTCATGTTGGTCAGCAGCTGTGAAACGCTAGTAGGAGGGTTGGGGTTCAAGTTCCTTTGTCAAGCTGAAATTAAGTATATTAAATACTCCATTAACTATTGTTTTAATTAGAGCTTGTAAATTAGAGAAAATTAAGCAAGTTTATTATCATTATTTAATTTCTGATTTACAATTTAGCTGTGGACCTTGATGCCACTGAAGGCATAGCAGATTCCCCTGGTGATCCTGAAGAGGAAAGTCAGAAACAAACGATCAAAATTAAAATGAAAATTCCTGACTTCATGAAACGCCAGAAGAATTCAAAATCCCATGAAACTCCATCAGGTAACAATCTTTTCATGTAGGCTATTCAAAATCAAGGAACTATTTTACAAGGGTTTTCAAACTGGGTTCTAGAAACCCAACAATATGTAAAAAAAAAAAATCTAAATGCCCGTTTACATTTTCAGAAAAAAATAAGTGACTATAATAGAATTGTCTTCTCACATTCTGCAGCGGACCTGGATTTCAATGGGAACCTTGAACAGAACCGTCTGACTAAAGCACAGCAGCAGCTTGTGGAAGCTGAGGAACGTGTCTTCGGTTTCAATGAAGTGGCCAGGACAGAAGAAGAGAAGGATAAGTTGCAGACAGACTATGAGATCTTTATTTTGCGACTGAATTTGGCCATCCATGACTCTTTCAGTGAAGACAATCAGGAGACACTCAAGAGTGCTTTGACTTCAATACTTCAAGAGGAGGCACAGGACAGACGCTGGGAGGAAGTGGCTGTGAATAAGCGTCCAATATGGAGGCCCACAAAGTGCAGACAGATGCATGACATGCTACTCAAGACAATCGTGGAGAAACGAATGAAGAATGCAGATGAACAGGAGAATAAAGTAGACCAGCTGTCTACCTCCTTGAAGAGAGAGGTGTGTCGAATGGGCAAACAAGTACAAAAAGATCTGCTCCGAGTGGTGCGAAATCTGAGAGAATGTTATCCACCAGACTTTGACATCTGCAGAACGTATGCTCAACTCTACCATCAAACCTTCTCCACCAGACTCCAAGAGCTCGCCAGATCCTGTAGCGATTTTGAGGATTGCTTCTATATATTGAGTTGGATTGTGGATTACTACCCAAAGTAAGGGCCAGTTGGCATTTTCAAAATCATGGAATATTACTTCATAAATGATATTATAAATTATACAACATTTTCAGACACATTTTCAGAAATGTTAATATTCTTTTAACATTGTTTTTCTTAGAGATGTACTTAAGCACAAAGAACTAGAGGAGCACATCAACAATTCATCACTTGGACCTTTGTTACCCGAAGAAGATCTTAAGAGATTAGAGGAACAGTACTTCTCATACAAAGAGGTGATTCAGTACATGACTGGTGATATTAGAAAATGGTTAAATCAATAGTAAACTTTATTTCAGAATAACACGATTGCATAGTCTAACAGATTATTATACAGTACAACTCCATTTCCAGAAAAGTTGGTACATTTTGTGATTTGTTAATTCTCTTTAACCTGTATTTAACTGACAAAAATACAAAGAAAAGATTTTGCAATGTTCAATGACCAACATTGGGACAGAGCAGAGGCAGAAAGTAGTGAAATAGTTTTACTTTCTACTCAAGTAAATTTTTCAAGTATATGTACTTTATCAGTGTTTTCTTTGGAAAACTTTTACTTCATTACATTAAATTTTTTTAACAAAAAAAAAAATAATAATAATAAAAAAATAAATAAAAAAAAAAAAAAAAAATATATATATATAGTTCTTTTTTTACTGTACTGCGTTTCATATTGAATATCATTTAATAATTAATTACATTAAAAAGTAGTACTTTCTTACTTTCACTCAAGTAAAAGTAATTCAAAGTTTTACTTGAGTACAAGAAATTACTACATGTGTAATGTAATTAAGTATTAAAGGTAAAAAAACAACAACTTTCATTTATGAAATGTAGCGCAGTAAAAGTGTAACATTGCGCTTTGAAGTAAAAAGTTTTCCAAAGAAAAACAGTGAAGAACATATACTTGAAAAATGTACTTGTGTATCAAGTAAAAATACTTGTCCGCCTCTGGAACAGAGGCACTATTTACTTTTTTTACTCTTTTTAATTATTTGGGAATTGAGGATATTAATTGTTGTAGTTTTGCAAGTGGAGTCTCACCTGATACAAGACAGCTGCTCAACAGTCTGTGGTCATTGTTGTCTGATTCTCCTTTTCGCGATGGGCCATACATTTTCAGTTAGAGAAAGATCTGAACTGCAGGCAGGCCAGTCAAGCACATCCATGGAGTGTCTAGAAACCACTATTGTATGAAACCACTTTGGTACAGACAATATCACAGGCAATATTCATCTGGATTCTTTAGTGTTTCAGTGAAAGGAAATATAAAAAAAATAAATTTAAAAAAAAGACAAATCCATATTTCATATCTGAAAGCCGGGTTAAGTGAGCAAAACCCTGTTTCTGCACTCCCAACATGTTAGGGGTGTGTGATACCCCCAAAATCCAAACACACCTTGTTGCTATCAAGCGTTTAGTGATGCATCACACATCCCTAGGCCAGGCCCTCAGTCACTTCTCAGAGACCAAATACAAACTTTAGAAAAAATAAATTTAAATAATAATTAATTAGTTACATTTATATAGCGCTTTTCTGGGTACTCAAAGTGCTTTACATGGAAGGGGGGAATCTCCTCAACCACCACCAATGTGCAGCATCCACCTGGATGATGCAACGGCAGCCGTATTGAGCCAGAACGCCCACCACACACCAGCTGATTGGTGGAGAGGAGACAGAGTGATGAAGCCAATCAGTATGGATGGGGACAATGGGCAAATTTGGCCAGGATGCCGGGGTTACACCCTAATCTTTTTCCGAAGGACATCCTGGGATTTTTAATGACCACAGTGAGTCAGGACCTCAGATAAAGGAAGAAACAATCAGTGTTTCTCTTGATTAATCAAAATCATAACTGACCCTTTGCGGTTCAAAACACAATAGTGGTCCCACTCAAACTAAACAACAAAAATAAGTAAGATAGATAATAATCCATCTAAGCCCTTTAAGTCTTGTAAAACAGCCTTCAGTTTACCAATTCTTTTCACAAACCACCCTAATTTCTGTTAAATTTACTGTTTCCAACAGACCCATTTTCACTCATCATATCTAAATTTGTTAATGTTGAAAACATTTAACCAAAATGACATAATTATCAATGTGCATTACTTTCAATCAACTTGTTCACTCATCTTTCTCTCATGACATTATGCTTAATCAAAATTAATTAATTAGGATTTCCTTAAAGTACAATTTTCTTTCAATGTCTTGTTCATTAACACTCCAAATGATCAAAATCTTAAATGTCATTTGGCAGTGAAACAAATCCTCACTAGTCTTACTTTGCCACTTATACCAAAATTGTCATAATTTTACCAAGAACTTACAAATTTCTATGGTCTTCCATATTACTGTTTTAAAACAATCTGTATTTTGAAAAACATTCATAGATCAATATATATAAACTTAATTTAACTTCAGGTGTTCATAAATCTTATTTTACAACCTTAATATTTGGGGCTATTTCTCTTGTCACGTTATCAAATAGTTAGTCTGCAGATGCACCATGTGACCATTATTGTTTCAGTACCACTTATCTCTACTGCTCTGCAGAAACCCAAAATATTATTGTCCTCATATCTCAATCCCAGTCACACCGAAAGCCTCACAGCCTCTTGTTTTTTAAATAATTAATTTTTTAATAATTTTTTTAATTTAATTTCATTAATTGTACAAACCCAATTCCAAAAAGTTGGGACACTGTACAAAACGTGAATAAAAACAGAATGCAATGATGTGGAAGTTTCAGATTTCTATATGTTATTCAGAATACAACATAGATGACATATCAAATGTTTAAACTGAGAAAATGTATCATTTTAAGGGAAAATAAGTTGATTTTAAATTTCATGGCATCAACACATCTCAAAAAGTTGGGACAAGGCAATGTTTCCCACTGTGTGGCATCCCCTCTTCTTTTATAACAGTCTGCAAACGTCTGGGGACTGAGGAGACGAGTTGCTCAAGTTTAGGAATAGGAATGTTGTCCCATTCTTGTCTAATACAGGCTTCTAGTTGCTCAACTGTCTTAGGTCTTCTTTGTCGCATCTTCCTCTTTATGATGCGCCAAATGTTTTCTATGGGTGAAAGATCTGGACTGCAGGCTGGCCATTTCAGTACCGGATCCTTCTTCTACGCAGCCATGATGTTGTAATTGATGCAGTATGTGGTCTGGCATTGTCATGTTGGAAAATGCAAGGTCTTCCCTGAAAGAGACGACGTCTGGATGGGAGCATATGTTGTTCTAGAACTTGGATATGCCTTTCAGCATTGATGGTGCCTTTCCAGATGTGTAAGCTGCCCATGCCACACGCACTCATGCAACCCCATCCCATCAGAGATGCAGGCTTCTGAACTGAGCACTGATAACAACTTGGGTTGTCCTTGTCCTCTTTAGTCCGGATGACATGGCGTCCCAGTTTTCCAAAAAGAACTTCAAATTTTGATTCGTCTGACCACAGAACAGTTTTCCACTTTCCCACAGTCCATTTTAAATGAGCCTTGGCCCAGAGAAAACGCCTGCGCTTCTGGATCATGTTTAGATATGGCTTCTTTTTTGACCTATAGAGTTTTAGCCGGCAACGGCGAATGGCACGGTGGATTGTGTTCACTGACAATGTTTTCTGGAAGTATTCCTGAGCCCATGTTGTGATTTCCATTACAGTAGCATTCCTGTATGTGATGCAGGGCCGTCTAAGGGCCTGAAGATCACAGGCATCCAGTATGGTTTTCCGGCCTTGACCCTTACGCACAGAGATTGTTCCAGATTCTCTGAATCTTTGGATGATATTATGCACTGTAGATGATGATAACTTCAAACTCTTTGCAGTTTTTCTCTGAGAAACTCCTTTCTGATATTGCTCCAGTATTTTTGGCCGCAGCATTGGGGGAATCGGTGATCCTCTGCCCATCTTGACTTCTGAGAGACACTGCCACTCCTCTGCCAATTGACCTAATAAGTTTCAAATTGGTCCTCCAGCTGTTCCTTATATGAACATTTAACTTTTCCGGCCTCTTATTGTTACCTGTCCCAATTTTTTTGGAATGTGTAGCTCTCATGAAATCCAAAATGAGCCAATATTTGGCATGACATTTCAAAATATCTCACTTTCAACATTTGATATGTTATCTATATTCTATTGTGAATAAAATATAAGTTTATGAGATTTGTAAATTATTGCATTCCTTTTTTATTCACAATTTGTACAGTGTCCCAACTTTTTTGAATCGGGTTTGTAGTTGTCTATATAAATCAAATTGTATCAAATTATACAATCCCTCAGTTACTTCTGGGATTTTTCCTTCAGGGTTAATGGCACCCCACCCATTTTACAACTCCACGCATAAGCACAAACACCTATAATTAGTTAAATTGCTGTTTAATTTTCTAAACAGAATTAAAACATTGCTGCCCATTTTCTTCATAAGTTCTGCCAGTTTCTTTGAATTGGGCTTTCGTCTCAAAAGCTTTATCCGGAAGTTACTGATCATGTCACTCAAATTGTTGGCCATAATTTAATCAAAGTTCATACTCACCAGCGATCTTTAAACAGCTGTGGCTTCTGTGTGATGAGACAACGTTTTCCTTTCCCTGTTATCTGCCTCTTTCACCCAACACTCACATTTCACACACACATTTCCCACAACAGCCCTTCGATTTATCTCCTCTTTTCAACTGATCGTCTGTGCTACTCAGCGTTCCCTCATTTGGGAAAATCATGATATTTAATTAACTTCTCTAGACCTTGCATGCATTTTTGGCCATATAATTTTCTAATTTGACAAAACACTGGTGTATCATATTTGAATTTGCTCTGGGACTTCCCCATACTGGCTCTCTGTCTCTGTGGTTGTTCCTAGCGCTAGTTTTAGTCTGTCGGACGTCTCCGTTCAGACCCGATGTTTTTACCCAAGACGGACGGGAGGACTACCCTCAGTAATCCTATATCTTCAAGACCGGCTCTCAGCATGGTCTGACCTGCTCCAGCACGGTCTTTACTGGCTTTCCAAACAGTGTTCACAATTTCTCTCAGAAACTGTATTCACCAGAGTCAGATCCCAGCTATGGTTTATCCCCCTATTTTCCCAATTATGATTTAACTAAATCATAAAAATTCTTCCCCCAATTTTTTTTAAAGTTTGTCTCTTACCAGAAGCGTCCCATTGCCACCTTGGGCTAATTTTCTCTAATTCCAGTGGTCGGACCCTCCAGACACCCCAGAGCAGTCGGCCCTTCTCCCTCAATCTGTCGGGGTAAAGCTGTGACTCTAACGTCCAGGATGATCAGTCACCATCCGCTCTCGGGGTCCAGAAGGCACATCCAAGGAACCCCACTTCCTGACACCAAATTGTTGTGGCAAAAATTAACTCGGTTGCATCACTGAATAAGAGACAAACCTTCGCCAATTGTCTTTATAAAGATTTATTTTCTTGCAAGAAAAGAGTCATAGTCATACAGCCATCCTGAATGTCTGCAGAGTGGTAACTGCAGACTAAACAATTGACTTCTCTTTTAAACCCTTTTCCAAGGTCAGCATCTCTGCACTCCTCCTGTAATTTTCCACCTGACACTCGGACCCTCAATATTAGATGTACAGTCAGGCGCAGCAAACAGAAAACACATGCATAATGATTAGATCAAGTCAATACATGCCTCCACATCAATGGTGCCTTTACACATATGCAAGTCACCCATGTCATTTACATTGATGCACCCCCATTACCATGATGATGGTCGCTGATGAAAGTCTGGATGGTCCTTTTCGTCTTTGGGACTAAGAACTCGATGTCCGTTTTTCCCCAAAACAAGCTGAAATGTGGACTGATCTGAACGCAGCACACACTTTTGCAGTCTTTTAGACCCTCTGAGATGAGCTCGGGCCTGAGAACTAGGCAGCATCTCTGCATAAAATTGACGTATTGCAGATTCAAATTGGATTTCTTGATGTGGCAGCAGACCGTTAAGTGACAATGACATGGAGTCCATGTGGCTATATTTAACACAGTAGCATGATGGTCGTCGCATGCAATGCCATCTGAGGTCTGAGGTACCTGCCTTGCCCTACATGTACTGCGATTTCTCTGGATTCCCTGAATCTTTCCACAATATTATGTATGGTAGATGGTGAAAGATCGAAAATACTTTGCAATCTTGCATTGAGAAATGTGATTTTTGAAATGTTTGACAATTCTCTCATGATATTTGGCAAGTGATGAGGCATGACCCATCTTTGCTTGCAAAGTCTGAGCCTGAATGTATACCCAATCACGATACCCTCAACTATTACCAATTCACCTGCTAATTGTGGACTGCATTCTGTAATCTTTTCATTTTTATTTTGCCTCTGTCCCAACTTTTTTGGAGTGTCGCAACCACCAAAATCAAAATTTGTTTCTTTACAAAATACAACTAATTTGGCCAGTAAAATATTGGACCTTTTTTTTTTCTTTGTACATTTTATAAAACAAATGAAGGTTCAAGAGAATGAACAAATAACAGATTCTTGATTTAATTTTATTGCATTTTACACAGTTTTCTTGAATTGGGGTTGTACCATCTACTGATTTAGGCTGCCTACCAAATCCATTTGTCCCGTGGTCAGGAGTAGCACAAATGCATGTAGTACATCAGAAAAAATGAGACCCCCATTTACTGTAAGCTTTTTGCAGCTATTATGCGACGTGGAACATACAATTTAGACAACATAATTCATTATAATGTGTTCTATTTGCTTTTGACCCGACAAGCCGATCACATCTGGTGTAGATATGATATTAGTTAATGTTCTTATTGCCCCATATGGTAATGCTTTAATTTATAGCCTAATTCCTGTTGCTTGTTTTCTTTCACTAGAACGAGATCAGACAGTGGTTATCCACTGCTCTTGAGAAAGAAGTGTTAAAATGGAGTGATGGCAGTGAACCAGAGATCATGGATGGATACTACTCCAGTAACCTTGCTGTAGATGTTATACCAGTAGGTTATGGGCTCTACTCACTCTGTAACCATCATCCTAATTTAGTTATGCATGTTGGGCTCATTAGACATTAGACAACTTTGTTTTTGGCTTTATGTGGTTAGTCATATTGAAGTGTAACCACTTTTGTTTCATAGCTTATTAATGCGACTGTGAGAGAGGTCAACACATTTTTGAGCTGTGAAAGTAAAGCCTGGAGTCTTCTATGCCATCTGGACAGCTTTCTTCAGAGGTGGATAATTAGTCACTATCTCTGTCACATTTTCATTGCATTAAAATGAGACTGACATGCTCTCTCTCCTTTTTCTATGGTAGCTATATGACAAGTCTAGAGGAACTTCTCAAAAGAAAACAAGAAAACATTCCTAAAATTCTCAGTGCTAATCTCATTAATATTCACCTGTTTAGGTGAGTTTGATGAATTATTTTTCTACCTTACTGCAGCAGTTGTAAAATATGTATATGTTTAAAGGTGCAGTAAGCAATTTCTGGGGAAATGCACACCTAAATACACAATTCTGTGAATATTTGCTAGATGTCTGTTCTGTGTGTGTGTGCCGGGAAAATGTTTGCACACATTCCTGGCTGTGTAAATAGAAGAAAAAATAAAGTGGATTGAACTGATCCACAGAGCACCAAAACCACTCTTGTAGCCAATCAGCAGTATGGGGCGTATACACATGTACACTCATGGCTGAGATATTACCAAAGAGGAAAAGGTCAGAAGAATATAATTGGAAGAAGAATGGTTACGATCAGGCAAGAGCTAGGACCTGCGTTAATATTAGGGGTGGGGGAAAAATTTGGTTCTTAGATGCATCGCGATGCGGATGTGGACGATTCTGAATTGATTCACCAAAAAAATTGTTAATGTCGATTAACATAATTTTGACGGAACGCAAAAGGCTCAACTCTGAAGCACGGGAAGTGCAGCACATGACAGAGACGCATGATGGCTGAGCGAGAAATCCAGACAAGAGCTACGCTATATGCAAGATGTGTCTAAAATATTTTCGAAAAAAGACAAACATGAGAAACCATATTACACGTTTCCAACGCTCGGTTGTACTGCTAATTGCTGCCAACCAGAGGACCGTAAACTCTATTGCAAATCTTATGGTCAGAGATTTGCATCCATATTCTCTGCAGATGTTCATTTAGTGTTCATTTCATAAAAATTGTTTTTGATTGTGGTATACAGCAAAAGAATTTGTCTGTGCTCAGGATTTAGTTTTAAGTCATAAGTCTTAGACTCTATTATTTTTTGTGTATAAGAGCAGCTGTATGTTACTAGTTATTCAGAATATGCTGAAGTCCACAAGCATTACTTTTGTATGAGACCTGCTGGTACAGAATTCTATATTTTTATCTAAAAGCTGTGATTTTGGTACAGCAAAATGTTTATTTATTTATTTGTCTGAAGGATTATATTGCTCATTGCACATAACAGGAGGGCTTTGGTTATTACTTTATGTTAGTGATTCAGAATATGCAGAATATTAATTTACTACAAGTATGCTGCTACAGACACTTTTCCTGTTGGTTCTTCACTTCACACAAAATCACTTCCATTTGTTTTATTAATAAAAGATATTGGAAGTTAACTTATTATGGATCATTACAAATACTTTGCTTTAAAAGTACCAAGTGAGAAAAAGAAAATCTGTATAGAAAAAAAGATGCATTGATAATCGCTTTATCATCGCATCACAGCCCTCTGAATCTTAATCGAATCATGAGGTGCCTAAAGATTCCCACCCCTAGTTAATATTGGAAAAGCTTTCAAGAGATGTTAAAAAGTGGGAAGGGCGGAAAACGGATGCTGGGGTTGCTTTGTTTCCTCTCGATATGTGAGTAAAATATATATTTTTTGCTGTTTCACTGAACCAAGATATGCTGTTGTTGTTTAATCACAGCTGATTCATCCATACTAGCAGAGCTGTCTGATGCGGCAGCTGTTGGTGGTTGCCTGTGCATTTCATGTTTGTTATTTTGGGGGTGGAGCAATGTAGGGAGGGGTGTGTTTCTCTTGGGTAGGGGTGTGTTTGTTTGGGTGTCGATTTCAAATGGTACATATTTACTAGTTGAATGCACATGAACGCCACCACACAGTTGTAAATACCATGAAACATGGTGGAATACCATAATATTTATAGAAATTTAGCAGTGACATTGTCAGGCTTTTTTATTTACAGCAAAATAAGCCAATTGCAAGCAAAAAATATGATAGCACTGTAACATAACAAACTATAAAGTTTACAGTAGCTTCCTAAATAAGTTAAAAACGTAAAGCAAAACACACACTGTTATCCCTGAAATTGTTTTTAATTCAAATTATTTAGGTACAGTAAACAAACACCAACAGATTTGCTCAATTACTCCATGTTTTTAGTTTGTTGTACGATTTGCATGATTTTTTCATTCTATTTAACTGTTTAAATTGAATGTACTTAACAGAGGCTATTTTTAAGTCTGTTGTCAATGCGACGCAATACAAGGAAGATGCTGATTGGCTCTGACGCCAGGCTTTGATGCAGCTGCGCCGCATTTTTATCAACGCTTGCTGGTGAGTAGGACTGCCACTTTACATTTTGGTCTCAAACAGCTAATACACTATTAATCCCTAATAAATGAGATGTATAACAGTTAGCCAGTAAAAAAAAAAAGTAAGTTTAGGCTGTGTTTACATGTCAACTTTCGCCACCGATCGATCGCATCCGCCACTTTTATAGTTCTATGTTACGACATGCTCTATGGGATCGTGATCGTGACATTTAAAATCGAATACTTAATATTTTTTTGGTCAATAATCCTCATTAAACAAACGACTGAAAGCTTCACCTGTTGTATAAAACGATATCTCGTTCGGTGGTGTTTGTGAATCTTGGCGGTTGTTAGAAATGTTCAACATGGTTTTAACGTAAATACAGCGCAACTTTATCAATTACCTATTAGAAGTTTTTACACGTCTTTGTGGGTGAAGTATTAAACAAAGTATCTTAAATTGAAATCCGACCTCTCTTTGCTTGCAAGAAATACTAATCCATAGCTGTCTTAAAGTCCTCATGAAATAAAAATTGACCCTGTTATCTTTGTTAGCACATATTACAGGTCTTGGGTGAACAATTAATCCGCGCAAGTTAGTACTCAGAAAAAACTGTTTGTCGCGTAATCTTTAATCAAAATCTGAAAAGTAACTTCCGGTCTGGAACGGTGTTCATTCTCAGATGATGTCAGTTTGACGGCTTAGGTTTGAAAAGGCTTCACCACTCCCTCCGACCGCTTCGTCTGCTATGAGCGAGAGATGGAGAGGAGGAGCGCTGAAGTAAAACCCTGCTCTCTATTCAATATTCCCTTTCACTTGGAAATACGTCACAGCACTGAAGAAAACTCATTTGCTACTTCCGGTTCACTGGGACTTTAAAGAAATGCAACCTCATACTCATCAGCGTGCATTAGCTAGTACATTTCAGTTACATGCTAGATAAATAGATGGCTAGTACTTTTATTTGTTTTATAGAAAATTTGTCGATAACAGATCAAAAGATGTAAATTTGCCTTGTCAGCTAGTAAAAAGCATCTTAATGTGGATTTGTTTCTCTGCAGATTTCAAGAAGTTCAAAGCAAGGCTAATAAAGATGATCTGGAAATGTAAGTATTGCATATTTGCTTGTGACAAAGGGGATACTTGTTAAAACATTACAGACTTAAACATGGGAGCTATGCAAGAAGCCAGCCTTTTCGATGCCTATATCAGGAATGTTTATGCACTTTTAGGTCTTTCAATAGCCTTAAAATATACTTATTTCTGCTTTCATACAGCGACTGAAAAACAACAATCTGAGGGAAAATTTGAAGCTAGGTTTCGCTGTCAGCTTTGTGATTTTCTTGAACCCTGTCAGATATAGACATCTCAAAGACCACCAAAAAGTTCAATGTCCATTTTAAGGCTGTAGCTTTGAAAGCAGTGTATATTCCACGTTCAGTGCACACAAAAGTAAGCACCACCAAGATCAAAATGAGAGAATGCTTAAACCAGAGTTAATAGTAAGAATAGAGAGTAATGAGAATGAAATATGACAGTGTAGTTGACACTCAGGAGTGTGCTGTGCAGAAGTTTCTTCCAGATGAATTGCGCCAAGATGATTTCAATACAGAAGCAAGCGAAACACAATCACAAGATTTAGGAGAACAATTAGAACATAATTTAGCAACTCTTTTAAAAAAATGCAAACCATCCTTCACATACCAGAGAACTCTGTTCAGGAAGTAATTCAACAGCTTTGCCAAATAGTTCAGTTGTCCCAGCCACGTTTGCACAAGAATGTGAAGGCTGTTCTTCAGAAACACTTTGGACATGTAGATGAGTCAGTTGTAAAAGAGGTGGTTGAGACTGTGGCAGAGAGTGTCATATTGTCCAAATCATGTGAAAAAATGGATGTCTTGCAACCAGTAAAAGGGAGAGCATCATATGTAATACGCAACTTTCCTCTGGTAGTGCCTATAGAGTTTATAGTTGAGAAAGGAAGAAAAACAGTAGCATATGTTCCCTTCTTACAGATGCTATAGAAACTATTGAACAAGAAAGACATTTTGGATAAGGTTATGTCAAAACAATAACAAACCACATGAATATAGGACATGTATTGATGGCTTAAGCTTTAGAGAGAATTCTTCTTAGCTGTGATGAATTCACAATCGCTCAGGGTCTGTGCATTGATGATTTCGAAGTGGCTAACCCTTTAGGAACATCTAAAAGAAAACATAAGATGTGTGCACTTTATTGGGTTATTGCAAACTTGCATGGAAAATACAGATCCACACTAAACTCAATTCAGCTTGCTCTCTTGTGCAACACTGAAACAGTTAAAGAGTGTGGTTATGAAAAAGTTCTATACCCACTTCTTTGTGATCTAGCCACTCTCGAACAACATGGAGTCTACATTGAGATTTTATGAAAGCTTCATTGTGGACAAGTTTTGCAGATTTTGCATGGCACAACACCAAGAGGTAAGATCTGTGCATTTCAACTCTGAGAGAGAGATGCACATAACAGACAGGTGCAAGAAGCATTGCAGGATCCAAATTCATGTAGAAACACAGGTGTGAGAAGACCATGGCCACTCACAGCAACTTAGGAGCATTTTCATGTCATTGGTGGTTATTCTCCTGATATTGCATGATGTCTTTGAGGGAATAGTCCCACTGGAGTTGTCTCTTTGCCTCAAAGACCTGATGGCAAAGAAATACATCACCCTAGATTTGTTGATTCCTTATGCATTTGTGATACAAAACTAATCAGCCTCAGCTGATTTCAAAGGGCTTCTCAACCAAGGGCACAATTGGAGGAAATGGCCATGAGAATTGGTGTCTAATTAGGCTTCTTCCTCTGCTTATTGGCCATAACATTCCTCAGGGTGACAAAACATTGGAAATTCTCATGCTCCTCAAGGACATAGTTGCATTAGTTGTGGCACCTCAGTTTACTGAAGAGTCATTATACATCCTTGACTACAAAGTAGCAGAGCATAGGGACCTTCTGCAGTCAACCTTCCCTGACTTTAAACTACAACCAAAACACCACTACATTGAAAACTACACTGAACTGATTACAGTACATGGTCCACTTCCTGAAGTCTGGGCAATGCGTTTTGAAGGAAAACATAAGTTCTTCAAAAGGTTATACGTGACGCCCCAAAACTTCAAGAATGTTTCCATGACTCTTGCACTGAAACACCAGAGGGCTCTTAGCCATCAGCTAGACTGCAGTTCTTTTTCAAGCTGGATGTGAAAATGGCTAAGGTTACACCATTGTTAGTTACCACCTTCCCAGAGAACATTCAGAGAGCACTTGGTCAAAAACTCCTCAAACTTGTTGCACCACCTGTCTGCATTAATGGGATTAAGTATAAAACAGACATGGTACTTTCAGCAGGATCATGTTTAGGGCTACCTGATTTTAAGCAAATTACTCACATTGTTGCAGTGAACACAGAGGTACTTTTTGAGCACCTTCATTCTTAGGAGCTTTGCTGCCCAGATATGCCATCTTTTTGCGTGTTTCAGCTTGAAGACCTGAATGATATTGTTCCACTGTCAGCCTATATTGTACATGGTAAACTGATGGTGACATTGAAGCACTTTATTCTTTGCTAAATTATCGCTATTTTGTACTTTCCTTCCAGATGGCTTCTAAAGAAACCATGACTTTGCAAGTTATTCTTACAGAAGCTGATATCAGAAAAGTCACACTGACTTCAAAGCCATGCTCAGTTGAAGATTTGATTCATTTTCTCAAAAACACTCTTGGACTGGACTATAATTTGACTTTACAGTTTCGAGATCCCGAGTTTGATAACTTTGTTAGCCAACTGTGAAAATCATTCATGTGATTGAATTGGTGCCACTGCCATCAGGTGAAATGCAGGCATCAAGTGAAATATCGCTGTGATGCTCTAAGTACTGCAGATACAGTACTGATCTCGAATCACCCCAGGAAAAGATAATGGCATGGCCTGATATCTTTCGACTCCAAAATTCTCTGTTGATGTAGAATATAGGCTACATCAAGCAAGTTTAAAGTACTTGAAGGATGGAACGCATCTAAAAGTGACCAAGGAATTGAAACATGACATTCTTCAGAAACTGGCAGAGACCATATACTCCTTCAAAGCATACCCAACTGCTGATGATCTACGAGCTGTTGTAAAGGCATTGGTGAATACTCACCCCTGTCTTCAAGAACCAGGATCGCCTTTCTGATACTGTGGGTAGACAAACAGTTTGAAAGACAAAATGGGAAATTACAGATCCAAAATTAGGAGCTGAAACACAGATGTCATGGTTAATGCTGGGAAAAGAGGAAGATACTCTACCAGCAGTGATCCACCTAACAAGAACATTAAGAAACCAAAGAAAGGGGAGGTTAACTACCTACCTGACCTCCAAATGGGCAGGATGCTTCCAGTCTTGAAATGCTCAGACAGCAATTGGTGGATGAAATGAAGAAAAAACTTTATCAATCAGAAGATGGACATGACTCTGTCTCTTAAGAAGAAAGGATGTTGTGATCAACAAGCCTCCTGTAAGCCAGATACTTCAGCATTGGCCAGCACTTTTTAGAGAAAATCAGGTAAAGTGAAATGCCTATGTTTGCGCCATATTTGTAATGAAATGAGTATTGATAAACATGATGGCTAGATGGTTATTTGACAGTTGTTACATTTTCACAGTTCCCTGATTTTAGGAAATGCTTTTTTGTTTTACTTTTTCAGGTGTATCAAGAATTCAACCGGTGGTTGGGAAGAACCTTAAAGAATTCTATGGCTCTTTGATCGCCACCGCTGGGCAGTTTTTGAGCGATCTTCTGCAACAAGCCAAGGTTTGTACATTTAAGTTGATGCCATTGTTTGTTTAATTTTTAATTTTAGTCTGTTATGATTACTTTAAAGGATAGTTCACCTAAAAGGACATTTTTATGTTCATCTGCTTACCCCCAGGCATCCAAGATATAGGTGAGTTTGTTTCTTCAGTAGAACACAAATCAAGATTTTTCAAGAACCTAATCGTTGCAGTCTGTCAGTCGTAGATTACACTACATGTGAATGGTAGCAGAATCTTTAAGAGTAAAAAAACATAAAACATGCACAGACAAATCCATATTAAACCTCTGCGTTTGTGACGACACATTGATGTCTTAAGACACTAAACCATCTGTTTTTTACCTCTAATACACCACTATGTTCAACAGTTAGCGCGATCATTTCATTGAGTGAGGCCAATGTACACCGATCTGGCATAGTCTACTCCAAGCGCTGGAAGTGATCTCTCGGCGATCTCTATGCCATATCGTACATTGACCTCACTTACCGGAAGTGATCAGCAAGACTGAAGGTAGTGTGATGTCCGGTTCGCTTATTTAATCGCTCTTTTTGAACCGGTTCTTTTAATGAACCGCCGAACCAGTTCACCAAATTGACTGAATCGCTTCTAAACGGTTCGCGCCTCAAATCAGCACTAATCCACAAGTTACTAAAGTTACTCACTTTCTGACAGGAGTGACAGTCCTCCGACTCAGAAATAAACTGATATCCATAAGTATATGTTACTCTAGTAACTCCAGCAGTTCACTGAACTGAGACATGTTGTGCTGAGAGAACTGATGAGAACTCACGAGCAGCTGATACTGAGCATGCGCTGCAGTACTACCGAACGCACAGCTGTTCTCGAAAGCAACAGTTCTCCAATCCGAACTGAGAACCGCTTTCTTCGGACACGCTCAATCTTTCGAACATGTTCGATACTGAGAACCGATGAGCAGATGAGCTGAGCATGCGTACTACCAACGCATAGCGTTTCTTGGATCACCAGTACAGAATTGAGAACCGCTTCTTTCGACACTTTCAACACTGAAAACCGATGAGCCGATGAGCTGGACATGCATGTCATTTGTTCAGAGGATCTAATGCAGGTTTCAAGTGTATAAAATTAAACACATTTGAAACATGTTCATCACATAATTGCTGTCTTATCACTGTATTATTTTAAAGTTTGGAAACACAATGCAAGGATTGTAAATGGGCAAACATATTTGTTTTATCAATAATTATATTTTCAGGAACAGCTTATTTAATTTCTAAGTTGATATAAATTTTAAAATGTATTATTCAAAACAGTAGTTTTGATATAGACTAGGTTGCAGCAGTTCTCAGCTCAGCATACACTGATACAGCTGTTCTCGAGTCAGGAACAGGTTGCAGTGGTTCTGATCACCAGTACAGAATCAAGAACTGTTTCTTTCGGACACGCTCGATCTTTCAGACATGTTCGATACTGAGAACCAATGAGCTGAGAGACTGAGCATGCGTGATAGCACCGCCTGACCAAACAGTTTCTCTCAGACAACTGATGCTGTGCTGATTATATGAGCACGGGTGAACCGAGGACTTGTGTAAGTTTGTTATATCAATGTAAATTTATTTAATCTGTGTAAAACATCCGCGCTTGCACGACAGTGGCTGTATTGAGTGCTTTTACAAAACGTAAACGAGGAACTTATCCAAGATGATGATGACGATAATTATTATTATTGTTATACTAAGTTATGATTACAAATGACTTTATATGAATGTGTTTGAATGTATTTTCATCCGCCGATGACAGAAATTACATCATTACGTGAGTACGAAAAGAACCGTGATCCGCTTTTTTGTAACCAGATCATTGAAACGAACTGCCCATCACTAACTGGAAGGCTGTTGGACATAGTGGTGTACTAGAGGTAAAAATTATATAAATATTGTTTGGTTGCTCGCACAAACCGATGGTTTCGTCTTAAGACATCAATGTGTCGCCACGAGCCGCAGGGTTTAATATGGATTTGTCAGTGCATGGTTTTATGTTTTTTTTTGACTCTCGTAGATTCTGCTACCATTCACATGTATTATATGACTGACAGACTGCAACAATTGGAGTTCAAAATCTTGATTCGTGTTCTACTGAAGAAACAAACTCACCTATATCTTGACGCCTGGGGTAAGCAGATAAGCATCAATTTAAAAGTTTTGGGTGAACTATCCCTTTTCAGTAACGCAGACAAAATTACGATTAATGGAAATTGCCTTCCTTTCATGTTGACAATATGTTCCTTTCATGTTGATACAATATTTTCTTTGCAAACCACCACACCTCAGACGCCTGATCTTGTTGACATGTGACATGTTGCCATGAGAGGGCTTCCAGTACTTCTTGATGACCCAACTTTCTTCAAAGAATGCTTTAAGTATTATTAATGCAGTTTTACTGTCATCGCTTTTTTGTAATATTTTTCTTAATGTGCATTTATGTTAGTAAGATCATAATAAAAAAACACATCAAAAACAATGTTTATAGTTCAGTTAAATGATGAATGAAATGTGAGGTTTCAATTTTAAATCATTCAGGAGAAATTTTAATTCCTGTCATGACACTTATAAAACTAAAATACAATGGTTAATCTCATAATTTTACATATTTTAATTTGATCTGTAGTTAATTTCATATGCAAAGACTTATGCAAATGAAAACATATACATTTTATGTTTGAATATTACTGAACTCCTGGATACATTTGTATAAATAATTGACAAAAATATAACAAAACATGTTCAATAAAATTAATATCTAGAAAAACTCTACACTGCTAAAATGTATCTTGTTAATCTCCTATTCTTGTCCAGGCTTCTGATGATTCGTACTAACATGTGCCAGTTGGAATCCCCATCTTAGAAAATTAAGATGTGGCTCTGCAACTCTGCCTCCACCCATCCTTGTGGAATCATCTCGAGGGGAATTTTCTTCAGAATTGTTAAATGCAAATCTTTCCCAGATAGTCATTAAACTATGCCTTAGTGTTTGGCTAATGTTTATGTCTCCATATTAACACAGTATAATAACATACTGTGCTTGTTAAATATTTGTAAAAGTTTTGAAATACTGTTTTAAAGATTGCGTAATTGGTACTTAAGACATTTTATTGTTTTTGTCACTCTTTGAAAACTGAACATTTTGATAAGTGAATTCAAATAAATTGTAAGTTCAAATAAATCATTGTTATCACTTGTCCTTGTTTGAAATGCAGGCGTATCTTTCATTAAATCATTGACAGTAAATAAAAAGTCTTGGGTTCGGCAACATCCATCCATATTGTAGATTTCACATCTGATTTCTGTGCATGCACCTGATGGACATTTTTTGTTCATTTTCTAGAAGAAGAGCTCCAACAAAAGTGACTTGAACGCACCTGACATCTTAAACGCGATTTCCTGAAAGCAGCAAAATATCAAGTGTTTCTCTGAAATTGCTTAATGTACCTTTAATTGTTTAAATATGCTTTACAATATAATGTAATTATTTACTTATATAATTATAAATGACAATAGTACAATGTATTATTTTACTCATTTTAGAATTTTATATAATTCAAATAAAATGTTGATATTTTATGTAAAATGTAGCTACATGCAGTCTACTATCAATAATTCAATTCAGCTCATTATTTCTTTATCCTCAGGGATTATGTACAAAGACCAGAACATCCAGAAGACACTAGAACTGTTCGGCTGTCCATATTAGCAGACCTAAAAGACATCTGTCACAAATACTTCCTCAGTCGAATTCACACAGAACTGAAGGTTAGTGAAGAACAAAAATCATTGAGTGTACTTTTTTTGGAGATACTGCCCAGATCAACACCTTATTTTCCTTTTTATGTCCTTATTGGGAAAAATGGCATAATGCCCTTTACTTCCAAGTTTGTGATTTCTTTTTAATATTAATATCTTAAATGAAATCTTACATTTTGGAAAGAACTAGACTTGTTTATTCTGTACAGACGCTGTACTGTGCTTTGGACTCAAGCCTGGTTTGCTGGACATTGTGAGGTTGTGGAGGAGCTGATGAAGGCACTTGAGGATATCATAGATCAATTCAAAGAGCTAAAGCCTGTCTGCAGAGAGGTCAGAACCACTTTGCAGCAAAAATATCGTTTCTGATAGTCCTATAATGTGATTTAAATAGTAACATAATCTCACATTGGTCACTAATGTTGTTTAAGATACAGTTATAGATATACATTTGAAGAGTGTGTGTCTGTATGTGTGTATAGGAACTGTTGGCCGAGCTGCATGTAGAAGTAATGGTTGAGTATGTGAGACGGGTGATGAAGAGAAACTGAAACTGAAGGACAAAGAACAGCAAGAAGCAGCTGCTGAGTTCATCTGCCACGACAACAGTCAAATCTGCTCAGTGTTTGCCAAAGTGGTGAGATCACATCCCCACACATACACACAGGGTCTCTTGGTTGTAAACACAATCCTTCTTATTGTGAAACCATTTGGGAAAACTGCTGGAATTCCTGGGTCATAGTGACAAATGTGATTTTCATTATATTTTTAGATCCTCCAATTTTTCTCCCTTTACATTTGTTCCCTAAATTGTAAATCGACACTGAAGTGGATGTTAAAATGTTACAAATGTTTTTATATTTATACTGTACATATATATATATATATATATAAAATCCCTCCTGTTTGAACTAACCCCGCTTGCTAAGCGAACTCGGTCCGCCTGCATGAGAGTCGGACGCTAACAAGGAGGCTAATGGCTGCAAACTCCTTAGTGTCAGTCGCCAGAGCGCCTCTTGAGATCAAAGGAGTGAGGTTTACTCACACAGCAACTACTAGCTGGCCTCAGGCATATGCGCATACACATAACAGACATAACATTATGACCTAATACGTGTTGTCCCCTTTGCTGCCAAAACAGCCCCTGACTAATCGAGGCATGGACTCCACTAGACCTCTGAAGGTGTGCTGTGTATCTGGCACCAAGATGTTATCAGCAGATCCTTTAAGTCCTGTAAGTTGCGAGGTGGGGGCTCCATGGATTGACTTGTTTGTTCAGCACATCCCACTACAGATGCTCGATTGACTGAGACTTGGGGAATTTAGGTGCCAAGTCAACACCACAAACCATTCCTGAACTATTTTTGCTTTTTGGCAGGCGCAGATTATCCTGCTGGTGAGGCTGCAGCCACCAGGGAATACCGCTCATGAAAGGGTGTACATGGTCTGCAACAATGGGGACAAAGGTGGTACATGTCAAAGTAACATCCACATGGATGGCAGGACCTGCAAGATTTCACAGCAGAACATGACTAAAGCGCCACACTGCCTCCGCCAGCCTGCCTCTTCCAGTGCATCCTGGTGCCATGTGTGCCCCCAGGCCATGGCCATCCATGAAATGTAAAAGAAAAGCCGAGATTCATCAGACCAGGCCACCTTCTTCCATTAAGCCGTGATCCAGTTCTGATGCTCACGCGTCTCTGTTGGGGCCCACCATGCAGCCCTCCCATACGCAAACAAACTGGGCGATGCACTGTGTATTCTGACACCTTTCTATCAGAAAATCCAGCTAGATAGAAACTGATCGATTTTTGATAGATACTGACCACTGCAGACGGGGAACACCCCACAAGAGCTTCGGTTTGGAGATGCTCTGATCCAGCTTCGCCTAGCCAAATACAATTTAATCTTGCTAAACCTACTCAAATCCTTGCGCCTGCCCATGTTTCCTGCTTCTGTAACACATCAACTCTTTGAGGACAAATGTTCACTTGCTGCCTAATATATCCCCCACTAACAGGTGCCGTGATGAAGAGATAATCAGTGTTATTCATGTAACCTGTCATAATGTTATGCCTGATCGGGTGTGTATTTAAATCTCACGCTTCAAAAAGAGCAAACAGAATAGTGTCTTCAGCATTGGAAAACATGAAATATTAATTAAAGCCCCAGAGGCGCTTAGGTGTGCTCTTAGGAATCACTTGTTAAAATGATTTGGAAGATTGAAAACATTTGTGTGCATGAAATGCTTACAGTAACATTACAGTAGTCTGGCACTCATTGTTTTGTGAGCACATAGAACATTGGAGGCAGATGTAAACATGGACCTTTTCAGTGTATTCTTTATATTATCCTTTTCTATATTAAGCTCTTTGGTTGGAAAGAACTTCAGTGTAAAATCGTATCACTGCAAATATTCTGATTACAACATTCAAATCAGTTTCCTAAAATCACGCACTCAGTCTCTTCTCTAGGATCCAATGAGGAATGGCTGTGTCACATACATGCTCAAATTATCAGAGATTCTGAGACTGCAGGATCTTGGGACTTCTAGAACTTGAGATTGCTACTTGGCAAGTGACTTCATCCCTGACATTAGGTGTGAGTCTTAGATGCGAAGCACAAGATGAAGTTAATATTTTGAGAGGCAGAAACCAAGACATCACGATAACATACTATTTATAACATTGTCATTAATAAAACCCAAAGTTAAATATCAATCTTCCAGTGTCTCATCAATGATCTATTCACCTCCAATAGTGAGAAGCATGTTCTGCAGTTCTGAACCTAGCGCAACCTTCCAAGCTCAGATGTATGTGAGGATCATACAGTGCTTGAGGAAACAGGGGATCACATGATGAGTCCTCCCTTGCTTCTTCTCTAGCACTCACAAATGGAAAATCATCTGAACGTTCTCTGATCTATATTAATGGAGCACAGAATCAGTATTATGATATTTAAAGGCTTGGAGTATTACACAGATTTATTACATTTCATTATTATATGCATCACAATGTTCTTCTATCTAACACAACTAAAGAGATGACTAACTTGATCTTGATTTAAGAAGAACATTGGTCTACAAAATGTCAGAATTGATTTTAATCAAGAAATCTATATTCACCAGCCTCTAATATTTATTATTTATTAAGAAAATCAGCGAGGCGGGGACCATGAGAGTGGCCGGTGGCGAATGTTAATGAGCGCTGGCCAGGCGCCACACCGGCCTGGCTCTCACTTGAGGAGGACGGGTGAGCAAAGGAGGAGCAAGACGACCAGGCCTGATTTTATGGTGTTTTTGTTTTCAGTAGAAGTGGCTGTGGAGGGCCGCCGCCATTATTGTGTTTGGTTTGGTTTTAGCGCAGTTGCCGAGAAGGCTAATGCTGGCGGTTTATTTTTGGATTAAAGCGAACACCGCCGTTCTCGCCTTCTCTTTAATGATTGAATGCGCGATAAAACCCGTGATGTTATTTGTCT